>CM038794.1:94823590-94960270 GCA_021764765.1 Vicia sativa | reverse complement strand
AGAACTAGTATCGATTAGAGAGTTAGTAATAAAAGTTATTTAAGAATTGGTAGTCTCAGATATGTTAGTAGGTAAGTCAGAATTAGTTGTTTTGGTAATTATGTTGAATGCATTGTGTTGTTGATCCGTTGTGATTCATTGGTGAGAAATATGTTGTGGTATTCTTGTTATTTGCGTGAAGTTGCAAGGTGTTTTCAAGAACGTATAATTACCGCTAATTATTGGTAATAATAAAGTGATATAGGCGTATGCCTCGTGAAGTGAATTTATGTTCAAGCATGTTGTTAGTGTTGCATTACATTTGTCTTCTTGTGAAGGCCTCAGACATGGAATGGTAAGAAGGCTTGTGCCTTGTGCCTTTATTAATTGAAATAGTGAAGGGAGCTGAAGTCTGTTGGTACCACATGCATATGCACAAATTGTGTCGCATCCGATTGCATTTTAATCGCTGATGATAATTGTGAATGTTTTATTGATTGTTGTGTCTTATTTTGAATTGGCATAAATGTGGATGTCGTGAAGGGAATAGATTAATGATATTGTAATTGGTGAAGATAATTTTGTATGATTCTAAATATATATTATTTATCATAATCTTAATTATATAGTTTGATATCCCACCTTTCTATTTGTTCGCCGCTTCCTTTATACTGCCATTGCACTCACTCGGGGGATGAAAGCTTATTTAATTTTATGATGTTTTCAGCTTAATCCCGCTTGTTATTTTAAGAAGTTGTTTTGAATTATGTTGTTTAAAGGATGCTATGTTTCTTTTCGTGTTTTAGTTAGGAACTGCTGTATAGTTATTAAAATAAGTTGAAGTATTTTACTAAAATTTGACCATCTTTGACTAATAAATCAAAATCTCCTCACATTTACTAACATCAAAAGTATAAGTTTTGCGGTGGAATTTTGAACTAGTTTCGATTAAAGAGGGCTTTTCCTATGTGAAAGAACAATTTACATTCATATGATGGCCCCTGATTTAATTCAGCCACATCCATGTCTTCCTCTATCGGCGACATGTAATCAGCTTTGTATATGGGGTCGGTATCATCGAAGTTGACATAAGCTACCTTCTCTTTCTTTGGCTTAGCCTTAGTATGTCTAACTTTCTCTAGTCGAAGGTGCTCAAGGTGTCGAACCCTTTCAGCCAATTGTGATATGCTCTTAACGAAGGTTGGATCTATTTTCTTCCTAATAGAGTAGTCCAAACCTCCAGCAGCCATTTGAACAAGTTCATGTTCAGGCACTTGGTTAAAGCACCTTGCATTAAGATCAGATACTCTAAGTAAATGTTAGCTCTAAACCCATTCCTAGCATTCATAAACTAACAGATAATCATCCTAGGTAAGAATCTAAGCGATCTATATCTAGCAAAGCTCAAATCCCTAACATAGAGTAAAAACCTAAGACAATCACCAACACATATTTGTAAAGTAAACTTTATACAACGCCAAGGGCAACAAATATACATGAGTAAGAGTAGATATAAATACATAACCAACAAAATAGAGAAATACACAAAGAAGAGAAGAGATAAACCACTAATTTACATCGGTTTGTCAACGCCTATCGAAGAGCAATCCACCTCCAATCATCCATGAGCAAGACCCACGTTGTTTTCTAAGCTAAACTATAAAAATAAAGGTTGATGGAATTTGGGAGCAAAACTTCCCCAAAACCATAACCCTTTGAGCACGCTATTTTACACATTAAACTAAAACTAAATTTCTTTTCACGAATAAGACCAAAGCACTCAACGCACTCCAAAACATGCTGAGCAGACTCGCGCTGAGCGGCCTCACCGTGCTGAGCGACCTCCACTGAACAAAACTGGTATTTTATCCATCAAAATGCGGCCTCGTAGTAGTGTCTCTCGATACTTTATTCCTCGATGCTCCAACATGCACAAATACCTACAAAAATACATTAAAACTAATCAAACGGTACATTATGTACACAAAACACAATAAAATGTATTTACAACAAAAAGGAGGGTTATTCAACGATTATTAACAAACAAGAATGGATAAGTGCCACAAAACATATATACAAAATAGCTACATTTTGGCACTTATCAACTCTCCCCAACTTGACACATTGTTTTTCCTCAAACAAAGTCAATTAAACCTAAAGAAACAAAAGATGATAATCAAAGAATCACGAATCAACAAGTTTTTATAACGGAAAACAAATGTATGGTTCAAACGAAAATGTACACGACAAAATACATACTTACCACTATACTACAATAATAACATATAAACGAAACAAATCCTAAGTACAAAAATCATGCAAAACATTCTAAAACAAAACAAGCTCAATCATGAATCACACCTAGCAAAAATTCATCGGTAGATGAAGAACACACAAAAGTGAGGGATAAAAAAACCACTCCTCCACAATCTTGCAAACAAAAGACTAAATTATGCATTCATCCCAAAAACGTATTGAAAATACAAATGCAAGAATCACAAGGGCTTTTCAAGGTTGTCATGTGGCTTGGTTAACAAACAAGTGATAAGTCCTAAAGCTAATCGAAACAAAAACTTGCCTAAACCTAAGGGAGTGATCAACTCAGAAAGTTTCAAACAATAGAATTCCAATCAAACTTCTTCTTCATCACAAATTTTCAAACCAAAACACCTCACTTATTAACACAACATTATCCATACTCTTATTTTTCTTTTTCAAAGCTTTTTCTCTTTTTTCTTTCTTTTTCTAATCTTTCTTTTTCACTTTTTCTTTTCTTTTAACTTAACCTCATATCAATCACAACATAAGTACATAAACATTCCTCTCCCCAACTTGAATCCAATCAAAATCATTATGCGAATACTCCCTACTTTCTAAGGCAAGGTAAAAATTAGTACAACAACATATAGTTGAGAGTTCAAGAAACAAAGAAATCAACATCCATAAAAAAGGTGAACTAAACACTCATAGAAAGCATCAAGTTCAAATCAACATGGATATTTATAAAAGATCAAAGGGGTTAACAAAGGTTCACACACTCACAAGGTGAATTGAATACTTGGCCAAGGTAGTTATGCTCAAAATCAAACAAAAATGCCTTGATCATTTTCATGCAATCATACAATCAACATAAAACAAAAGAAAGCATAATAAAATCTAGTTAAAACAAGAATTGTGGCCTAAAAAATATGTAAACATTGGAAAGCTTCCTCACATTTATGGTTAAAAAGGGAACAAAAGTGATTCAATTCATGAGCAAGTAATGCAAAAAGAATGAATGGCATGGTAATTATACAAATGAAAAGTTTCCTAAACATGTTATGCTATGGAAAGTGATAAACGAGTATCTGACGTGTACCAACTTTGAAAACTATCATTACCATACATCTGCGAGTTGAAACGATCAAACTCGGAAAATCACAAAATGCAACCTCAAGCTACCAGACCAAAATTTGAGTCCAAACAATACTAAAAGAATTAGAAAAACAAAATTTACAAAATTTACAACCAACAAAACTCCTCAAGCTAAACACGACAAGCTTGCAGAAATCACAATTTGACACAACAAAACAAATGCGTGGAAGTGAATTAACAAGTTAAAAAGTGAAGATTTGAAATTAAGAACATGTCCTTCTTTCAACTTGTTAAAACACAAGTCCCCACATACATAAACAAACATAAACAAAACATGCTTGTTTTATGTCGTAAGTTTGACGCCTTTATTGTGCGAGCTAGTAACCTCCTCTCGTCATGCCATGGTATTGTCACACTACACAAACCTAAAGAAAGTGCCCTATTAACCATACAACAAACGTTACAAAAACGAGACAATTCACAACAATACGTGAAAACTAGGAAAAACTCAAATATGCAGAAGTATGGAAAGTAAACACACAAAATGTACAAGTAACAATATACAAGTTCATATACAAAGTCTATACAACATACAGATTAATTATAAAACTCAAAAACAACGGATTTATCGCAATACAGAAATAATAAAACCAATTGTAACACCCCAATATTACCCAAAGTTTAATATGCAAAAATCAGAGTAATTTAAAATTTCATAAATTAAATACTTAGGCGTCACACCTTCAAAACCAAATCACTTTAAAAAATTCACTTTAAAGTATAAATCTTGGATACATAGCGTCAAGAAATCATAAATTGATTCATAAAAATGAAACATCTCCTTTACTAAACTTCCTCATCAAAATCATGTTTTCATAAATTATGATTCTTATCACAAAAGGAAAACAACCAAAGAACAACAACAAGGACAACATAAATATTCCCCGAGTGCTACGTACTGCAGCGACACCAACTCGACTAATAAAGCAGTTTATAAACTCCGTCCTCATAACTCGTGACGTTACCAATATAAAGGTAACTCGAAACAAGTAAAGGGTGAGATACTCCAAAACATATAATTAAAGGCATGATAATATATATATATATATATATATATATATATATATATATATATATATATATATATAGTTTTGGAATTATAAAGGGTATAGATTAATATGCATTCCAACACGTATCCAAAACTCACTTACTTCAATCGTCATCCTAATGTGTATAATCTACACTTTAATGCCATAACCTCATCGGCATAAATCGTCACAACAATCATAAACAACGACATCAAACAATAATATCAAACAATGTTAATAACATAAGCAACATAAATAATATCATCACCAATTGGCTAAAGCCCATCATCGCTTTTGGCATAAAAGCCCATCGTCACAAACATCATCACATCATATTTGCATGAAGCATTTCATCAAGTAAAATCATCGCAATTCAATATCATCCATCAATTAACAAAAACCCAACGCCAAACAACTCAAACATAAACATAACCGACTCCATGAGACACGACTATGTTATGCATGTGGTACCGCTACTTTGTCCATAATTAGGAACACTTGGCATAAAAGCCTCGCCGCTTGCATAAAAGCCCACCGTCGCCAATGCAATGTATGTGACTCGACAATAAAACAACACAACACAAATCATCATCATCGCTCATCAAAATTGGCATAAAGCCCACATCGCCATAATTTATCCAAATCAAGATAAATATATCATCACATCATATTTGCATTATGCAAAATGTCACATATACTTCATCATCATCAAAAGTCATGCATTCACAAATCGGAAGCATTTATTAACAACATCAATATAATCATCACATCATCATGTACAAAGACATATATCATCGCATCGCTTATCAACAAGTATTCATTAATAAATACATCGTCGCAAACATTATGTTTATTCACACCACATCATTATCAATTAATTCACCAAATTCCAAAAAAAGAAAAATAGTCAAACACCTATAATCGACGCGAAAGCCATTCCTAATAATCGACATTAATCATAATCATCAACATCGAAATCAAATTGTCCATACGTGCCTTAAATCTACTAAAACGCAATCCGATTCAATTTAACCGTAAATTGGCCTATTTCGGGTCATCTCGTAAAAACTCTTAATTTCTAAATACTAACCTCACCACTACGTTCTACACGTTGAACTTATCTAGCACGTCAATTTTCGTTGAATTTGGAGTAACTTGTTCCGTCGTCGAATTTACTGAATCGAAAATCCAACATAGTCGGGTTCTAAATTTAATCGGCTAACTTATGTCCTAATTATATTTTATGGATATAGATTGCTACTAGGTGAAATTGGAATTATTTGGACAAACAGGAGCCATTTCTCATAAATTATGTAGGAAAAGTATATTTGATGTGAAAATGTAAAACCGTGTTTTTACAAAATAGAAACCACGCTTACAAAATTCTCCGCTTTTCCCATGGCCACTGTGGACGGACGCCCTTTGCTCCAATGAAGAGGAGGAGGGTTCCATAGGGACCCACATGGAGGTGGGCGCCCCTTTGTGTTTCCTCCACCGCTTCTTCTTCATTTCCTACGTTTTCATTTTACGCTTTTATTCATTTACCGTTTTTGTTTATCTGATATACTTTTCTTTTCCATTTCCATTCCCATTTCCATTACTTCATATACTAACATACTACTAACATCATACCCATAATCCCTACTCCTAATTCAACTTTTCTAACCATTTCAAGCAATCAATCAAAACCCTATAAACCAACTATTAATTTTTCCCCAAATCCAAAATATAACTATCAAAACCAATATGAGATGTAGAATCAAACCCTTACTCTAGCTTGGTTGATCCATGAAGATTCAACAACTCCAACCTCAAGCTTGCTCATGCTCTTCTCTCTTCTTCTCTTGCTCATCTTCTCCCAAACCCTTTCTTTTCCTCCAAGTTTCTAACTTGTTGTGTAGGGAAAATCGGAAGAAAAGGGAAAGAAAATGGTTTTATAATTATGTTTCTTAATAGCTAGGGTGTACACCCAATCCTCACTAATTGCTCCCCACACCCCTAACTTAATTATAAATAACACACTAATAATATTTAATCATATTATTAATCGAATTAATTAGAATAATTTTGGAGAGTTAAATATCGGATCCGAATAATATTTTATCGAACCGAACGGAATAAAAACCGGACCGAAAGAAACGTCGCCGAATATATTAATAGATATATTGATTAATATATATATTCTCATCGCAAAATAAATATCGATCTGAAATTCGAAAATATAAATATAATATAATATTAATTAAAACGGGTGTTACACCAATCCCCGGCAACGACGCCATTTTGTGGCGGCGATATTAAGCGGCAAGCAAAAAGTAAAGTATTATTTTTACAGAGTGATATATACTGGTTAGGTTATATCGTATCGTGTCCACAGAGATTGGTTATTGATTCTTCGTTTGAAAATTCTACCGTTAACGAGTTTGCGATTAAATGAATTGAAAATTAAAGACAAAAAGTAAATGAACAAAAAGTATAAAGGATAGACAGCTTGTCCGGAACGAATGCACACTACCCATCACTGACTTATATATACCGTCCAGTTATACTCAGTCTACGATACTCATCTGTGTTAGCACATACCTCTCACAATCTAAGCTATTTCAAACCCAAATTGAGAATTCAACCGCGTCACCTCAATACCCATCTCTAGCATATCTCACCAACACAGAGGCATTAAGATCAGATATTGTAAGTAAAAGTCAGCTCTAAACCCATTCCTAGAATTCAGAAACTAACAGATAATCATCCTAGGTAAGAATCTAAGCGATCTATATCTAGCAAATCTCAAATCCTTAACATATAGTAAAAACCTAAGACAATCACCAACACATATTTGTAAAGCAAACTTTATACAACGCCAAGGGCGACAAATATACATGAGTAAGAGTAGATATACATACATAACCAACAAAATAGAGAAATACACAAAGAAGAGAAGAGATAAACCACTCATTTACATTGGTTTGTCAACGCCTATCGAAGAGCAATCCACCTCCAATCATTCATGAGAAAGACCTAATGTTGTTTTCTAAGCTAAGCTACCAAAAATAAAGGTTGATGGAATTTGGGAGAAAAAACTTCCCCAAAACCATAACCTAAAAAGTGAGAAAAATGAAGTTATAAAACAAATCTTAAACGACCGTGCTCAGCGGCGAGAGCGCACTGAGCGCGCCGTCAACTATTTACACATTAAATTTCCTTAATGCCGCTCAGCAGCGAGGACGCGCTCAGCGGCCTCTAAAACTAAATTAATAGTAGCAAAGCACTCAACACGCTCCAAAACGCGCTCAGCGACCTCACCATGCTCAGCGGCCTCCACTAAATGAAACTAGTCTTTTATTCATCAAAATAGCGTCTTCGGAGCCGCGTCTTCGACACTTTATTCCTCGATGCTCCAACACGCATAAATACCTACAAAAATACATTAAAACTAATCAAACGTTACATTATGTACACAAAACACAATAAAATGTATTTACAACAGAAAGTGGGGTTATTAAACGATTATTAACAAACAAGAACGGATAAGTGCTACAAAATATGTATAAAAAATAGCTACATTTTGGCACTTATCATACCTGCATTCCTCTTTCAAGTTTTATACTCTTGCTTTTGACGTGATCCCAATGGCATTCAATTAATTTTGGTTACTTCTGCCACTTACTATACTTTACATTCATGATTTTTCAACTACCTCATTAAACTGTAATTACTCAATTATTTACTGAATTTGGAAATATATGTATAACAAACATAACTGTTTTTGGAAATAATTTTAATAGTATTATCGTGATTTGGAAATAATAATTTACAAATTTTAACATTTAGCCCAACAAATATCATATCTAAAAATATTGCAGTTAACCTAAACACCACCGTATATTAATTGGGCAACATGTGTCTTACAAAGTAATAACTTACCAACATTCCAACTAAACCTAATCTCACATAAACATAATTATTACACCAAATGTAAATAAAGTTTTCTAATTTTTCAAAAACAATTTGACTTCCACATAAACCAAGATATTCTATCTTTCCCACACTTCCCACGCCTAAACCTCCGTCTTCATTCATCCGAATAAACATAGCTCAAGCGGGTTCCACATGACTATGATCTCTCGATCAAGGATATCTAATGCACAACTACAGATCCTCACTCAAATTCCTTCCTTTGGCAAGTTTGTACCATCCTTCGCTAGGTATGTCTCATGTATTGTCTTCCTCTATTTCATAACACACTCGTTCTTCAAACCAAGTTGCTCATCATACAGCCTAATAGACCGTGGTGGTTCTGCAAAGCAATTCTTAATAACATGCGTTGGAAGTTGCTGCACCGAAGTAATATTTGCAAATATCAGCAATCAGTCTTCCGAATTATTATATCAACAAAAAACATTAGCTGAGATCTTTACCATGACATTTTCACAAAAAACCTTCGGGGACTTTAACTTCTTGCTCCAACACTCCTCCTTCAATGGTCATGTGATGGGCGTATACATCCTTCTTGTAATATCAATGTTTTAATCAACTTTCTTTACAACAAATACCTACTTCTTCAATAAATAGACATAACCACTTAACAAGCAATCTAATCGTTCTAAACAAAACTCACTTCTTAGGTTCCGCATCGCTGTCGGAAGATATAATAATTGGTTTACAAATAGGTTCCTTTCCCTTGCCCTTTCCCTTTCCTTTCTCCTTGCGACTGCCACAATCCAAACGATCGTTATTCAGAACATGCGACGATTTATTGACTGCCACAAGACACTTCCCTTTGTCATGCTTTACATGTGCATGTCCGAAATGTTTTGTCATCATACCCTACCGTTTTGTTGTATATGTGAAACCATATTTATTAGACTTGGGTGTGGGGCATCCTGCACTTTTAATTTTAAGACTCATATGGTTTATATGTCACCTAATCCTTAAATATTATTCTCGCAATGTTGGTTTATCCGTTGTTATCCACAATATTTGAATCCAATTTGCCTCGCGTTCTTGCTTGCAAACATGCATTTGAAGTATGGGACAAAATCCATCAATCCATCAATGCACAGATGAAGGCTCGTGTTCGCCAACTTCGCGTTGAACTCAAATCCACCAAGAAATGGAACGGAACAATCACTAAATTTATTCTTCGTGTCAAGGAAGTTGCGAATTCTCTCCTTGTCGTTGGAGATTCAATTTTAGAACAGGATCAGATAAATTCGATCCTTGAGGGTCTTTTGGAGGAATACAATCCCTTTATGATGCAAATGTATGGTATTCTAGTTACTCTTAATTTGTATGATGTTGAAGAACTACTATATGTGCAGGAAGCTCAACTTGAGAAGTTTCACCAAGAATTGGTTGTGGCTAACATTGCTGCCAATATTTCTCATGCAAATCAAGAATCTCAGGGCTCCAGAGGAGCCTTCTCAGGCTATAGAGTAAGAGGAAATCGTGCATCCCGTGGAAGAGGTCGTGGCAGAGGAAGACAAACCACCAACAATCGCCCTACATGCCAACACTGTGGCAAATATGGCATGTTGTTGCTACCTGCTGGCTCAAGTTCGATGAGAATTATGCTCCACCTGATTCTTCCACGTCTCAATCAAATTATGTAAAAAAATCTAATGAGAATCAAAAGGCCACATATGACACTTCTCAAAGCAATTCACATATTCAAGATTTACAAAAGAAGAGAGTGTTTGTGCAGTCTGATTACCAAAACTATATGTCCTCTAACTCTCATTTGATTAGTTGTCTGATGTTTTGCATTCCACAAAGAGATTCTCTAAACAAAGTTAGAGGCAGTCAAAAGGTTGGTTAGAATGTGATTCATATTTCTTTTTAATCCTTAGAAGATATAGTCAACGTTGTGTAATTGTTTGCTTTTACTTTCTTCCATGAAATTCAAAATCTTTAACATTAGTGTTGATAAAGTCACTTCGTTTGGGATTCCTTCTCAATGATTAAAGAACAATGTGAAGAACATGGTGGTTACATTAGAATATTCTATACACCTATGTTTAATATTTTTAATACATATTTGGGTGGAGCCTAATGCGTACACACTATTCTCATATTGTCCCCTTATGCAAGTTATTTTATTGTCTGGTATATAAAAATATTTAATGTTCTTTTGTGATTCAGATAAGCTGAAGCAATGAGACAACCCATATTATGTGCCACAATAGTAAGTTGACATTAAATGTGGTTTTATAAACATCATTCAGTTTAAGGAGTGGATTCAAACACTCAAACATTTTTGTGTTGATTATTTATTGACTTTTAAAATTGTTTACTTTTCAAAGTTGACTTTAGCGTCGGTGGAGCTGAAGCTAATCGATTTTATTGACTTTTTAAAGTTGACTTTAGCGTTGGTCAAGTCAATTATTTTTGACTATTGGAGTTTGACTTTATCTGTAGTGTAGCCGAAGCTACCTAATTTTATTGACTTTTCAAAGTTAACTTTAGCCCCAGCTACGCCGATGCTACCTTATTTGTTGACTTTTAGTTTAACTTTATTTGCGACCTATTTATTTGTTACTTTTAATTTTTCATCCACTGTTTGGTATAGGTATTTGGGTGGTTAGGGTTTTAGGTAGTATTTCCTGGGTAGTTTATGAGTCTTTTTAAGTTTGTGTACTTGTTAGGAGGTAAGTCTAACAACAGAGGTGGTTTTATTATGGTTTGGTATGCAGTGATTTGGTCTATTTAACTTGTGCAGAATGATAAGCTTTTTTCTAGGTCATCATCTAACGTGATCGAGGGGAAGAATAAGAGAATTCATTTGGTACGGACTTGGTTTCTTAATAGGTAATTGTTGATCTCCCTCTCGTTCTCAAATTTGCTACATAATCCTATCCTTTGTCTGAGTGATTTGACTTTACCCTTCTATATGTAAGTGGTTTAGGGGTTGTTAGTGGGTATTATGTTATTGTTGATGGTGGGCGTAGGTGTTTAAGATCTAATTCATTTTTTCTATTAGTTGTTTATAAATTTCAAAGCTCTTTTATGGTGTGTAGCCTTGTTTACATAGTGTGGTGGATTTCGCTTTTATTTTTTTGCCTTTATTTTTCTCTTAATAGCCTTTTTTTTCTATCTTAATATAAACAAAGTAGGAAAAGTGATATATATATATATATATATATATATATATATATATATATATATATATATATATATATATATATATATATATATATATATATATTCCTTTGAAAAAATAAAGTTTAGAGTCATGATATATGTTATTTATATATGGAGAGTTATATTATGAGAAATTGTCATTCGATATCCAAAACCTTAGCACATTGACATTGTCAATTATTTAATTAGTGAATTTGTTCCTCGAATATAGTTTTAAACAAAAGAAAATATTTGTCCCTTGTTCAAAGGATTATGAATGTGATGAATCAAATATTTATAAAAAAAACTTAAATAAATGCTAACACCAAATACAAAGAGAATATTAAATATTTGTCCCTTGTTCAAAGGATTATGAATGTGATGAATCAAATATTTATAAAAAAAACTTAAATAAATGCTAACACCAAATACAAAAAGAATATTAAGAAAATTCTAAGGAGGAAACATTTTATATTTGGTACACGTTTTTTAGACAAAGTATCTACCTAAAATTTTGAAGATAAGTGTGTAGATTCTCTAATTTATAGCGTGTTTAATATTTTTTTCTTCTAATCAAGACTTTTTCCTCACATTTGACTCACAACAAATATGTGGATAAAGAAGAGACACAATAACTGTTGATACATTTTTACCAGTGTTTTAAAATCAAATCGGACTGACGGTCGAATCAAGAACCGACCCGTAACTGATTTGATTTAATTATTGGATTGAATTTGTCATTGAATTGGTACAAACCGGTAAATAAACGATGTAAACCGGTAAAACCAGGTGGTTTAATTATAAAATAAAATAAAAATAATGATATTTTTGACAGGGAACATGTTGCATGTTGCAAGTGGTTTTGCTATTGAAGAAGGAGATCTCAGTATTGAAATAATTTTTTCTACTTGAAACTAAATATAGTAGACAATGAAGTTATTTTGTTATAAACTATTCAATTAAAATATATTGCAATTAGGTTTAGTTTGTAATTAGACTTTGTAAATTTGTACGATTTTGTTATATGTGATATATGTGTTTAAAATTAGAATTTAAATTATAAACCTGTGAATTTATTTATCATACAATATTTTTAAATTATTTAAGTGATAATTATATTTTGTAGAAACTGAGAATTCGGTTTAACAAATATATCTATATAATTTTGTTATAATAACCACTCTATTCAATGTGTTATCGGATTAAATCTTGTTTAATCCGTGGTTCGAAATAACCCAATAGTTTGACCAATAAACCTGACTGATACTCTTACCGATTTGATATCCGGCAGATTTAAAATGCCCACAATTCTAATGGAAGACACTGGTGGAACAAGAACTATTTCAAAGCATTTTCAATTACATTATATCTGGCTTATTATCTTAGAGCTTATATTTTGTAAACTTCTGATTGATGACGATGGGTTGAAAATCTTTAAATGACATAAGAAATTCCCCTAACAAACATTTCAAAAATTGAATTATTTTATAAAAACCCTTTCATTTACCCATTCAGTTGCAAGACAAAAATTCAGTTTCAAAAATTTTAATTTGCCAGTTTCGAATAAAGACAAGACTTTTGTTAAATGCATGGAATAACAAAAGCGATTGAGTTTTTATTTTAAAAGTATAAAAAGTGAAAATAGTTTGTAAAATTATATGGTTATGAAAGGTGTGGTCCTAAGTAACTAAAATGCGCCGTATATGTGAATAGCTTCTTACGATTTATTAACGAGTCAAATACTTTATTCTTTTTCTATAATTACATTTATGGATCATGTAAATGTAAAAATATATAAATAAAATATTTATGTTATAATTTAGAAATATAAGTCAAAGAAATAGCTTGTGGAAAAACTTCTCTTAAAATTTTAGTCGTCGCAACATGCGTCTCCATCAATTAATGCATACAATATTACTAATAAAAAACTCTTCAGAAAATTTTAAGGTGTTGTTGATCAATTTAAAACT
Organism: Vicia sativa; assembly: GCA_021764765.1. Lineage (NCBI taxonomy): Eukaryota > Viridiplantae > Streptophyta > Magnoliopsida > Fabales > Fabaceae > Vicia > Vicia sativa. The sequence continues at coordinate 94,946,760 of CM038794.1, read as the reverse complement.
TCTCTTATGAGATATCTTATAATTTTACTCATTGATGTCATGAAAAGTCATAAACTAGTTGTTATTTTAATATGTTAAAGGGATAATCACTATATTTTTTATTTTACCTATTGATGTAAGGAGAGGACGAAGTTGATAAATTGTAAATTGATAAAGCAATTTGTTACTTGTACAAAAGAATTAACAAATGGCCCTATTTTCCAAATTTGTTTCAGTTATGATTATATTTATTATATTTTTCGTTTCATCCAGTGTTGGAGGTAAGTGATTTTTATTCTTAATCAACTTAATTTTTAATTCGTATCAAAGATTCTGATTGTGTAGGTCTTTATTGTTCATAAAAAATGTAGACGTGTTCCAATCTAATTCGTTTGTTAAGATTGTATAAGCCGAAATATTTCATAAGTTGTTATTTAATATTTGTGCTTCCATCTAATAAGATAGAAAATAATATCGATTAAGTTGTGTTGTTGTTTACTTCTAGGTACCAATATAGAGTACCATTAGTAATAAAAATAAAATATAGTTTTTATGTTACTTCGAAGGTTATCGTTGTAATTTTTTTTTTAATGTCACTTACATTATAATTACGCTTTATCATAATTTTAAACGTATTATAATAATATTCCTCCTTCGACATTTCTCTTTACATATCATAATTACGCTTTATCGTAGTTCAAAAATGTTAAAATTTACTCCTTTAAAATATTAAAAAACTAACATATCATTAAAAAATGTTAAAATTTACTGCAATTACTAGCTCAATTGATTTTACACAAAACAAAAATACAATATATCAACAAACTCGTTAACAAATTTATAAATTTAATATAATATATTCTTATTTTATTTAAATAGAAAACTCTATAAGAGGATGATATGGTAATTCAAAAACTTGTTTTATTTGATAGAAATGCCTTTACATACTATTTATAACTAGTCAGAGACCTCTGCTCCCGCATGGATAAATATTTTTTGAAATAGTATTTTTTAAATGATATGAGTAATATAAATAAAAGAAAGTATGAGTAATTTGTATAATCAAAATATAAATTATTAGTTGAATAATAAAAAAAATTTTACATTAATATGATTAAACTTGAAATAAATAATAATTTTAGACACTTAACAGTATTAAATAATCATATATAAAAAAGATATAAATATTAAATATTAAATAATCATAAAAAAATATTATTTTAACAAATATAAATGTCAATTTTAGATATAAATGCAAAATTTAACATAATTTACTTATTTATAAAATGATCAATAATTATATAGATTTAATTATATTAAATAATTATACAAAAGGCATAAAAAAAATTAATATTTAAAATATATTGTGTTGATAGTGAAATAAGTTATTTATATAAAAAATAATTGATGTCTAAAATAATAATTGATAATTAAAATAAAATATATAATTTAATGATAGTAACCCGTGAAAAAAATAGATTTAGTTTTATAAATTAACGATCATTATGTGCTTTTATTTATAAATTATACATTTGTTAACATTACTTTTTTATGCATAAATTGTATTACCTTTTTTGTCATAAAATTTGTAAATTGAATGATGGAACATTATTTTTAACACTGTAGCAACTATTATTAGCTACTGTTGACAAATGCTTGGTTGTAGGTTTTAAATATGTGTTTTCAATGTATTATACACTTTAGTCTCATGACTTCCATTGTTCTGGTAAATTTCCTAGCTCACGTCTGCATGGATAAATGTTATTTTTTAATAGAATATTTTTACTATTAGTTATTTATATTAATGTAAAATTTAACATATGAAAATTTTTAAATATAAATATAAAATTTGAAATAATTAACTTAATTGTAAAGTGAATAATAATCATATAGATTTAAATGTATTAAATAAAAATAAATATTGTGTTGAGAGTGACCCGAAAGATAAATAAATTTTTAAATAATGAAATGATAAATTAAATTATGAAAAGACAATCATAATATAAATTAAATTATATAATAAAATAATTAAAATAACATTTAAAAAAAGTGAATTTGAACTTTTTACATTGATAAATATACATTTCCAAAGAGTGAGAAATAAGTAGGAGTAAATTGAATTTGAACTTTTTACATTGATAACTATACATTTCCATTATGTAAATCACATAAGTGAGAAACTCTTAACTACATACACAGCCTTCCATAGTACAATCCATTCAACATGGGCAAGTTTATGAGTCATGAACAAAGTGCTTGTAGGAGACACAATTCCTACCCAATATTTTTATCAAAATAATAAGAGGTATAGTATACATTAAGACAACTCGCGACCGGGATGAGAAACAATCAGATATGGCTTATGTACTCTACAATGATATAGAGAAGCCAACAAAATTCCTGTGAGTATGAAAAACAAATCATGATAATAAACCATTAATCAGCTATTCACGCTAGATCTACATAAACAGAAAGAAACGAAAAATACAGTGATGTTAATCGTTTAGAATTCTTGACTTCTTGAAATTTGAATACTGACACAACACAACTATTATACCATTAATATTGAATTTGATTCTTCTATATTGAGGAGACTAAAGTGACAAATTCAATCCTAATATTGAACCCAAATTATCAAATTTTAAATAAAAAACTCTTTTCGTATGAAATCAAAAACCAAAGAGTTTTACAGGATCTAGAAAGGACTTTTACAGTATCGATGTACCCTTCAACATCCTAATAATCAAAACCAAAGAGTTTTGAGTTTTGAGTCCCTTCGACAACTTATCTACTATCTAACATTTACAAATGAACCTAAACAGACAAAATGCCCTTTAATAAAAAAAAAATTGCACTATCATAAGGTCTTTCATGTAATTAACAAATTAAGATACTACTTTACAATTTCTACTACATTGTAGTTCCATGTGTTACTTTACTATTGGTCCAAATTAAATATGTATTTCTCTGTACTTGCTATAGAATGCCCAAACAAAACGTTCTCTCTCTCTCTCTCTCGACCTCTTTCTTTTCTCTCTCTGTTCGTTGTCCTCTTTCCAAACCCTAGACCGCTGCTGCCCCCTTTGTCCTTCAATTGCTCAATCACTATGAGTTTGGTTCTTCATAATTTTTTCAAATGACATTGTCTGCATATTAAACCTTGGTGCTTCATTTTTCTTTCTCTAAACCCTAATGACTCAACATTTCCTTTATTGATGAAGTATTGATCTTTGCCAAAGCATACGGAGAGACGCTTGCATCCGTAAGTGCGAATGATCAAGAATGTGGTTACGCTTAAAGCCGATCCGATAAGCTTTTTCTTGGCATCTAATGTGTTTGTGTCATCATTCTTTGTTTATGGATCGGTTTCTATATCATTCAACAATTTTTTTTACTAAAGGGCATTTTTGTCTGCTTAGGCAATTCATCCAAATGTTAGATAGTAGATGGACCCTATCACCATTCTTAGTAGGCATTTGTAAAAGTTATCGAAAAATAATTGGACCTATCACCATTCTTACTAGACAAATTCGGTTATAAACAAAGATAAGTATCTACTTCAATCATTTCCGCCGAATATATATTTATATGTTTATTAATTTATAATTTTATTAAATACATCACTACTAAACTTCTAAATTTTTTAATATAATTGTTTGTTTATTTCTTAACTCAATAAATTCTTAATAAAATTTAAATGTTATAAAAATTAAAAATGATATAATTAATTATAATTGATATGATAATTAATTTAAAACAAATTTCACGTGTAATTAATTTCATTTTTATCTCAAAATTAATTTTTTAATTTCTTTTTTCTAATTTCTAAAATTAATTAATTAATTACATATCATTGACATTTCATTTACCTCCGAAACATAGAATAGAAATCCATCGTTCATCGCCTTCTCCAAATCGTTCTTTGCTTCTATGCTTAGTATGTTTCCTTTCAGTCAATTTATCTTTCCTTTTGCTTCATCAATGTGGCATATCTCAAATTTAACCCAAATTTCTTATTTGCTTTATCTAAAACTAAAAAGAAACTTTCATTCCCATCTCTAATTTTATGATAATTTGAATCTTTTATTCGAGATAAATTTTTCATCGATTTTTAATAACACATATTTGTTTTTATTCGCCTTTATAATTTGAAAGTATTAAAAAGTGATTTATTTTAAGTTGATTCACCATTTTAAATAAGATAAAAATTAGTTTGAAATAATTTTGTTTAATTTGGTTTTATTTACTTTTAACTCAATTGAAAAACGAGAAAACAAATTATTTGATGTTAATAAAAAGATAATAATTATTGTTCCATTTAGAAATGTTTTAACTTGTTTTAGTAGTATTGGAGTAGTAAAAGGCCTCTAGCATGGATTGGGCCTTATTTCTCTTAGCCTTGGTTTTCAGTTAAACCAAGTTTAACTGCATAGTTACTTAGTTTACTATTTATAGTATTTTCACTATGTAACTCAATAACAAATTTTACAGTTTGAATCCTCATCACTTTACTTCATCCCTTTGTTTGATTCCCTGTGTGCAAACGAGTCTAAGACTCAGCTCCTATATGGTATCATTTGTGGTTTGATCCTCACCCTAATCTCCTTCTCCGCTGCGTCATCACCTTCCTCACCATCATCTCAACCTGCGAAAACGATCCACTAGTCTCTTTCTAAAGCTTCAAGAACCTCATCAATGGCATCTAAACGTAATCAAGAATCTGGTATCAGAGGTACCACACACACACCAGAGATTTCAATTGTGTTCTCTTCATCCAAACCCGTCAATGGATTTGGACCCAAGCTCTATCAAGTCGCAAGATAACAACTACCTACTGGAATCAACAGTGTAGAAGGAGTAATTATCACACAAAAAATGCATAAATTCGTTATCAATCCCCAAATTTCGATGAAATTCAAAACTGCACAAGATCGTCTCGAAGGCAAAATTTCTGAAGACTCTGAAGCTTGGATCGTGCAAGATCGCTTTCTTCATCCGTTGCTTTCTACCATCTCCGAATCGGTTCTACCTAGGGTTCTTGCTTGCAAGCACGACTTTGAAGTTTGGGACAAGATTCACCAATACTTTAATGCTCATATGAAAGCTCACGTGAGGCAATTTCCGCTGAACTCAAATCTACAAATAAAGGGAACAACTCCATCACGAGTATGTGTTATGATCAAAGCAATCGCCAATTCACTTCTTGTAGTTGGAGACTCAATCACATAACAAGATCAAATTGACTCTATTCTTTAGGGACTTCAAGAGTTGAATCCGCTCATGATGTATGTATGGAAGTCTTGTTCCTCTCAATTTTGCCAAGAATTGGAATCTACAACCATTGTAGCAAATCTTGCTCAGCCATCAAGGATGTCATGGTTCTAGAGGAGCCTCGCTACAACCATCGAGTTCGTGGCCAACGCTTATATCATGCCCGTGGTCGTGGAGGAAAGTCTCGCATGTGGAATCGCCCAACTTGTCAACTCAGGAAAGTATGGAGATGTCAATAATTACGGCATAAGTTTGATGAGAATATTGAACCACCAAAAGCTGCTCAAAATCAATCCAATTCAGAAGCAATGCCTCGATGACCAAAACACCACTCAAGAATCAACCTCCAACAAAGTTGTTGTGGCCATGATGGCTACCAACAAGAATCACTCAAGAATACTCGTTAAATTGAATCTCAATCGTGGTTTGCGATTTAGGCCACACATCACTTAACACCATATGCTAATATTTTACATAATCAAAACCGTATCAAGGAAATAATAGTGTTTATGTTGGCAATGGCCAACAATTGCCTATTCATGCTATAGGTCCTTACAATTTTACTCTATGCTTGCCTAACTTCAAACTTAGCCTATCCAAGTCTTAGTTGTTCCTAATTACCAAGAATTTACTCTCAGTGTCCAAATTCTCGAGTGACAACAATGTGCTATTTGAGTTTCTTCTTGATAAGTGTTTCATTAAATCTCATCTTTCTAATCAGGTCTTGGTGGAATGAACCTGTGATGACAAAGGCATGTACTGCTTCTCCTCAAACTCCTTGGATCTTCTCAACTCCTTCAGTCTGAGTCCAACTCCACAAGTTTCACATGTTATTCATAGTTAGGTAGCTTCATAGTCTAGTTCTGATAATTCTAGTAGCAATTGTCATACCCCAATTTTTGACCTAATATACCACCTTACATTTTCATCACTGCATCACTAACAGTTCATAACAGAATAGATCGTGTGTTTAGAAGATGAAATGTGGTTTCATCAAAATTTCATCTGCCAAGAGGTGATCAATTAGGGTTTGAGTTTCACTCACCTCAATTGATCTATTTTAATCAATCATCAACGCTTGATCTTCGATTCCCAACTTTTCTCATGATCTATCAAGGATCGACCAATAAAGGTTTTCATCGAGGATAGGGAATCACCGACTTTCTGATCAATGAATGACTTTTACTTGAGATTGATATTTATATCTTCAATGCAACATCTTGACCTAATTTCTTGATTCAAACATCATGGTTCACATTTTTCATCACCATTTCGGATCATCCGATGAAATTTCATCTCGCATGAAAAGTCAAACTTTGACTTTGGTCTACTTTTTCAAGACAAAACTTTTTCAATCATCAAAATACTTTAAATGATCCATCATGATCATAAAAAATCAAGAAATATGGAAAAGTCAACAAAAAGTCAAAATTTCCAACACTTAGAAAATTTTTCAAGTGTTAGAAATTTCATGTTTTTTCCTACTTTCATGGCAATTTTTAACATAGTTCCATTTGGAATTAGAAAAAACTCAAAATATGAAAGTTGTAGCCCTTGTTACAAGCTTTCCAAAATGTCCAAGAACTTGCAAAACCATCTTGTCTAGCTATACTTTTGATTTTGAAACATAGAGCTCCAAAAGCCATGGATTTCAAGTTCATACTTCAAAGTTATAAGTCATTTTTGCAAAAATTTCCTTCTAGAAGCCTTGTCACCAAGTTGAGATAGGCTAGAGCTGATAAAAATCAGATGAGAAGTAATTATGATGGAGATAAGATCAAGTAAGATTTTAACCATGGTTAAAAGAATATTCCATTTGCATTTATGGCAAAAATGACTTTCTTGCCCTTGAAGGCAAGTTGCTCAAGTTCAAGCCAATCTTCTTCACTTACCATTCAGAGTTCTTGACCTATAAATAGAGGTCATGTTCTCAAATTGAAACCACACCAAAGCTATGCAAAACAAGCTTTCACTCTTCTTTCTTGAATTTCCAAATTTCAAATTTCAAAAGTGAAGATTTTGCATTTTTCAAATCTTGTGAAAAACTGTGAGAAACTTGGTGTCTAACATTTTTTAAACATCAAATATAACTTGTTTGAAGCTTAAAATCAACTTAAGAACAACTGAAAATCAGAATTGCTTTTCAAATTTTCAAACTTGCAAAACTTGCCTTAACTTTCAAACTGTTAATTTGCTCGAGCAAGCTGTGATTTTATCATTTAAACATCATCTATACATGTCATATGAGTGATACAAATCATCTTCCTTGACCTGTAACACCTCCAAACTCGAATTCGAAACCTATGCCAAGGAACTGTAGTTGGACTTAGTCGAGTGATCCAGTGTTGTTTCAAAGCATGCATAGCACTTCCACACGCTCCATAGTGGTCTAGTAGTCTGTAGTAATCATCATAATACTGGAAACACTCTTTCAAGGAATTGATCTCACTTCAAGAGGTAAGAACTCGAACTTTGAACTTCATAATTTCTAACTTCCATCAAAATGGCTTGGCCGCTTTGTTTCGCACCTTCACGATTGATAACCCTCAATCAATTGATCAATTCCATGGCCATACACGATTTCATATTGATTTTTAGGAATTAGGGTTCTTCGTGTTCTAGGAAAATTAATCCTTTAAAACTAAAAATAAATGAAATTAACCACCACTATCATATTCCTGGTTAAATTTCGTGCAATTTTTATGTTTACATCATTCATTTTCATTGAGAAACAAAGAATGGGATTAATGAGGATTGAGGAAGAAGAAGAACACGTGTGTTCTTGTTGATTTTCAAATTTAAATATTTCGTTTAAAATATAATAACATGGAATGGGATATATGAACGGATGTATTGCCGCCCCAGCGGTTGCCAGCTCACTCTTAACACTTTGCCTTGCCTTGCCTAATGGTCCTGAGGTCGATTCCCCTTGGGACCATTTTGTCACTTTTTTTGCTTTTCTTCACATTTTTTTATCAAACTTCAATGCTTTCAAAACCCAATCAAAACTCCTCATTTTGAGGTGATTTTTTGCACACTTGTCATTTAACATGTCTATTTTATGATGATGTCAAAAAAATCCAAAAATATTTTCTTTTGATTATATTTTCATTCAGCCGAAAACGAGACATTTTAAGTACTTTTCAAGTACTTTTCAAAGATGTTTCTTTCAAACCTTTGAAACTCAAATCTTTTCCAAACTTCTTGTGGATGTATTTCACCTTTCAAAAACACTTTCAAGATCTTTTCAAAACATTTCAACAAACTTACACATCTTTTTTCCATGATCGACTCGATTTGAAGATAAAACCGAACCCGTTTTTCCTCGAATTTCTTAACCGATCATGGGCCTCCTCACGGTGTAAGTCCCAATTTTTTATGTACATAGTTATTTTTGTACATATCCAATTTTTATGTACATATTTACTTGTACATAATATAGATATCTTCGTAAATATTCAAGTATAGCAAACTTTCGTTCGTTTATTCACTTGTTTATACACCAATTCCATTGGTATCAAGAGAGGAATTATTCCCGGTGAAACTTCTCTTAAACCAATGGGCCTCCCTCACGGTGTAAGTCCCAACCCTCCTATGTACATACATATTTCCTTGTACATAAATACCCATTCGTGTACATATTCATTCCTTTGTACACAATCAAATAATCAAGTTACGCTCGTTTTAAACGCACGTGTTTACACACTTGTTTATATTTCCTTCATAAACTCCTGTGAATAAACATTACACACTTGTTTATATTTCCTTCATAAACTCCTGTGAATAAACATTACACACTTGTTTATATTTCCTTCATAAACTCCTGTTTACACTTGTTTATAACTGCTAGTTATAACATAACAAATTAGTCTAACAACTAGATCCCCTGCAGAGCTAGCCTCCTCTTAGGCTTCGTATAAGAAAACTCATTCATCTGAGTTTAGCCTCCACTTAGGCTTCATATAAGACAACACTCCCCTGCTGAGTCAGCCTCTCCTTGGGCTTCGTTCAAAAGAACTCCTCATTGAGTTTAGCCTTCTCTTGGGCATCAAACAAGAAAGAGGCCAGGAAATCTCTTAACAGCCTCCTATTGGGCTTCCAATACAAAGAATCACCCGCGTTAGGATAGAACCCTGAGAGTATGATTTCCTGGTGAAATCGCTCTTCAAATCCTAAGAGGATGGTTTCCCGGTGAAACCACTCTTAAAGCCAAAGCTAGCCATTCCTCTTGAGCTTCATACCCTCGATGACCCTAATGCCTCCTCTGGGCTTACAATACAAGGACCCACGGGCTTCTTAAAAGCATCCCCCTAATCCAATCAATTTCTCCTCGAGATTTAGACATTTATCATCTCTATGGAAGAAGTATCTCATCTATCACATCACATACAATCATAACTTTTCAAACTCTTTTCAAACAAAAACATCTCTTAATCGTGAGTGGTAACGCTTGTACACTCAAGCAAAACACCCAATGCTTACAATTAAAAGATTCAATCATTTTTTCAAACATCTTTCTTAAACTCGTATGTGGTAACGCTTGTACACTCAAGCAAAACACCTATAACTTACGATGAAAGATTTCAATCAATCAATCCTTTCAAAAATGTATGTGATGAAATAGATTAGATACATTTTTCATTAAGATGACATTTGTCTTTGTCTCTTAATAACATCCTGTTGCTTCCACTAGCATAAGTGGGAACTACGATTGCTCTAACTTTCTCAACATCCCTTTGAGAATACGTAGGCACAAGGTCTCATCCTTTAGCAAATTTCTTTCTCCCTCAAACCAAACAAACCATAGCTCCCTTTAGATCCGAGCTACAAATGCTCGATTCTTAAGGGATATGTATGTAAGATCCCAATGATCTTTATGAGCACAATAATAACAAAACCTAGGATCCCACATAATCTACCTTTCTTAAAATCCAAAGGAGAAACTTTCCCAATCATAGAAATAGAAATTAAAACACACAAATATATCAAACATATTCATATATAAAGCTATAGATAACTATATATATTTAGGGTGCTCCATCTATTCCTTTATATAACAAACCCCTTGCGGAATCTCCCAATGCGTTGCCTAGTTCGCTAGTCGTAATGCATATCATAACAATTGAGGGTATTGCAACTTCCCCTTTTCATAATCATTTTTCTTGTGTTGAAAATAATAAAGCTTGATGCTCGCATCTTTATAAACAAATCAAAAGAGTAAATCGTTTCGAGCCAGAGAATCCGAATTCAGATTCGATTCCCTCGCGTGTCACTTTTTAACGCGAACAACAATAAAGTAATTCTTGTAGGATGTGGCATCATAGACTAGGTCATGCAAATTTTAGGTCTGTTTCTTAAATTCTGAAACTTTGTAACATTTCCAGCCTGAATAATCAAAAGTTTGATTTCTGTACATCGTGTAATAATGGAAAAAACGCACAAAATTCATGCTCCTTTAATTGATATAGTCTATGAAAAACCCTTTGATGTCATTTATTCTGATTTGTGGGGACCTTCACCATTTCCCTCTAAAACTGGTTTCAAATATTACACTGCATTTATGGATGGAAACAACCAATATACTTGGCTCTATCTATTAAAGAAGAAATTTGAGGCATTGCAGGCTTTCAAATTACCAAGTATCTAGCTGAACTACGCATACATCATAGACTTACATGCCCTCATACTTCCCATTAAAATAGAAGTGTGGAGAAAAACATGCATGTATTATAGAAATGGGCCTCACAATGTTGTCTCATGCAACTCTACCTTTGTCCTATTGGGACCAAGCCACCACACTTGTGCACATTATTAATAAAGCTTCCTACCACCACCTTGAAAGATTCGAACTCACCATTTCATGCATTATATGGCAAACAACCCAACTATAAATATCTTAGAACTTTTGTTTCTCAAGTTTCACCATCGAGGCCCTACAATCAACACAAAATGCGATGATAAGTAGTGAGTGTGTTTACCTTGGGATATCACCTCAGCACAAGGGCTATACATGCCTTAGTGCTAATGAAAAAATATATATTACTAAAGATGTCACATTCAATGAGGACATCTTTCCATTAACCACTTTATTTCCTGATAAGTCTCATCAGTCAAGTACCCGCTCTTATTCAAGGAACTTCTAGTCACTATATGGTGCTAGTTAGCGTTGTTGTTCCCAGTAATAAATATACTAGTTCTGGTGGTTCCCTGGTTCCTCCACCTAAGTCATATCGTACCTGGTTGCAGTATAGCAACAGTTGTCCGACCACTAATTCTATTGAGCAGTCTCAACCTCATCTGTCTCCCACACCACAAGCCTCTTCTCACAAAACCATGATCTGAATATAGACCTCGATCCTCACAGTGTTAGCCCAATTAAAGACAAGTCCCCTCAATTGTCTTGCTTGCCAAAAGTCACCATCACCAACTCTTATGACTCCCTTTGTCCTGAGGATCATGACAGAACAAAAGTATATGGCTCCACTTTAAATTCACAGGGTCCTACAACTACTGAGACCCTTGTACCTGATAGCTCCAATGAAAGAGCTGTACTTCACAAGGATCAACACACTCAACATATGTTGTAGGTATTTTCTGATACAACTATTTTTAATTATCGTTTTCCATAGGAATTGGTGTGATATCACTGTAATTCGATAGTTCACTGGAGTCAATTTAGCATTTAAATTAATGACGACAGCAAAAACCTTGAACCTAAACATTAGCATCCATGTTGAACCTCATTAACATTTACGAAAATGGACTCTAAAATTGAAGCTAATTACTTATTCGAAAGAGGACGCTAACTAGCATTTGTTATGTTGTGACGCTAATTTAGCATTAGAATATTAAAAATGCCAACTAGCATTTATTATCGAGTGGTTCTAAGTTTAGATTCATTGGATTAAAACGCTCACTAACGTTTATTTGTTGCTGACACTAAAATACAAACCTTCATTATAAAATTCAAATGTTAAAAATTAATAGGAGATTATGAATTATTAGAGGTGTTTGCGGTCCAATTTAGTTCGTTTTTGAGAGAATTCGATATTCAAACCAATTAAAATTAAATAGATTAGTTTATGTTGAATTCACGTTTTTTTTTTGCGAAAGAGCCCAGACTGAACCAAACCAAGAAACAACGGGTTGGTTTGGGTTAGATTGATCGGGTAGATAAAAATACAATAATATTTAAAAAAATAACTAATTTACGAAAATTAATTTTTCATAATAATATAAAAATATAGAGTATTAATAGTATTTAATCGTAAATATTAGACTATCAATTTTGTCCCAATAAATTCAAAAATATCGAACAAGAAAAATGTATAATATCAAGGCTTTTGAATCTATAGTTAGTCACTTGATTTAGTATAATAATAAATATGTTTCATAATTTTATCCTCGGTTACCACAATACTTTGATAATTTTCAAATAACAAATTAAAATAGAATAATTTGTCCATGTTCATTTTTTTCTTCTTGAACTTGAATGGTTGGTAGTATTTTTTATGGTAATTAATTATGATTGGTTTGAATTGAATTTGCGGGTAAAAAATTGAAATCCAATGTCCGAATCAACTGTCATTGGATTTCATTGGTTTGGTTCGGTTCTTGCCCAAACTAAAAAAACATTCATCTCAAACATTATAGTTTGGTTCGAATTTCAATTTGTTTCGGATTTCCCCGGAACAATAAACACCTCTATAAATTATGAATGATACTGTAGCAAAAATACATACTTTAATCATCCTTACCCAAAAGTGGAGCAATATAAAATAAGATAGAGAATGAGATATCATAGAAACCTATATAACAAAGAGGTGAGTCGATGTTGGAAGATACACTATAGGTTTAAGGTGAATCAATGGCAAAATGGTATATTGAAAAGATGAAGTTTAGAGAGAAAATTAGGAATTGAGAGAGAAAGAATTAATTGAGAGAGAAAGAAGTAATTGAGGAGAAAATGATTATTATTCACAATGGCATTACATCATTATATGAGAAAGTGCTATTTATAATGTATCAACATAACATAAAACAAATAACAAAAAAAAAGCAAAATAGAAAAACTTCCACACATAGCAGTTTTGAAAAACATAAAATCGTGACAGAAACCTGTTTCTCCAAATTAGAAAACCAGTTTCTCCTTTGAGAAATAGAATTTCTGCTTCAGTAGCAGAACAACTTTTTATAATAAGCTATTTCCAAAACAACTTCTAATGCTTCTAAACTGCACTTGACTTATATATTGCATCCAACACACCACCTTATGTCAAGTGCTCCAAATTCCTCAAGCTCAAACTCTCCACAAGCCTCTTGAACACTTCATTTGTTACCGCCTTCGTCAACAAATCCGCAAGTTGTTCTTCGCTTCGACAATGAGCAAGTTTTAGTTGTCCGTCAAACACCAGATCTTTCAAATAATGAAACCTCATCTCTATATGCTTGCTCCTCCCATTAATTATAGGATTTTTTGCAAGGTTGATAGCCGAGAGGTTATCAACAAAGAGTGTGACATCTTTTACATCAATGTTGTCCAGCTCTCTAAGTAGATTCACTAGCCACATAGCTTGACACGTACACATCGACGTAGCGATATACTCGGCCTCACAAGAAGAGAGTGCAACCTTGAATTCCTTTTTGAAGCACCAAGAGACTGGAGCTCCGCCGAACATAAGGATATAACCAATCGTATATTTCGATCATCTTTATCTCTGCACCAATTAGTATCCGTATAACTAAGTAACTCGCACATGATGCCTGTATCAGCCGCGAGAAAGAGAATTTCGCAGCCAAGAGTACCTTTAATGTAGCGAAGGATCCTCTTAAATGCTTACAAATGAGATACCTTTGGTCTCTCTATGAATCTACTAGCAATATCGACACTAAATTCCAAATCGGCTCGCGTATTGCAAAAGTAACATATTGATCCATTCAATCTTCTATATTGAGTTGGATCAACATCACCCTCATCTTCATTCTTGGACAAATGCAACCTTGGTTCCATTGGTGATTTTGTAGCATTACAATGCTCCATATGAGAGATGTTCAATATCTCAAGGGCATAATTTCTTTGATGCATGACTATTCCCCATCTTTGACTTGTGGAACTCTATGCAAAGTAAGTATGTCAAGATACCAAGGAACCTCATCTCAAATTCTTCCATAAGCTCATATTTGAACTTGGAAATAAACTCCCCAATATTGATTGTAATCAAAATCAACAAATTAACAATGTGGAACTCTATGCAAAGGAAGTATAATCACACATTTGCTTGCATCCGTTTTCACATAAACTCTATGTTGGAATACACACTTCATGAATCACACATGTTGAAAGGAGTGATGTTGCAATTCCTACTTGTTGTGTGGAGGATGTTGATAAGGTGATAATGTGAATTAGAGATCAAGGAGTTATATGCGAAGTTCGCGTTAAGAATGGTAGTAGCTATTAGATTTTCGAGGACGAAAATATTCTAAGTAGGGGACAGTTGTAGCGCCCAGAAATTCATTTAATTATTTAATGGAATTATTAAGGATTTAGTTATCATAATTTAGTCGAAGTTGGATTTATAAGTTTATTTAAGATGATTAAGTGGATTATCAGAAGTTGGGATTATTAGTGATGAAATAATTTTGTTGTAGAATAATATTAGGAATAAGTGTGGAATTAATAGAGTTATTTATTTGTTAGAAGTATAGAAAGAGGTGTGAAAATTAAGCCAAGTAGAAATAATTGAAATGTTATTATTATTTTATTATTATTATTATTATTATTATTATTGGGTAAGTTGGATTATTATATATATATATATATATATATATATATATATATATATATATATATATATATAAAGAAAAATAAGAAGGTTAGGGTTAGAACATACGAAGGAAAAATAGACAGTACGTGAGAAGAGAATAGGTTTTTGGGAAACTAGCCGCCGGAGGAGAATTACGAAGCGGAAAGCCAAATCGGAGCTCCATCAGAAATTAGGAGTTTAACTGCCTTTGAATCCAGGTAATGGGTGGGGTTCTTGCTTTATAATTAGGAATATGATGAATGATAGGTAGTTTGGGGTTTATGAAATTCTAATATGTGCCTTGTTGTTGATTGGAATTTGAATTGATGCTTGATAATCCGTTGGTTTGGTTGATGAAAGTGATAAAGGTTGTTTTGATTTAATTCCTATGTTGTTAGAACCTTAAATCTGAGTCGTTCTGGTTTATAGATGTGTTGGATGTCAAAAAGATAGGGATTTAGGTTGAGGAAGAAGATTTTCGTGCAGGGAAAACCCATTATGTTCCGTTCAGTTGTGGTGCCAAAGGGCGGACGTGACGCAAACTGAAACATGCTAAACTCACGACACGATGTGAGCAGCATCGTGAATCGTCGACAATAAATTCTGATTTTGAATTCTGTCCAAATTAATTAGTTAAAATAGATAACTTTTGTAGGTTTTAATGAGTAAGATAAAGATAATAATTAATAGGTAATGATATTGGATTTGAGTAGAACTAGTATCGATTAGAGAGTTAGTAACAAAAGCTATTTAAGAATTGGTAGTTTGTATATGTTAGTAGGTAAGTTTTAATTAGTTGTTTTGGTGAATTATGTTGAACGCATTGTGTTGTTGATCTGTTGTGATTCATTGGCGAGAAATATGTTGATGTATATTCTTGTTATTTATGCGAAGTTGCAGGGTGTTTTCAGTGACTATAATTACCTCTAATTATTGGTAATAACAGTGATATAGGCGTATGCCTCGTGAAGTGAATTTATATTGTGGTTGTATGTTGTTAGTTTTCCATTACATTTGCATCCTTCTAAAGGCCTGTATTGGCGGAATTGTGAAGAAGGTTTATGCCTTGTGCCACTATTAATTGGCAATAGTGAAGGGAGCTGAAGCTCTGTTGGTACCACATGCATATGCATAGTTGTGTCACATCCGAATTGCATTTTTAATCATTGATGATAATTGTGAATGTTTATTGATTGTTGTGTTTTATTTTGAATTGGCATAAATGTGGATATCGTGAAGGGAATTGATTGATGATGTTGTAACTGTGAAGTGATAATTTTGTATGACTCTAACTATATATTATTTATCATAATCTTATATATAGTTTGATATCTCACACTTCCTATTTGTTCTTCGTTGCCTTTAAACTGGTAACGTGCAGGTAACAAGGAGTAGAGACTCAATAGCTTGTTGGTGTCGTTGCTTTGATACGTAGCACTCGTGGGAATGAATGCTTATTTGACTTTATGATGTTTTCAGTTTAATCCTAGTTGTTATTTTAAGAATTTGTTTGTTTGAATTAAGTTGTTTAAAGGATGCTATGTTTCTTTTGAGGTTTTGAAAGTTATGAATCCGCTGCGTAGTTCTTAAATAAATTTGAAGTATTTTTAAAGACTAATAAATTGTTATAAGTGCTATGTATCTGTTATGTTAAGATATTATGTTGTGGGTTTTCAAGTTGATAATGTAATGCCTCATGTTTGTGAAATTTTTGGCACTCTTATTTTAATTATAATTACCAGGTAGATAAGGGGTGTTACATTAGTGGTATCAGAGCAGGTTGGTCCGTCTGGACAAAGTTGTTGAGTCTTTAACAATCGAGTATTGATAATTATTTTTCTGACGATTTTTTGTGTTGTAGTTATAAATTGAGATGGCTGGAAGGAACAATGCTGCGATTGTTGCTGCTTTGGAAGCAATGGCTCATGCTATGGAGAATCAACCGAATGCTGGCGGGGATGCTGGATCCTGAAGTTTGGCAACTTTCCAGAGAGAGAATCCGCCGGTGTTCAAGATAAGTATGATCCCGATGGAGCTTTGGATTGGTTGAAGGAGATGGAAAGAATATTCTGTGTGATGGACTGCACCTAAGCGCCAAAGGTTCGTTACGGGACACATATTTTAGCAGGCGAGGCTGAAGACTGGTGGTTAGAAGCTCATCAGAGGTTGGAAGTTGCAGGCGAGGAGATCACTTGGGTGGTGTTCCATAGGGAGTTCCTGAGGAAGTATTATCCTGAAAAATGTTCGGGGTAAGATTGAAATTGAATTCCTTGAGTTGAAGCAAGTATTATGCTGCAAAGTGTTTTCATTGTGGCAAGGTTGGACATACAGCTCCTGAGTGTAAGCATAAGGTGGATGTCTGTTTCAATTATGGTGAGGAAGGCCGTATTATTTAAAAGTGTCAGAAGCCGAAGAAAGCGTCTGGTGCAATGGTGTTTGCGTTGGTTGAAACTCCAACGGATAGAGATACTATAGGTATGTATTTCGTGGATCTAACTTCGTTGATTTTTACGGTTGTTGATGATTGAGTTGAAGTGGAATTGCATGCATGCATTGGATTTTAATTGTAGTAGATTGTGGTTAGGTGTAGAGACAGAGTTAAGGATGGATGTGTGGGACGAATTTTTTAGGACGAAAATATCCAAGTGGGGGAGAGTTGAAACGCCGGAAATTTATTTAATTATTTAAATGAATTATTAAGGATTTATTTATCGGAATTTATTCGAAGTTGGATTTATAAGTTGATTTAAGATGATTAAGTGGATTATCGGAAGTTGGGATTGATTAGTGATGAATTAATTTTGTAGTAGAATATTATTGTGAATAATATTAGGAATAAGTGTCGAATTAATAGAGTTATTTATTTGGTGTTAAAAGTATAGAAAGGAGGTGTGAAAATTAAGCCAAGTAGAAATAATAGAAATATTATTATTATTATTTTATTATTATTATGATTATTATTATTATTGGGTGAGTTGAATTATTATATATATATAAATAAAAATAAGAAGGTTAGGGTTAGAACAGAAGAAGGCAAAAGAGACAGTACATGAGAAGAAAATAGGTTTTTGGGAAACTAGTCGTCGGAGGAGAAATACGAAGCAGAAAGCCAAATCGGAGCTCCTTCAGAAATTAGTAGTTGAACTGCCTTTGAATCCAGGTAAGGGGTGGGGTTCTTGCTCATTAATTGAGAATTTGATGAATGATATGTAGTTTGGGGTTTATGAAATTCTAATTTGTGCCTTGTTGTTGTGGATTTGAATTCAAATTGATGCTTGATAATCCATTGGTTAGGTTGATGAAAGTGATAAAGGTTATTTTGATTTAATTCCCATGTTGTTAGAACCTTAAAGCTGAATCGTTCTGGTTTATCAATGTGTTGGATGTCAAAAAGTTAGGGATTTAGGTTGAGGAAGAAGCTGTTCGCGTAGGGAAAACCCATTTCTGTTCCGTTAAATTTGCGGCGCCAACGGGTGTACATGGCGCGAAATGAAACATGTTAAACTCGTGATACAAAGTGAGGACGCGACGCGTACTGTGCGAATGCTGATAATAAATTCTGATTATTAATTCTGTCCAAATTAAGTAGTTAAAGCAGATAAGTTTTAGTAGGTTTTTATGAGTAAGATAAAGATAATATTTAATAGGTAATGATACCGGAATTGAGTAGAACTAGTATCAATTAGAGAGTTAGTAATAAAAGCTATTTAAGAATTGGTAGTTCTTAAATGTTAGTAGGTAAGTTGTAATTAGTTGTTTTGGTGAATTATGTTGAATGCATTGTGTTGTTGATCTGTTGTGATTCGTTGGTGAGAAATATGTTATGGTCTATTCTTGTTATTTATGTGAAGTTGCAGGGTGTTTTCAGTAACGATAATTACTGCTAATTATTGGTAATAACAGGGATATAGGTGTATGCCTCGTGAAGTGAATTTATGTTCTGGTTGTATGTTGTTAGTGTTGCATTACATTTGCATCCTTGTGAAGGCCTGTATTGGTAGAATTGTGAAGAAGGCTTATGCCTTGTGCCTTTATTAATTGGCAATAGTGAAGGAGCTGAAGCTCTGTTGGTACCACATGCATATGCACAGTTGTGTCGCATCCCAATTGCATTTTTAATCGTTGATGATAATTGTGAATGTTTATTGATTGTTGTGTCTTATTTTGAATTGGCATAAATGTGGATGTCGTGAAGGGAATAGATTAATGATATTGTAACTGTGAAGTGATAATTTTGTATGATTCTAAATATATATTATTTATCATAATCTTAATTATATAGTTTGATATCCCACCCTTTCTATTTGTTCGCCGTTTCCTTTATACTGCTACGTACCACTCGGGGGGATGAAAGCTTATTTAATTTTATGATGTTTTCAGTTTAATCCTAGTTGTTATTTTAAGAAGTTGTTTCTTTGAATTATGTTGTTTAAAGGATGCTATGTTTCTTTTCAGGTTTTGAAAGTTAGGAATCCGCTGCATAGTTATTAAATAAATTTGAAGTATTTTTACTAAAATTTGACCCTCTTTGACTAATAAATAAAAAATCTCCTCACATTTACTAACATCAAAAGTATAAGTTTTTGCAGGAATTCCTGAACTAGTTTCAACAGTAGGGCTTTTCCCTTTGGCAGAAAAGAACAATTTACATTCATATGATGGCCCTGATTTCAATTCAGCCACATCCACGTCTTCCTTTGTCGGCGACATGTAATCAGCTTTGTATATGGGGTCATTATCATCGAAGTTGACATAAGCTACCTTCTCTTTCTTTGGCAAAGCCTTAGTATGTCTAAGTTTCTCTAGTCGAAGGCGCTCAAGGTGTCGAACCCTGTCAGCCAATTGTGACATGCTCTTAACGAAGGTTGGATCTATTTTCTTCCTAATAGAGTAGTCCAAACCTCCAGCAGCCATTTGAACAAGTTCATGTTCAGGCACTTGGTTAAAGCACCTTGCTTTAAGATCAGATACTCTAAGTAAATGTCAGCTCTAAACCCATTCCTAGCATTCATAAACTAACAGATAATCATCCTAGGTAAGAATCTAAGCGATCTATATCTAGCAAAGCTCAAATCCCTAACATAGAGTAAAAACCTAAGACAATCACCAACACATATTTGTAAAGTAAACTTTATACAACGCCAAGAAGCAACAAATATACATGAGTAAGAGTAGATATACATACATAACCAACAAAATAGAGAAATACACAAAGAAGAGAAGAGATAAACCACTAATTTACATCGATTTGTCAACGCCTATCGAAGAGCAATCCACCTCCAATCATCCATGAGCAAGACCTACTGTTGTTTTCTAAGCTAAACTATAAAAAATAAAGGTTGATGGAATTTGGGAGCAAAAACTTCCCCAAAACCATAACCTAAAAATTGAGAAAAATGAAGTTATAAAACAAATATCAGACGACCGCGCTCAGCGGCGAGAGCGTGCTGAGCGCCGTCAACTATTTACACATTAAACTAAAACTAAATTTCTTTTTGTCGGAAGAGTACCAAAGCACTCAACGCACTGCAAAACATGCTGAGCAGACTCGCGTTGAGCGGCCTCACCGCGCTGAGCGACCTCCACTGAACAAAACTGGTATTTTATCCATCAAAACTGCGTCTTCGTAGCCGTGTCTTTGACACTTTATTCCTCGATGCTCCAACATGCACAAATACCTACAAAAATACATTAAAACTAATCAAACGGTACATTATGTACACAAAACACAATAAAATGTATTTACAACAACAAGTGGGGTTACTCAACGATTATTAACAAACAAGAATGGATAAGTGCCACAAAACATATATACAAAATAGCTACATTTTGGCACTTATCAACTCTCCCACACTTGGCACATTGTGAGGGATAAAAAAACCACTCCTCCACAATCTTGCAAACAAAAGACTAAATTATGTATTCATCCCAAAAACGTATTGAAAATACAAATGCAAGCATCACAAGGGCTTTTCAAGGTTGTCATGTGGCTTGGTTAACAAACAAGTGATAAGTCCTAAAGCTAATCGGAAAAAAACTTGCCTAAACCTAAGGGAGTGATCAACTCAGAAAGTTTCAAACAATAGAATTCCAATCAAACTTCTTCTTCATCACAAATTTTCAAACCAAAATACCTCACTTATTAACACAACATTATCCATACTCTACTTTCAAGGCAAGGTAAAAATTAGTACAACAACATATAGTTGAGGGTTCAAGAAACAAAGAAATCAACATCCATAAAAAAGGTGAACTAAACACTCATAGAAAGCATCAAGTTCAAATCAACATGGATATTTATAAAAGATCAAAGGGGTTAACAAAGGTTCACACACTCACAAGGTGAATTGAATATTTGGCCAAGGTAGTTATGCTCAAAATCAAACAAAAATGTCTTGATCATTTTCATGCAATCATACAATCAACATAAAACAAAAGAAAGCATAATAAAATCTAGTTAAAACAAGAATTGTGGCCTAAAAAATATGTAAACAATGGAAAGCTTCCTCACATTTATGGTTAAAAAGGGAACAAAAGTGATTCAATTCATGAGCAAGTAATGCAAAAAGAATGAATGGCATGGTAATTATACAAATGAAAAGTTTCCTAAACATGTTATGCTATGGAAAGTGATAAACGAGTATCTGACGTGTACCAACTTTGAAAACTATCATTACCATACATCTGCGAGTTGAAACGATCAAACTCGGAAAATCACAAAATGCAACCTCAAGCTACCAGACCAAAATTTGAGTCCAAACAATACTAAAAGAATTAGAAAAACAAAATTTACAAAATTTACAACCAACAAAACTCCTCAAGCTAAACACGACAAGCTTGCGAAATCACAATTTGACACAACAAAACAAATGCGTGGAAGTGAATTAACAAGTTAAAAAGTGAAGATTTGAAATTAAGAACATGTCCTTCTTTCAACTTGTTAAAACACAAGTCCCCACATACATAAACAAACATAAACAAAACATGCTTGTTTTATGTCGTAAGTTTGACGCCTTTATTGTGCGAGCTAGTAACCTCCTCTCGTCATGCCATGGTATTGTCACACTACAAAAACCTAAAGAAAGTGTCCTATTAACCACACAACAAACGTTACAAAAACGAGACAATTCACAACAATACGTGAAAACTAGGAAAAACACAAATATGCAGAAGTATGGAAAGTAAACACACAAAATCTATACAACATATAGATTAATTATAAAACTCAAAAACAACGGAATTATCGGAATACAGAAATAATAAAACCAATTGTAACACCCCAATATTACCCAAAGTTTAATATGCAAAAATCAGAGTAATTTAAAATTTCATAAATTAAATACTGAGGCGTCACACCTTCAAAACCAAATCACTTTAAACAATTCACTTTAAAGTATAAATCTCGGATACATAGCCTCGTCACAAATCATAAATTGATTCATAAAAATGAAACATCTCCTTTATTAAACTTCCTCATCAAAATCATGTTTTCATAAATTATGATTCTTATTCACAAAAGGAAAAGAACCAAAGAACAACAACAAGGACAACATAAATATTCCCCCGAGTGCTACGTATCAGAGCGACACCGACTCGACTAACAACAGCTATAAACTCCGTCTTCATAACCTGCACGTTACCAATATAAAGGTAACGTGAAACAAGTAAAGGGTGAGATACTATAAAACATATAATTAAAGGCATGATATATATATATATATATATATATATATATATATATATATATATATATATATATATATATATATATATATATATATGAGGAGGGATCAAATTACACCATTAGTTACACCAATTGTTACACTAATTATTAGTTGATATTGTTTTGATCTAATGGTTATTAGGTGACTAGTTAATGCCCATATCATACATTCAAATAGCCTCATCTTTTTCTCACTTTTCTAATCACTCATGTAATTCTTCATATCTATTTTCTTTAAAAAACAATGTAAATCAAATATAATTTTAAAAAATAATCATAATTCATAATAAAAAACGGTTCTTATTATTTAAAAATAATAATCATTTAAATTTTTTTTTTTCTTTTTACTTAAAGTATGTTGATTAACTTTTAATTAGAGTACAAAATAACACTCAAATTGGCTATAAAAATTAAATAAATAAATAACGAGTATATATAAATTTTGTTGTGAAATTAAAATAATTAAAATTAAAAATTAAAATAATATTTATAAATAAGCGAAAATTTTATCGATTCCATTATCCACTTTATATTTATTTTTCAATTTACAACTTAATTACTATGCACTCATTATTTGAGTTTCTTTTTGTTTATTTATATAATTTTTTAATATTATTTTATACTCTATTTAAAATCATATCAAATATTCTAGTTTATCATAAGTGAGGAGAATATAATTTATTAAAATAAATAAAAACAGATAGTAAAATTTGTTTAAAAATAAATTTATTTGTCACTAAAGGTGAAACATATAATAAAACATTGTAAAAATGATTTAAGAAATATTATTTATAATTCATAATAAAAAATAGTTTTTTATTATTTTTTAAAAAAATTAAAATTAAAATCTTTTCTTTTTACTTATACTAAGTTAGATGAATTTTTTATTAGAGTAAAATTTATCTAACTAAATAAATAAATAATTATATATAATTAGAGTACTATGTAAGTTGATTCTTATTAATATTTTTTAAATCATTTTTACAATGTTTTATTATATGTTTCACCTTTAGTGACAAATAAATTTATTTTTAAACAAATTTTACTATCTGTTTTTATTTATTTTAATAAATTATATTCTCCTCACTTATGATAAACTAGAATATTTGATATGATTTTAAATAGAGTATAAAATAATATTAAAAAATTATGTAAATAAACAAAAAGAAACTCAAATAATGTGTGCATAGTAATTAAGTTATAAATTGAAAAATAAATATAAAGTGGATAATGAAATCGATAAAATTTTCGCTTATTTATAAATATTATTTTAATTTTTAATTTTAATTATTTTAATTTCACAACAAAATTTATATATACTCGTTATTTATTTATTTAATATTTATAGCCAATTTGAGTGTTATTTTGTACTCTAATTAAAAGTTTATCAACTTACTTTAAGTAAAAAGAAAAAAAAATATTTTAAATGATTAATATTTTTAAATAATAAGAACCGTTTTTTATTATGAATTATGATTATTTTTTAAAATTATATTTTGATTTACATTATTTTTTTAAAGAAAATAGATATGAAGAATTACATGAGTGATTAGAAAAAGAGAAAAAAGATTTTATTTTATAAAAGTATGATTTTATAAAATAGAATGATTTATTACCTAAATAAGATGAGGCTATTTGAATTTATGATATGGGCATTAACTAGTCACCTAATAACCATTAGATCAAAACAATATCAACAGCTAATAATTAGTGCAACAGTTGGTGTAATTTGATCCTTCCTATATATATATATATATATATATATATATATATATATATATATATATATATATATATATATATATATATATATATATATATATATATATATATATATATATATATATATATATATATATATAGTTTCGAATTATAAAGGGTATAGATTAATAAGTGCAATTCCAACAAGTATCCAAAACTCACTTACTTCAATCGTCATCCTAATTTGTATAATCTACACTTTATCGCCATAACCGCATCGGCATAAATCGTCACAACAATCATAAACAACGACATCAAACAATAATATCAAACAATGTTAATAACATAAGCAACATAAATAATATCATCACCAATTGGCTAAAGCCCATCATCGCTTTTGGCATAAAAGTTCATCGTCACAAACATCATCACATCATATTTGCATTAAGCATTTCATCAAGTTAAATCATCGCAATTCAATATCATCCATCAATTAACAAAAACCCAACGCCAAACAACTCAAACATAAACGTAACAGACTCCATGAGACACGACTATGTTATGCATGTGGTACCCGTCGCTTTGTCCATAATTAGGAACACTTGGCATAAAAGCCTCGTCGCTTGGCATAAAAGCCCATCATCGCCAATGCAATGTATGTGACTCGACAATAAAACAACACAACACAAATCATCATCATCGCTCATCAAAATTGGCATAAAGCCCACATCGCCATAATTTATCCAAATCAAGATAAATATATCATCGTATCATATTTGCATTATGCAAAACGTCACATATAATTCATCATCATCAAAATTCATGCATTCACAAATTGGAAGCATTTATTAACAACATCAATATAATCATCACATCATCATGTACAAAGACATATATCATCGCATCGCATATCAACAAGTATTCATTAATAAATACATCGTCGCAAACATTAGGTTTATTCACACCGCATCATTATCAATTAATTTACCAAATTTCAAAACCGGAAAAATAGTCAAACACCTATAATCGTCGCGAAAGCCATTCCTAATAACCGGCATTAATCATAATAGTCAACATCGAAATCAGATTGTCCATACGTGCCTTAAATCTACTAAAACGCAATCCGATTTAATTTAACCGTAAATTGGCCTATTTCGGGTCATCTCATAAAAACTCTTAATTTCTAAAAACTAACCTCACCACTACGTTCTACACGTCGAACTTATCTAGCACGTCAATTTTCATTGAATTCGGAGTAACTTGTTCCGTCGTCGAATTTACCGGAATCGGAAAATCGGAACATAATCGGGTTCTAAATTTAATCGGCTAACTTATATCCTAATTATATTTTATGGATATAGATTTCTACTAGGTGAAATTGGAATTATTTGGACAAACAGAAGCCATTTCTCATAAATTATGCAGGAAAAGTATATTTGACAGAAAACAGAAAACTGTGTTTTTACAAAATAGAAAAACCACGTTTTACAGAAAAATTCTCCGTTTTCCCCTGGCCACCAGGGACGCACGTCCCTTTGCTCCAATGAAGAGGAGGCGGGTGCCTCACATAGGGGGACGGTCGCCCCACACATGGAGGTGGGCGCCTCCCCCTTTGTGTTTCCTCCACCTGCTTCTTCTTCATTTCCCTGCGTTTTTCATTTTACAGTTTTATTCATTTTCTGGTTTTCTGTTTTACTGATATACTTTTCTTTTCCATTTTCATTCCCATTTCCATTACTTCATATACTAACATACTACTAACATCAAACCCATAATCCCTACTCCTAATTCAACTTTTCTGACCATTTCAACAATCAATCAACAAAACCTTATAAACCAATTATTATTTTTCTCCCAAATCCAAAATATAACTATCAAAACCTAACAATATGAGATGGAGAATCAAACCCCTTACCTCTAGCTTGGTTGATCCATGAAGATTCAACAATTCCAACCTCAAGCTTGCTCATGCTCTTCCTCTTCTTCTTCTTCTTCTCTTGCTCATCATCTCCCAAAACCCCTTCTTTTCCTCCAAGTTTCTAAGTTTGGTTGGTGTAGGGAAAATGGGAAGAAAAGGGAAAGAAAATGGTTTTATAATTATGTTTTCTTACTAGCTAGGGGTGTACACCCAATCTTCACTAATTGCTCCCCAGACCCCTAACTTAATTATAAATAACACACTAATAATATTTAATCATATTATTAATCCAATTAATTAGAATAATTCTTGGGAGTAAAATATCGGATCTGAATAATATTTTATCGAACCGAACGGAATAAAAACCGGACCGAACGAAACGTCGCCAAATATATTAATAGATATATTGATTAATATAAATATTCTCATCGCAAAATAAATATCGATCGGAAATTCGAAAATATAAATATAATATAATATTAATTAAAACTGGTGTTACACCAATCCCCGGCAACGACGCCATTTTGTGGCGGCGGTATTAAGCGGCAAGCAAAAAGTAAAGTATTATTTTTACAGAGTGATATATACTGGTTAGGTTATATCGTATCGTGTAAACAGAGATTGGTTATTGATTCTTCGTTTGAAAATTCTACAGTTAACGAGTTTGCGATTAAATAATTGAAAATTAAAGACAAAAAGTAAATGAACAAAAAGTATAAAGGATAGACAGCTTGTCCGAAACGAATGCACACTACCCATCGCTGACTTAAATATACCGTCCAGTTATATTCAGTCTATGATACTCATCTGTGTCATCACATACCTCTCACAATCTAAGCTAGTTCAAACCCAAATTGAGAATTCAACCGCGTCACTTCAATATCCATCTCTAGCATATCTCACCAACACAAAGGCATTAAGATCAGATACTATAAGTAAATGTGTTGCTGTTTACTTCTAGATGCCAACATAGAGTACCGTTAGTAATAAAAATAAAATATAGTTTTTATGTTACTTCCAAGCTTATCATTTTAATTTTATTTTTTTTTATGTCAGTTACATTATAATTACACTTTATCATAGTTCTAAACGTAATATAGTAATATTTCTCCTTTAAAAATTAAAATATATTAAAAATATTATTTAATTTTTTTTTCAGGGAACATTGCTACATGCAGGAAAGATTCTGATTGTGAACGTATTATTTATTGTTCCAAAACTGGCAAATTATATAGACCGGCTTGTGTTGATAGAAAATGTAAACGTGTTCCAATCTAATTCGTTTGTTAAGATTGTATAAGCCGAAATATTTTATAATTAGTCATTTAATATTTGTGTTTCCATCTAATAAGATAGAAAATAATATCGATTAAGTTGTATTGTTGTTTACTTCTAGTTGCCAATATAGAGTACCATTAGTAATAAAAATAAAATATAGTTTTTATGTTACTTCGAAGCTTATCGTTGTAATTTTTTTTTTTTAATGTCACTTACATTATAAAATTACGCTTTATCATAGTTCTAAACGTATTATAATAATATTCTTCCTTCGACATTTCTCTTTACATATCATAATTACGCTTTATCATAGTTCAAAAATGTTAAAATTTACTCCTTTAAAATATTAAAAAATAAAATATCATTAAAAAATGTTAAAATTTACTGCAATTACTAGGTCAATTGATTTTACACAAAAACAAAAAATACAACATATCAACAAAGTCGTTAACAAATTTATAAATTTAATATAATATATTCTTATTTTATTTAATTAGAAAACTCTATAAGAGGGTGATATGGTAATTCAAAAGCTTGTTTTATTTGATAGAAATGTCTTTACATACTAATGATAACTAGTCAGAGACCTCTGCTCTCGCATGGATAAATATTTTTTAAAATAATATTTTTTAAAATAATATTTTTTAAATGATATGAGTAATATAAATAAAAGAAAGTATGAGTAATTTGTATAATCAAAATATAAATTATTAGTTGAATAATAAATTTTTTTTTACATTAATATGATTAAACTTGAAATAAATAATAATTTTAGACACTTAACTGTATTAAATAATCATATATAAAAAAGATATAAATATTAAATATTAAATAACCATAAAAAAATAAAATTTTAACAAATATAAATGTCAATTTTAGATATAAATGCAAAATTTAACATAATTTACTTATTTATAAAATAATCATTAATCATATAGATTTAATTATATTAAATAATTATACAAAAAGCATAAAAAATAATAATAATAATATTTAAAATATATTGTGTTGATAGTGAAATAAGTTATTTATATAATAATTAGTGTCTAAAATAATAATTGATAATTAAAATAAAAAATATAATTTGATGATAGTAACCCGTGAAAGAAATAGATTTAGTTTTATAAATTAACGATCAATATGTGCTTTTATTTATAAATTATACATCTGTTAACATTACTTTTTTATGCATAAATTGTATTACCTTTTTTGTCATAAAATTTGTAAATTGAATGATGGAACATTATTTTTAACACTGTAGCAACTATTATTAGCTACTGTTGACAAATGCTTGGTTGTAGGTTTTAAATATGTTTTTTCAATGTATTATACACCTTAGTCTCATGACATCCATTGTTCTGGTAAATTTCCTATCTCACGTCTGCATGGATAAATGTTATTTTTTAATAGAATATTTTTACTATTAGTTATTTATATTAATGTAAAATTTAACATATGAAAATTTTTAAATATAAATATAAAATTTGGAATAATTAATTTAATTATAAAGTGAATAATAATCATATAGATTTAAATGTATTAAATAAAAATAAATATTGTGTTGAGAGTGACCCGAAAAATAAATAAATTTTTAAATAATAAAATGATAAATTAAATTATGAAAAGACCAATCATAATATAAATCAAATTATATAATAAAATAATTAAAATAACGTTTAAAAAAAGTGAATTTGAACTTTTTACATTGATAAATATACATTTCCAAAGAGTGAGAAATAAGTAGGAGTAAATTGAATTTGAACTTTTTACATTGATAACTATACATTTCCATTATGTAAATCACATAAGTCTGAGAAATTCTTAACTACATACACAGCCTTGCATAGTACAATCCATTCAACATGGGAAAGTTTATGAGTCATGAACAAAGTGCTTGTAGGAGACACAATTCCTGCCCAATAATTTTACCAAAATAATAAGAGGTATAGTATACATTAACACAACTCGCGACCGGGACAAGAAACAATCAGATATGACTTATATACTCTACAATGATATAGAGAAGCCAACAAAATTCCTGTGAGTATGAAAAACAAACCATGATAATAAACCATTAATCAGCTATTCACGCTAGATCTACATAAAAAAAACGAAAATACAGTGATGTTAATCGTTTAGAATTCTTGACTTCTTGAAATTTGAATACTGACACAACACAACTATTATACCATTAACATTGGATTTGATTCTTCTATATTGAGGAGAGTAAAGTGACAAATTCAATCCTAATATTGAACACAAATTATCAAATTTTAAATAAAAAACTCTTTTCTTATGAAATCAAAAACCAAAGAGTTTTACAGGATCTAGAAAGGACTTTTACAGTATCGATGTACCCTTCGACATCCTAATAATCAAAACCAAAGAGTTTTCAGTTTTGAGTCCCTTCAACAACTTATCTACTATCTAACATTTACAAATGAACCTAAACAGACAAAATTCCCTTTAGTAAAAAAAAAATTGCACTATCATAAGGTCTTTCATGTAATTAACAAATTAAGATACTACTTTACAATTTCTACTACATTGTAGTTCCATCTGTTACTTTACTATTGGTCCAAATTAAATATGTATTTCTCTGTACTTGCTATAGAATGCCCAAACAAAACGTTTTCTATTTCTCTCTCTCTCTCTCTCTCTCTCTCTCTTGCACGACCTTTTCTTTTCTCTCTTCTGTGTTCGTTGTCCTCTCTTTCCAAACCCTAGACCACTGCTACCCCCTTTGTCCTTCAATTGCTCAATCACTATGAGTTTGGTTCTTCATAATTTTTTCAAATGACATTGTCTGCATATTAAACCTTGGTGCTTCATTTTTCTTTCTCTAAACCCTAGCTGACTCAACATTTTCCTTTATTGATGAAGTATTGATCTTTGCCAAAGCATACGGAGAGACGCTTGCATCCGTAAGTGAGAATGATCAGAAGAACAAGGTTACGCTAAAGCCAGATCCGATAAGCTTTTTCTTGGCATCTAATGTGTTTGTGTATATCATTCTTTGTTTATGGATCTGGTTTCTATATCATTCAACAATTTTTTTTTACTAAAGGGCATTTTTGTCTGTTTAGGCAATTCATCTGTAAATGTTAGATAGTAGATTGGACCCTATCACCATTCTTAGTAGGCATTTGTAAAAGTTATCGGAAAAAATAATTGGACCTATCACCATTCTTACTAGACAAAGTCGGTTATAAACAAAGATAAGTATCTACTTCTATCATTTCCGCCAAATATATATTTATATGTTTATTAATTTATAATTTTATTAAATACATCACTACTAAACTTCTAAATTTTTTAATATAATTGTTTGTTTCTTTCTTAACTCAATAAATTCTTAATAAAATTTAAATGTTATAAAAAATTAAAAATGATATAATTAATTATAATTGATATGATAATTAATTTAAAACAAATTTCACGTGTAATTAATTTCATTTTTATCTCAAAATTAATTTTTTAATTTCTTTTTCTAATTTCTAAAATTAATTAATTAATTACATATCATTGACATTTCATTTACCTCCCGAAACATAGAATAGAAATCGACTGCTTCATCGTCTTCTCCAAATCGTTCTTTGCTTCTATGCTTAGTATGTTTCTTTTCCGTCGTCAATTTATCTTTCCTTTTGCTTCATCAATGTGGCATATCTCAAATTTAACCCCAAATTTCTTATTTGCTTTATCTAAAACTAAAAAAGAAACTTTCATTCCCATCTCTGAATTTTATGATAATTTGAATCTTTTATTAGAGATAAATTTTTCATCAGTATTTTTAATAACACATATTTGTTTTTTATTCGCCTTTATGATTTGAAAGTATTAAAAAAGTGATTTATTTTTAAGTTCATTCACCATTTTTAAATAAGATAAAAATTAGTTTTAAATAATTTTGTTTAATTTGGTTTTATTTACTTTTAACTCAATTGAAAAAACGAGAAAAACAAATTATTTGATGTTAATAAAAAGATAATAATTATTGTTCCATTTAGAAATGTTTTTACTTGTTTTAGTAGTATTGGAGTAGTAAAAGGCCTCTAGCATGGATTGGGCCTTATTTCTCTTAGCCTTGGTTTTCAGTTAAACGGTTAAACCAAGTTTAATTGCATAGTTACTTAGTTTACTATTTATAGTATTTTCACTATGTAACTCAATAACAAATTTTACAGTTTGAATCCTTATCACTTTACTTCATCCCTTTGTTTGATTCCCTGTGTGCAAACGAGTCTAAGACTCAGCTCCTATATGGTATCATTTGTGGTTTGATCCTCACCCTAATCTCCTTCTCCGCTGCGTAATCACCTTCCTCACCATTATCTCAACCTGCGAAAACGATCCACTAGTCTCTTTCTGAAGCTTCAAGAACCTCATCAATGGCGTCTAAACGTAATCAAGAATCTGGTATCAGAGGTACCACACACACACCAGAGATTTCAATTGTGTTTTCTTCATCCAAACCCGTTAATGGATTTGGACCCAAGCTCTCTATTAAGCTGCAAGATAACAACTACCTACTCTGGAATCAACAGGTAGAAGGAGTAATTATCACACAAAAAAGGCATAAATTCGTTATCAATCCCCAAATTTTGATGAAATTCAAAAATGCACAAGATCGTCTCGAAGGCACAATTTCTGAAGACTGTGAAGCTTGGATCGTGCAAGATCAGGCTTTCTTCATCTGGTTGCTTTCTACCATCTCTGAATCGGTTCTACCTAGGGTTCTTGCTTGCAAGCACGACTTTGAAGTTTGGGACAAGATTCACCAATACTTTAATGCTCATATGAAAGCTCACGTGAGGCAATTGCCCGTTGAACTCAAATCTAAAAATAAAGGGAACAACTCCATCACTGAGTATGTGTTGCGTATCAAAGCAATCGCCAATTCACTTCTTGTAGTTGGAGACTCAATCACATAACAAGATCAAATTGACTCTATTCTTTAGGGACTTCCTGAAGAGTTGAATCCGTTCATGATGCAGATGTATGGAAGTCTTGTTCCTCTGAATTTCGCCAAGAATTGGAATCTACAACCATTGTAGCAAATCTTTCTCAGGCTAGTGAAGGATGTCATGGTTCTAGAGGAGCCTGCTACAACAATCGAGTTCGTGGCCAACGTTTATATCATGCTCGTGGTCGTGGCAGAGGAAAGTCTCGCACAGGGAATCGTCCAACTTGTCAACTCTGTGGAAAGTATGGAGATGTTGTCAATAATTACTGGCATAAGTTTGATGAGAATTTTGAACCACCAAAAGATGCTCAAAATCAATCCAATTCAGCAAACAATGCCTTAGATGACCAAAACACCACTCAAGAATCAACCTCCAACAATGTTGTTGTGGCCATGATGGCTACCACCAAGAATCCTGCAGCCTAAATTGAAGAATACTCTCTCCCTGTTAAATTGGAATCTCAATCGTGGTTTGCAGATTTAGTTGCCACACATCACTTAACACCATATGCTAATATTTTACATAATCAAAAACCGTATCAAGGAAATAATAGTGTTTATGTTGGCAATGGCCAACAATTGCCTATTCATGCTATAGGGTCCTTACAATTTTACTCTAAGTGCTTGCCTAACTTCAAACTTAGCCTATCCGAAGTATTAGTTGTTCCCAGAATTACCAAGAATTTACTCTCAGTGTCCAAATTCTCAAGTGACAACAATGTGCTATTTGAGTTTCTTCTTGATAAGTGTTTCATTAAATCTCAGCTTTCTAATCAGGTCTTGGTGGAAGGAACCTGTGATGACAAAGGCATGTACTCCTTCTCCTCAAACTCCTTGGATCTCCTCAACTCCTTCATTCTGAGTGCAACTCCACAAGTTTCACATGTTATTCATAGTTAGGTAGCTTCATAGTCTAGTTCTGATAATTCTAGTAGCAATAAAGTAATTCTTGTAGGATGTGGCATCATAGACTAGGTCATGCAAATTTTAGGTCTGTTTCTTAAATTTTGAAGGAGAGTATAGACCAATTACCAAGTATCTAGCTGAACTAGGCATACATCACAGACTTACATGCCCTCATACTTCCCATTAAAATGGAAGTGTGGAGAAAAAACACAGACAAATTATAGAAATGGGCCTCACAATGTTGTCTCATGCAACTCTACCTTTGTCCTATTGGGACCACAGTTTCACCACAGTGGCGCACATTATTAACAGCCTTCCTACCACCACCTTGAAAGATTAGAACTCACCATTTCATGCATTATATGGCAAACAACCCAACTATAAATATCTTAGAACTTTTGGTTGCTCAAGTTTCCCACTGAGGCCCTACAATCAACACAAAATGCAGATGAGAAGTAGTGAGTGTGTTTACCTTGGGATATCACCTCAGCACAAGGGCTATACATGCCTTAGTGCTAATGGAAAAATATATATTACTAAAGATGTCACATTCAATGAGGACATCTTTCCATTAACCACTTTATTTCCTGATGAGTCTCATCAGTCAAGTACCAGGCCTGCTCTTATTCAAGGAACTTCTAGTCACTATATGGTGCCATCTAGCGTTGTTGCTCCCAGTAATAAATATACTGGTTCTGGTCGTTCCCTGGTTCCTCCACCTAAGTCACATCGTACCTGGTTGCAGTATAGCAACGGTTGTCCAACCACTACTTCTATTGAGCAGTCTCAACCTCATCTGTCTCCCACACCACCAGCCTCTTCTCACAAAACCGTGATCTGAATATAGACCTCGATCCTCACAGTGTTAGCCCAATTGAAGACAAGTTCCCTCAATTGTCTTGCTTGCCAAAAGTCACCATCACCAACTCTTAATACTCCCTTTATCCTGAGGATCATGACAAAACAAAAGTACATGGCTCCACTTTAAATTCACAGGGTCCTACAACTACTGAGACCCTTGTACCTGATAGCTCCAATGAAAGAGCTGTTCCTCACAAGGATCAACACACTCAACATATGTTGTACGTATTTTCTGATAAAACTATTTTTAATTATCGTTTTCCATAGGAATTGGTGTGATATCACTGTAATTCGATAGTTCACTGGAGTCAATTTAGCATTTAAATTAATGGCGACAGCAAAAACCTTGAACCTAAACATTAGCATCCATGTTGAACCTCATTAACGTTTACGAAAATGGACTCTAAAATTGAAGCTAATTACTTATTCGAAAGAGGACGCTAACTAGCATTTGTTATGTGGTGACGCTAATTTAGCATTAGAAGATTAAAAATGCCAAGTAGCATTTATTATCAAGTGGTTCTAAGTTTAGATTCATTGGATTAAAACGCTCACTAACGTTTATTTGTTGCTGACACTAAAATACAAACCTTTATTATAAAATTCAAATGTTAAAAATTAATAGGAGATTATGAAATATTAGAGATGTTTGCGGTCCAGTTTAGTTCGTTTTTGAGAGAATTCGATATTCAAACCAATTAAAATTAAATAGATTAGTTTATGTTGAATTCACGTTTTTTTTTTGCGAAAAGAGCGGTGAACCAAACCAAGAAACAACGGGTTGGTTTGGGTTGGATTGATCGGGTAGATAAAAATACAATAATATTTAAAAAAATAACTAATTTATTTTTCATAATAATATAAAAATATAGAGTATTAATAGTATTTAATCGTAAATATTAGACGAGCAATTTTTTCCCAATAAATTCAAAAATATCGAACAAGAAAAATGTATAACATCAAGGCTTTTGAATCTATAGTTAGTCACTTGAGTTAGTATAATAATAAATATGTTTCGTAATTTTATGCTCGGTTACCACAATACATTGATAATTTTCAAATAACAAATTAAAATAGAATAATTTGTCCACGTTCAGTTTTTTCTTCTTGAACTTGAATGGTTGGCAGTATTTTTTATGGTAATTAATTATGATTGGTTTGAATTGAATTTGCGGGTAAAATATTGAAATCCAATGTCCGAATCAACTGTCATTGGATTTCATTGATTTGGTCCGGTTCTTGCCCAAACTAAAAAAATATCCATCCCAAACACTATAGTTTGGTTCGAATTTCAATTTGTTTCGGATTTCCCCGGAACAATAAACACCTCTATAAAATATGAATGATACTGTAGCAAAAATACATACTTTAATCATCCTTACCCAAAAGTGGAGCAATATAAAATAAGATAGAGAATGAGATATCATAGAAACCTATATAACAAAGAGGTGAGTCGATGTTGGAACATACACTATAGGTTTAAAGTGAATCAATGGCAAAAATGGTATATTGGAAAAGATGAAGTTTAGAGAGAAAATTAGGAATTGAGAGAGAAAGAATTAATTGAGAGAGAAAAAAGTAATTGAGGAGAAAATGATTATTATTCACAATGACATTACATCATTATATGAGAAAGTGTTATTTATAATGTATCAACATAACATAAAACAAATAACAAAAAAAAAACAAAATAGAAAAACTTCCACACATAGCAGTTCTGAAAAACATAAAATCGTGACAGAAACCAGTTTCTCCAAATTAGAAAACCGGTTTCTCCTTCGAGAAATAGAATTTCTACTTCAGTAGCAGAACAACTTTTTATAATAAGGTATTTCCAAAACAACTTCTAATGCTTCTAAACTGCACTTGACTTATATATTGCATCCAACACACCACCTTATGTCAAGTGCTCCACATTCCTCAAGCTCAAACTCTCCACAAGCCTCTTGAACACTTCATTTGTTACCGCCTTCGTCAACAAATCCGCAAGTTGTTCTTCGCTTCGACATTGAGCAAGTTTTAGTTGTCCGTCATACACCAGCTCTCTCAAATAATGAAACCTCATCTCTATATGCTTGCTCCTCCCATATATTATAGGATTTCTTACAAGGTTGATAGCCGAGAGGTTATCAACAAAGAGTGTGACATCTTTTACATCAATGTTGTCCATCTCTCTAAGTAGATTCATTAGCCACATAGCTTGACACGTACACATCGACGTAGCGATATACTCGGCCTCACAAGAAGAGAGTGCAACCTTGAGTTCCTTTTTGAAGCACCAAGAGACTGGAGCTCCACCGAACATAAGGATATAACCAATCGTATATTTCGATCATCTTTATCTCTGCACCAATTAGTATCCGTATAACTAAGTAACTCGCACATGATGCCTGTATCAGCCGCGAGAAAGAGAATTTCGCAGCCAAGAGTACCTTTAATGTAGCGAAGGATCCTCTTAAATGCTTCCTGTAACGCCCGTTTTTAGTTAATATTATATTATATTAATATTTTCGAATTTCCGATCAATATTTATATTAATCAATATATCTATTAAATTATCTGGCGACGTTGTGTTCGGTCCGGGTTTTATCCCGTTCGGTTCGGTAAAATATTATTCTGATCCGATATTTAATTCCCCGGAATTGTTTTTAATTGATTGAATTAATAATATTGGTAGATATTATTAGTGTGTTAATTTATAAGAATAAATTTAGGAGTGTGAGGATTATTTGGGAAGAGTTGGGTTTTTCACCCTTGGCTTACTAAGTAAGGACAATAACATTATAAAACCTTTCTCCTCATTTTCCTTCCATTCATACATACCAAAACCAAACATAGAGATTTGGATGGCTAGTAAGAAAACAACATTATAAAACCACATTTCCTCGTTTTTCTTCCCATTTGAAAAACAAAACAAGAATAGAAACATAGAGGAAAGGAGAGGGTTTTGGCATGTCAAGAACAAGAGGAGAGCTAGAGCTTGAAGTTGGATTGTAGAATCATCAAGATCAATCAAATCTTCCATGGTAAGGGGTTTGATTTCTTCCATTTCATTATAGTTAGGTTTGATGATATATGTTAGATTTGGGGAAAAATTGATAGTTGGTTTATAGGGTTTTGTTGAGTGATTGTTGAAAAGTTTAGAAGAGTTAAATTTGGTGTAGAGATTATGGGTATTATTTTTAGTGTTGTAGTGTTGGATTATAGAATGAAATAGAAATGGAAATGGAAAAAAAAAACTAACAGAAAACCTAAAACTGAAAATGCTGTAAAACACTGTCTGTTTGCCTGTTTGCGAGGAAGAAGACGAAATGGAGGTTCTACATGAAGGGAGACGCCCACCTCAAGTGAGGGGTGAACGTCCCAACATGTAGGGCGTGCGCCTCCAGCCCTTTGGAGGCTTAGGGCGTCCGCCTCCTAGTGCTACGGGGGTGCCACGCAATTTTTCTATTTGTCGTTGCTGTATTTTGAGTTTTGTTGTTTTTCCTGTCAACTGTCTTCTGCATAATGTTTTGGAAAATGGTTTCTGTTTCTTTTAATTATGACAATCTCACCTAGTAGAAATTGATACCCATAAAATATTATTAGGGGATAAGATAGCCGATTAAATTTAGAACCGATTATGTTTCGATTTTTCGATTTCGGTAAATTCGGCGGCGAAGTAAGTTGCTCCGAATTCAACAAAAATTGACGTGCTAGCTAAGTTCGACGTGTAGAACGTAGTGGTGAGGTTAGTTTTTAGAAATTACGAGTTTTTACGAGACGACCCGGAATAAGCCAATTTATGGTTAAATTGAATATGATTGTGTTCTAGTGGATTTAAGGCACGTATGGGCAATCCGTTTTCGACGTTGACGATTATGATTAATACCAGCGTTAGGAATGGCTTTCGCGACGATTTTGGGTGTTTGACTATTTTCCCGTTTTCGGAATTTAGTGAATTAATCGATAATGATGCGGTGTGAATAAATGTAAGTTTTGCGACGGTGTATTTATTAATGAATACTTGTTGATATGCAAAGCGATGATATATGTCTTTGTACGTGATGATGTGATGATTAAATTGATGTTGTTAATAATGCTTCCGATTTGTGAATGCATGACCTTTGATGAATTTATTAGCGATGTTTGCATAATGCAATTATGATGCGATGATATATTTATCTTGTTTTGGATAAATTATAGCGATGTAGGCTTTATGCCAATGTGGATGAGCGATGATGTTGTTTTTGTGTTGTGTTGTTTTATTGTCGAGTCACATACATTTCATAAGCGAAGAGGGCTTTTATGCCAAGCGATGATGGCTTTTATGCCGAGCGAAGATCGACTTTATGCCAAGTGTCCCTAATTACGGACAAAGCGATGGGTACCACATGCATAACATAGTCGTGTCTCATGGAGTCGATTATGTTTATGTTTGAGTTGTTTGGCGTTGGGTTGTTGTTGATTGATGAATGATATTGAATTGCGATGATATATGTTGCGAAGATGGGCTTTATGCCAAAAGCGAAGATGGGCTTTAGCCAATTTGTGATGATTTGTTTATGTTGTTTATATTACTAGCATTATTTAATTTTGTTGGTTGATGTTGTTGTTTAAGACTACCGTGTTAATTAGTGACGTATTAGCTCATGACGATTTTGTGGTGACGGAGGGTTATGTGTTGTTGCGACGTTTTATGCCGATGAAGTTATGGTGATATAGTGTAGATTATACACATTAGGATGACGAGTAAAGTAAGTGAGTTTTGATTATGTGTTGGAATTACACTTATTAATCTATACCCTTTATAATTCCGAAACTATATATATATATATATATATATATATCTTATCATGCCTTTAATTATATATTTTGGAGTATCTCACGCTTTACTTGTTTCGTTGTTACCTTTATATTGGTAACGTGCAGTTTATGAAGGCGGAGTTTATAGCTCCTGTTAGTCGAGTCGGTGTCGCTCTGATACATATTACTCGAGGGAAAATATTTATGTCGTCTTGTTGTTGTTGTTTTTTTATTATTCCTTTTGTGAATAAGAACCATAATTCATAAAAACATGATTTTGATGAGGAAGTTTAATAAAGGAGATGTTTTGATTTCTATGAATCAATTTATGTTTTCCTGCGATGCTATGTATCCGAAATTTATACTTTAAAGTAAAATGTTTTAAAGTGAGTTGTTTTTGATGGTGTAACGCCTCAGTATTTAATTTATGAAATTTTAAAATTACTCTGATTTTTGCATATAAAACTTTGGGTAGAATTGGGGTGTTACATTAGTGGTATCAGAGCGGTCGATCATCGACCAAGTTCTTAGTGTGTTTAATCCATTGTAGGCGACATGTGTGAAACACATCGGTACTTGGTTGTTTCAAATTGTTTGTCTGCAGAGACGAGTTTGAAACAAGTGGGGGAGAAGTTTTACTTCTTGGTGGCGCTTGTGGCTTGGGATGGAGCCCCAAGCAGTGTTACGCTTCGGTAACTTGAAGTGTAAGTTTGAAGGAGCTGTTGTAGTTGGTAGAGATGGTTTATGTCACCATCATGATTGTCGACTGTCTATTGACAAATTGAGGGACTGATCATCCTTAATCTCTTGTTGATAGTAGTCGGGAATTGTGTTGGTTGGGATAGACTTGTCTTGCCAACTTAATAGTGTATGAAGCAGATGTGTTGGCACAAGGTGGTGCATGGTTACTTGAGTTGTGAGCGAATTTGGATTTTGGTGTTGAACAAGATTTTGGCAAGCGAACTTCGTGTTGCGATTCTTCCGAAGCATGTTGTGAAGATGAGAGAGGATTGCCATAGTTGTGCGGAGTGAAGTTTTGATGGATTGAGTTTCTGGAACTAGTTGTGATTCGAAGTGTTCTTAAGGGATGATTGCTTCTGAATTAGAGTTGAAGAGTCAACTTGAGGATTGGTTTGAGCAGAGTTGTTTATTCGAGCGGGTCACCGTGGAGTGCTACCGTTGTGTTGTTCAAGGAGATCTAAGGTTGCCCGAGTTGATGTGTCGTTTGTAGTCAAGGAACGAAGTGGATATTGAGGACAAGTGTCTACTTCCGAGGATTTATATTTGGACGAATCAGTCATTTGGAGTTTATGTGTTTAGTGTGATCGATGTGAAGTCTGGCTGTCTACGGGTTAGTGTGGGAGCCGAAGATGTTTAGACTATGCTTTTCAAGATAGTGTATGGTTCTGGCGAGTATTTGTTGATGTCATTAGTGTGACTAAAGCGTCAAGTATGATTTTGGAATGTTCAGACAGTACTCTCATGAGTAGCTGTAAGAGTTATTTTGTGTTCATGGATATTAGTTGGTTCACATCAAGTTAAGGAAATCGTGACAAGCATCCGAGCGTTGCGTTACCAGTAGTGAAGTTAGACCAGTGCATGTCGAGTGTTCTAAAGTTAGAGTTTCGAACTGTTAGACGTGAGTGCCTTAAGTAAGCGACTTAGACGGTGATATTTTGGACAGTTCCGTGGAGTTTTATTTTGTATCATGTAGAAGCCCTCAAGAAGTATTTCAGAGTTAGAAGTTCTTTTGTTTTGGATGGTTAGCTTTATGAGTTTGATGGAAGATCTTTTACAAGTTGGTATTACTCGTGGGTATTTTGACTCGACATGGTTGATCCGCTATTTGGACTTCGCGATGGTAAGTGATTTTGTTTGAGCCATTGGAGGGTTTAGCGAATGCTTCGAATTTGGTATTGTCTTGTACTGAAGAACCTTGTGGGGCGTATTGTGATATTTCATTTTGGATTTAAGATGTATTTCGACATAGAGTTAGAAAAGTGTATTACTACCTTGGAACGATTTGAATTTCATAAGGAAATTTGTTGGACTTGTGAGTTAGAGGTTGATGCTGTTGTGATCATTGGAAATCTTATGGTACAGATGTTAACAACGAAGAGATTGGAATTGTTGAAGACAATTCAAGTTTGAGTGCGATCTATGGAGAGGCTTCTTTTGTTGTTGAGTTTAGTATGTTGATATCGCGGATAACTTAAGAATATCTAATCTGGAATTTATTATATTGAAGAATGTTTCGTGTTTGTTTTGAGACAATTGTTGAGTTTAAGTCCAGAAGGTTATTAAGGATTTGTTCACTACTGACATATGGATTCCGTCGGATACTAATGGTCGTAGTGGATTATTAGGTCGCGACTAAGATCATTCTTGACGGTGAGATTTTGGTGGTGGTTTGGTAACCACAGGTATTTTAAGATGATTGATGTTATGGTTCTAAGTCCAACCTGGGTTGTAATTCCAGTAGTATGAGACGACGTCGATGGGTTGAGTTCGTGAGAGAGTGTTTTGGTCTAAGTTACCACTTTGAAGGATTGAGAGTTACGAAGGTGTTTCGAATAAGAAACCTGTGTATTGATCGTTGCGACGGTGCGAGGATAGTGATTACTTATATATACCTTGAGAGTTGAATTGTTATAAGGGATGACTTCGTTGAAGTCAAGTGCAAACGTCGAAGTTCCACAAGTGGGTAGTTGGACAATATTTGAAAAGGTCAAACTATGTCGTGTATTTAGAAGACCACTGGACGTTGATCAATCGAGAATGAAAGAGCGATTCTTCGAGTTGATGAAGTTGATGTTGCGAGGTGTCTTGATGGGTGTACGCTTTGAACGTATCCATTCTGAGTAATTGTGAGGTTGAGGAATTAATCAAGTTGTTTTACAGTTGGCATCTTATGCATTAAGTGACGCAACATGGGTTAGATATCGAGCATTGAATTGTTAGCGACTATGCGAGACTGTTAGTTTTGGACTAGTGAAGTTATAGTCGCAAGTCGTCTGTATAAACCCTAGAGTGAGTGGTGTATCGCTGTTCTGTTATGTTTGTGTAACTTGTTGTTTTTCAAGGGTGGTACGCTGGTGATCTACAAGGATGATGTGACCTTGTGATTTTTGGAATGAGAGCGATAACTGCAAGTGTGGGTTTTGAGTTCGTACTTATGTGTGAATGAAGGCATCCTTTTCGTGTTTGCGTAGCATGCATGGTTTTATTCTTTTCTGATTGTTTCAGTTTTGGTTTGTATAACCATTTTGTTGTTTTCGTTTTAGCAATGGTGTCGGTGTTGTGTTGTAGGACTTTATGTTCCTATCTTTGGTGACTCGTTTCCGAGGTGTCGGTTCGAGTGTGTGGATAATTCTATGGTTGAGACGTTAAGATAGTATCGATCTTGTTTGTTTGGTTCTCGAGTGAACCGGTGTGTTTACAACTTGTTTAGTTGTTGGGTGTTAGTTGGTTGTCGAGTGCATTGTATGGGCTTTGCATCTCGGCATGGTTGTCCTTGTCTAGACGTTGTAGTTAAGGAAATACCTTTATTTTTGGTGTCTTTTGTGTGTTGTTTAATTGACGCGAGGATTTGGTAAACGAATGCGTAGGCATGTCCCGATTTGTTCGTTTGGTCGAAATTTCAAGGACGAAAAGATTATAAGTGGGGGAGAGTTGTACCGCCCATTTTTAATTAATATTATATTATATTAATATTTTCGAATTTCCGATCAATATTTATATTAATCAATATATCTATTAAATTATCAGGCGACGTTGTGTTCGGTCCGGGTTTTATCCCGTTCGGTTCGGTAAAATATTATTCGGATCCGATATTTAATTTCCCGAAATTGTTTTTAATTGATTGAATTAATAATATTGGTAGATATTATTAGTGTGTTAATTTATAAGAATAAATTTAGGAGTGTGAGGATTATTTGGGAAGAGTTAGGTTTTTCACCCTTGGCTTACTATGTAAGGAAAATAACTTTATAAAACCTTTCTCCTCATTTTCCTTCCATTCATACATACCAAAACCAAACATAGAGATTTGGATGGCTAGTAAGAAAACAACATTATAAAACCACATTTCCTCATTTTCTTCCCATTTGAAAAACAAAACAAGAATAGAAACATAGAGGAAAGGAGAGGGTTTTGGCATGAGAAGAACAAGAGGAGAGCTAGAGCTTGAAGTTGGGTTCTAGAATCATCAAGATCAATCAAAGCTTCCATGGTAAGGGGTTTGATTTCTTCCATTTCATTATAGTTAGGGTTTGATGATATATGTTAGATATGGGGAAAAATTGATAGTTGGTTTATAGGGTTTTGTTGAGTGATTGTTGAAAAGTTTAGAAGAGTTGAATTTGGTGTAGAGA
The DNA here is from genome assembly GCA_021764765.1 of Vicia sativa. Classification (NCBI taxonomy): domain Eukaryota; kingdom Viridiplantae; phylum Streptophyta; class Magnoliopsida; order Fabales; family Fabaceae; genus Vicia; species Vicia sativa. The sequence goes on along the minus strand of CM038794.1, from coordinate 94,903,196 downwards.
TTATGGGTATTATTTTTAGTGTTGTAGTGTTGGATTATAGAATGAAATAGAAATGGAAATGGAAAAGAAAAACTAATGAAAACCCTGAAAATCTTTGTAAAACATGCATTTGCTTTGCGAGGAAGAAGACGAAATGGAGGTTCTACATGAAGGGAGACGCCCACCTCAAGTGAGGGGTGAACGTCCCAACATGTAGGGCGTCCGCCTCCTAGTGCTAAGGGAGTGCCACGCAATTTTTCTGTTTGCCGTTGTTGTATTTTGAGTTTTGCTGTTTTTCCTGTCAACTGTCTTCTGCATAATGTTTTGGAAAATGGTTTCTGTTTCTTTCAATTATAACAATCTCACCTAGTAGCAATTGATACCCATAAAATATTATTAAGGGATAAGATAGCCAATTAAATTTAGAACCCGATTATGTTTCGATTTTTCGATTTCGGTAAATTCGGCGGCGGAGCAAGTTGCTCCGAATTCAACGAAAATTGACGTGCTAGCTAAGTTCGACGTGTAGAACATAGTGGTGAGGTTAGTTTTTAGAAATTACGAGTTTTTACGAGACGACCCGGAATAAGCCAATTTACGGTAAAATTGAATATGATTGTGTTTTAGTGGATTTAAGGCACGTATGGGCAATCCGTTTTCGACGTTGACGATTATGATTAATACCGGTTGTTAGGAATGGCTTTCGCGACGATTTTGGGTGTTTAACTATTTTCCCGTTTTTGGAATTTAGTGAATTAATCGATAATGATGCGGTGTGAATAAACGTAAGTTTTGCGACGGTGTATTTATTAATGAATACTTGTTGATATGCAAAGCGATGATATATGTCTTTGTACGTGATGATGTGATGATTAAATTGATGTTGTTAATAATGCTTCCGATTTGTGAATGCATGACCTTTGATGAATTTATTAGCGATGTTTGCATAATGCAATTATGATGCGATGATATATTTATCTTGTTTTGGATAAATTATGGCGATGTAGGCTTTATGCCAATGTGGATGAGCGATGATGTTGTTTTTGTGTTGTGTTGTTTTATTGTCGAGTCACATACATTTCATAAGCGAAGAGGGCTTTTATGCCAAGCGATGATGGCTTTTATGCCGAGCGAAGATCGACTTTATGCCAAGTGTCCCTAATTACGGACAAAGCGATGGGTACCACATGCATAACATAGTCGTGTCTCATGGAGTCGGTTATGTTTATGTTTGAGTTGTTTGGCGTTGGGTTGTTGTTGATTGATGAATGATATTGAATTGCGATGATATATGTTGCGAAGATGGGCTTTATGCCAAAAGCGAAGATGGGCTTTAGCCAATTTGTGATGATTTGTTTATGTTGTTTATATTACTAGCATTATTTAATTTTGTTGGTTGATGTTGTTGTTTAAGACTACCGTGTTAATTAGTGACGTATTAGCTCGTGACGATTTTGTGGTGACGGAGGGTTATGTGTTGTTGCGACGTTTTATGCCAATGAAGTTATGGTGATATAGTGTAGATTATACACATTAGGATGACGAGTAAAGTAAGTGTGTTTTGATTATGTGTTGGAATTACACTTATTAATATATACCCTTTATAATTATATATATATATATATATATATATATATATATATATATCCTTTAATTATATGTTTTGGAGTATCACCCTTTACTTGTTTTTACCTTTATATTGGTAACGTGCAGGTTATGAAGACGAAGTTTATAGCTCCTGTTAGTCGAGTCGGTGTCGCTCTGATACGTAGCACTCGGGGGAAAATAGTTATGTCGTCTTGTTGTTGTTGTTTTTTTTATTATTCCTTTTGTGAATAAGAACCATAATTCATAAAAACATGATTTTGATGAGGAAGTTTAATAAAGGAGATGTTTTGATTTCTATGAATCAATTTATGTTTTCCTGCGATGCTATGTATCCGAAATTTATACTTTAAAGTAAAATGTTTTAAAGTGAGTTGTTTTTGATGGTGTAACGCCTCAGTATTTAATTTATGAAATTTTAAAATTACTCTGATTTTTGCATATAAAACTTTGGGTAGAATTGGGGTGTTGTTCGCGTTAAAAGGTGACGCGCTAGAGGATTCGAATGTGAATTCAGATTCTCTGGCTCGAAACGATTTACTCTTTTGATTTGTTTAGAAAGATGCCGCGAGCATCAAGCTTTATTATTTTCAACACAAGAAAGATGATTTAATGATTATGAAAAAGGGGAAAGCAGTTAATACCCTCAATTGATTTTGATATGCGTAACGACTAGCGCAAACTAGACGCAACGCATTGGGGAGATTCTGAGTAAGGGGGATTGTTATATAAAGGGAATAGATGGAGCACCCTAAATATATATAGTTATCTATAGCTTTATATATGAATATGTTTGATATGTTTGTGTGTTTTTTAGTTGCTATTTCTATGATTGGGAAAGTTTCTCCTTTGGGATTTTTAAGAATGATAGATTATGTGGGATCCTAGTGTTTATTATTATTGTGCTCGCAAAGATCTGTGGATCTTCTGCATACATATCCCCTAGTGGGAATCAGAGCATTTGTAGCTCGGATCTAAAGGGATCTATGGTTTGTTTGGTCTGAGGGAGATAAAAATTTGCTCGGCAAGGATGAGACCTTGTGCCTACATATTCTCAAAAGGATGTTGAGAAAGTCAGAGCAATCGTAGTTCCCACTTATGCTAGTGGAAAGCAACGGGATGTTAGTAAGAGACAGACAAATGTCATCTTAATGAAAAATGTATCTAATCTATTTCATCACATACATTTTTGAAAAGTTTGATTGAAATGAAATCTTTCATCGTAAGTATTAGGTGCTTTGCTCGAGTGTATAAGCGTTACCACTTACATGTTTAAGAAAGATATTTTAAAAAAGATGTTTGAATCTTTTAACTGTAAGTATTGGGTGTTTTGCTTGAGTGTACAAGCGTTACCACTTACAATTAAGAGATGTTTTTTGTTTGAAAAGAGTTTGAAAAGTTTTTGACTGTATGTGAGGTGATAGATTAGATATTTCTTCCATAGAGATGATAAATGTCTAAATCTCTAGGAGAAATTGGTTGGATTAGGGGATGCTTTTAAGAAGCCCATGGGTCCTTGTATTGTAAGCCCAAGAGGAGGCATTCCGAGGGTCATCGAGGGTCCTTGTATGAAGCTCAAGAGGAAGCTATAGGGTATGGCTGGCTTTGTCTTTAAAAGGGATTTCACCGGGAAACCATCATTTCGGAATTAAGAGCAATTTCACCAGGAAATTATACTCTCTGGGTTCTATCTTAACGCAGGTGATTCTTTGTATTGGAAGCCCAATAGGAGGCTGTTAAGAGATTTTATGGTCTCTTTCATTGTATGATGCCCAAGAGAAGGCTAAACTCAATGAGGAGTTCTTTTGAACGAAGCCCAAGAGGAGGCTGACTCAACAGGGGAGTGTGTCTTATATGAAGCCTAAGCGGAGGCTAAACTCAGATGAATGAGTTACCTTGTACAAAGCCCAAGAGGAGGCTAACTCTGTGGGGAGAGTTATCTTATATAAAGCCCAAGCGGAGGCTACAACTGTGGGGAACCTATTGGTTAGACTAATTGTTATGTTATAATTAGACAGTTGTATAAACAAGTATGTGTGTGTGATATGTATTCACAGGAGTTTATGAAGGAAATATAAACAATGCATGATGTTTAATTTTACAAGAGTTTATGAAGGAAATATAAACAAGTGTTTGTGGAACGAACGTTTAAAACGAGCGCAACTTGATTATTTACAAGTTTGAATTGTGTACAAGGATGTAAATATGTACACGAACGAGTATTTATGTACAAAGAAAGATGGATGTACAAAGGAGGATTGGGACTTGCACCATAAGGGAGGCCCATTGATTTAAAAGCAGTTTCACGGGGAATTATGCTCCTTTTAATATCAATGGTATTCAGTGTATATGTACAGACGAAACAAAACAAATGATCGAAGTTTATCTGTAAAAGGTATCTGTATTATGTACAGATAAAAGTTGTATGAGTGTAAAAAGAATTTGATATGTACAAGGAAATTATGTATGTACATAAAAGAATGTTTTGTTTGTGTATACACAAGTGAAGTGAAAACAAACGGTAGAAGTTTGTCTTTACTTGAGTATAAAAGGTATCTGTATTATGTACGGATGAAAATTGTATGTATCTGAAGAGAGTTTGATATGTACAAAGAAATAATTATGTACATAAAAGAATGTTATGGGACTTACACCGTGAGGGAGGCCCATGATCGATTAAGAAATTCGAGAGAAAACGAATTCGGTTTTATCGTTTAAATCGGATCGATCATGGAAAAAGATGCAAGTTTGATGAAAAAAGTTTTTTTTGAAAAATGATTTTGAAAATGTTTTGAAATGTGAGGTTCGTTTATGAGAAGTTTTGAAAAGAATCGGAAGTCGAAAGTTTGAAAAATTCACCTTTTAGAGGTGTTTTGAAAAGTGTCAAAAGCGTCATTTTCGGCTCGATTAAAACATAATCAGATGAAAGTTTTTTCTGAAAATTTTTGCACTATCATAAAATAGATGTATTTATTGACAACTGTACAAAAAATCACCTCAAAATGAGGAGTTTTGATTGGTTAAAAAAAATGTTGAAGTTTGTAAGAAAAATGGAAAAAATATGAAAAGCTTTTAAAAAAATGGTCCTTTGGAGAGTTGAACCCATGACCATTGGGGTGGCTACGTGGCACAAAGGACTACGAGCAAGCTGGCAACCGCTGGGACAAGCATGTTTTTATGTTTGTGAATCAAAACACGTGTAGATAATATATTGGAAAATTTGAATTTAAAAACTCAAGAACACGCGCGAAGCCATGTTCTTCCTCTTTGATTCTCAGATCCTATAATCCATGCTATAATCTTCGTTTCTCAATGAAATTAGATGAAGTAAACATGAAAGTTGCTCGATTTTTCACAAGGAACACGATGGTGGATGTTAATTGCATTTATTTTTTGTCTAACATGATTGGATTTCTAGAAATCGTGAAGAACCCTAGAACTGAAAATTCTAAATTAAATGATGTATAGTTGATGATTTTTCAATTTGTTTGAGGGTTTATGACCGTGTTAAGTGCAGAAAACAAATGGCCATGAGCTTTTTCATTTAAATGCAAGGAATCATGGGTTTGAAGTTTGAGTTCATACCTGTTCAAGCTGAGATCGAAGGAGGTGTTAGAGTGTTTCCAAAACTTGTTTTGTGATTGCTATAGCATCATCGGCCTATGTGGAAGCTATAGGAATGGTCTGCTTGCATTGAATCAGTTTGAATTACTCCAGCCAAGTCTACCTGCACAGTCTGAAAATGGAAGCTCGATTTTGATGTTAGACATGTTACAGTTGGTTGTTTATGATTTGGATCATCCCTATGATGTTCAGGGATGATGTTTGGATGCTTGGAACACAAGTTAATCAAGCCTAAGATGGAATTCGAAACTTAAGGAAGTTTATACAAACATAATGACCATGGCATGTATTTCTGAGTTTCAGCTTTGATCATGTTGTTTTTAAGTTCTAGACAAGTTTCAAATGGATATTAGAATACATTAGACACCAATTTGATCAAAGATTTTCCTTAATTTTCAAAAATGCAAGTTTTGGCAATTTTAAACTATGTTACTTGATTTTGAAGAAAGAAGAGAGAAAGCATAACTTTGCATTGCTTTGGTGTGGATTCAAATGGCCAATATGACCTCTATTTATAGGTCAAAAGTTCTGAAAAATTAGGCACAAGTACATGGCATTGTGTTATTCAAAGTTGACTTAAAGGGCAAGAAAGACATTTGCAAAAGGAAAAGGAAGCTTCCTTTTTTAACCATGTGTTATTTTTCCAACTTGATCCAATCCTACAATTATTACCTCTAGCTGATATTTATCAGCCCTAATCTTCAATTTTGGCAAGGTGGCATTGCTTCTAGATGAAGAAATCAAAGAATGACCTATAATTTGAAGTTTTGACCTTGAAAAACCATGTTCATGGAGCCTTATGTTTCAATTTCAAAAGTATAGCTAGATTCCATGGATTTGAGAGTTCTTGGACATTTTGGAAAGCTTGTTTTAAGGGCTACAACTTTCATGTTTTGAGTTTTTTCCAAATCAAAGTGGAACTATGTGAAAAAATGCCATGAAGTTTGGAAAAAATAAGAAATTTTAACACTTAGAAATTTTTCTAAGTGTTGTAACTTTTGACTTTTTGTTGACTTTTCCAAATTCTTTGATTTTTTATGATCATGATGGATCATTTGAAGTATTTTGATGATGGAAAAAGTTTTGTTTTGAAAAAATTGACCAAAAGTCAAAGTTTGACTTTTTGCGAGATGAATTTTCATTAGATGCTTGAAATTCGATGAAGTCGTGAACTTGTGATGTTTTGAATCCGAAATTAGGTCAAGATGTTGTATCTAAGATATAATGACCAATCTCTATCCAAAAAAGTCATTTCTTGCTCAAAAAGTCAGAGAATACTCATGCTCGATCAAAACCCTAATTGGTCGATCCTTGATTGATCAATGAGAAAAATTGGATATCTGATGATCAGAGGTTGATGATTTGATCAAGATAGATAAAATGAGGTGAGTAAAACTCAAACCCTAATTGGTTGCCTCTTGAATCAGATGAAAATCTGATGAAACCCTAATTTTGACCTGTGAATGCTATACCCGATTAATTCTGTCTGAACTGTTAGTTATGCAATGATGCAAAAATTGGGGTATGACAGGTGTTACACTTCCAAATGAGACGCCTTTGGTCTCTCCATGAATCTACTAGCAATACCGACACTAAATTCCAAATCGGCTCGCGTATTGCAAAAGTATCATATTGATCCATTCAATCTTCTATATTGAGTTGGATCAACATCACCCTCATCTTCATTCTTGGACAAATGCAACCTTGGTTCCATTGGTGATTTGGTAGCATTACAATGCTCCATATGAGAGATGTTCAATATCTCAAGGGCATAATTTCTTTGATGCATGAGTATTCCCAACTTTGACTTGTGGAACTCTATGCAAAGGAAGTATGTCAAGATACCAAGGAACCTCATCTCAAATTCTTCCATAAGCTCATCTTTGAACTTGGAAATAAACTCCTTAATATTGATTGTAATCAAAATTAACAAATTAACAATGTGGAACTCTATGCAAAGGAAGTATAATAACATCCGTTTTCACATAAACACTATGTTTGAATACACACTTCTTGAATCACACATGGTTATTTTTCTGACCATTGTTTGTGTTGTAGTTATAAGTTGAGATAGTTGAAAGGAGTGATGTTGCAATTCCTACTTGTTGTGTGGAGGATGTTGTTAAGGTGATAATGTGAATTGGAGATCAAGGAGTTATATGCGAAGTTCGCGTTAAGAATGGTAGTAGCTATTAGATTTTCGAGGACGAAAATATTCTAAGTGGGGGAGAGTTGTAACGCCCGGAAATTCATTTAATTATTTAAAGGAATTATTAAGGATTTAATTATCGTAATTTAGTCGAAGTTGGATTTATAAGTTGATTTAAGATGATTAAGTGGATTATCAGAAGTTGGGATTATTAGTGATGAATTAATTTTGTTGTAGAATAATATTAGGAATAAGTGTGGAATTAATAGTTATTTATTTGGTGTTAGAAGTATAGAAAGGAGGTGTGAAAATTAAGCCAAGTAGAAATAATAGAAATACTATTATTATTTTACTATTATTATTATTATGATTGGGTAAGTTGGATTATTATATATATATATATATATATAAAGAAAAATAAGAAGGTTAGGGTTAGAACATACGAAGGCAAAATAGACAGTAAGTGAGAAGAGAATAGGTTTTTGGGAAACTAGCCGCCGGAGGAGAATTACGAAGCGGAAAGCCAAATCGAGCTCCATCAGAAATTAGGAGTTTAACTGCCTTTGAATCCAGGTAATGGGTGGGGTTCTTGCTCTATAATTAGGAATATGATGAATGATAGGTAGTTTGGGGTTTATGAAATTCTAATATGTGCCTTGTTGTTGTTGATTGGAATTTGAATTGATGCTTGATAATCCGTTGGTTTGGTTGATGAAAGTGATAAAGGTTCTTTTGATTTAATTCCTATGTTGTTAGAACCTTAAATCTGAGTCGTTCTGGTTTATAGATGTGTTGGATGTCAAAAAGTTAGGGATTTAGGTTGAGGAAGAAGCTTTTTGTGTAGGGAAAACCCATTATGTTCCATTCAGTTGTGGCGCCAAAGGGCGGACGTGACGCAAACTGAAACATGTTAAACTCACGACACGATGTGAGGGCGCGGCGCGTACTGTGCGAATGCTGACAATAAATTCTGATTTTGAATTCTGTCCAAATTAATTAGTTAAAATAGATAACTTTTTGTAGGTTCTTATGAGTAAGATAAAGATAATAATTAGTAGGTAATGATATTGGATTTGAGTAGAACTAGTATCGATTAGAGAGTTAGTAACAAAAGCTATTTAAAAATTGGTAGTTTGTATATGTTAGTAGGTAAGTTTTAATTAGTTGTTTTGGTGAATTATGTTGAATGCATTGTGTTATTGATCTGTTGGGATTCATTGGCGAGAAATATGTTGATGTATATTCTTGTTATTTATGCGAAGTTGCAGGGTGTTTTCAGTGACTATAATTACCTCTAATTATTGGTAATAACAGTGATATAGGCGTCTACCTCGTGAAGTGAATTTATATTGTGGTTGTATGTTGTTAGTTTTGCATTACATTTGCATCCTTCTAAAGGTATTGGCGGAATTGTGAAGAAGGCTTATGCCTTGTGCCACTAATTGGCAATAGTGAGTCTGTTGGTACCACATGCATATGCACAGTTGTGTCGCATCCGAATTGCATTTTTAATCATTGATGATAATTGTGAATGTTTATTGATTGTTGTGTTTTATTTTGAATTGGCATAAATGTGGATATCGTGAAGGGAATTGATTGATGATGTTGTTACTGTGAAGTCATAATTTTGTATGACTCTAACTATATATTATTTATCATAATCTTATATATAGTTTGATATCTCACACTTCCTATTTGTTCTTCATTGCCTTTAAACTGGTAACGTGCAGGTAACGAGGAGTAGAGACGTAATAGCTTGTTGGTGTCCTTGCTTTGATACGTAGCACTCGTGGGAATGAATGCTTATTTGATTTTATGATGTTTTCAGTTTAATCCTAGTTGTTATTTTTAGAAGTTGTTTGTTTGAATTAAGTTGTTTAAAGGATGCTATATTTCTTTTGAGGTTTTGAAAGTTATGAATCCGCTGCGTAGTTATTAAATAAAGTTGAAGTATTTTTAAAGACTAATAAATTGTTATAAGTGCTATGTATCTGTTATGTTAAGATATTATGTTGTGGGTTTTCAAGTTGATAATGTAATGCCTCATGTTTGTGAAATTTTTGGCACTCTTATTTTAATTATAATTACCAGGTAGATAAAGGGTGATACATTAGTGGTATCAGAGCAAGTTGGTATGTCTGGACAAAGTTGTTGAGTCTTTAACAATCGAGTATTGTTAATTATTATTCGGACCATTTTTTGTGTTGTAGTTATAAATTGAGATGGCTGGAAGGAACAATGCTGCGATTGTTGCTGCTTTGGAAGCAATGGCTCATGCTATGGAGAATCAACCGAATGCTGGCGGGGATGCTGGATCCTGAAGTTTGGCAACTTTCCAGAGAGAGAATCCGCCGGTGTTCAAGATAAGTATGATCCCGATGGAGCTTTGGATTGGTTGAAGGAGATGGAAAGAATATTTTGTGTGATGGACTGCACCTAAGCGCCAAAGGTTCGTTACGGGACACATATGTTAGCAGGCGAGGCAGAAGACTGGTGTTTAGATGCTCATCAGAGGATGGAAGTTGCAGGTGAGGAGATCACTTGGGTGGTGTTCCATTGGGAGTTCCTGAGGAAGTATTATCCTGAAAAATGTTCGGGGTAAGATTGAAATTGAATTCCTTGAGTTGAAGCAAGGAAAGATGTCGGTTACGGAGTATGATGCAAAGTGTTTTCATTGTGGCAAGGATGGACATATAGCTCCTGAGTGTAAGCATAAGGTGGATGTTTGTTTCAATTATGGTGAGGAAGGCCATATTATTACAAAGTGTCAGAAGCCGAAGAAAGCGTCTGGTGCAATGGTGTTTGCGTTGGTTGAAACTCCAACGGACAGAGATACTATAGGTATGTATTTCGTGGATCTAACCCGTTGATTTTACGGTTCTGATGATGATTGAGTTGAAGTGGCATGCATGCATTGGATTTTAATTGTAGTAGGTTGTGGTTAGGTGTAGAGACAGAGTTAAGGATGGATGTGTGGGACGAATTTTTGAGGACGAAAATATCCAAGTGGGGGAGAGTTGAAACGCCCGGAAATTTATTTAATTATTTAAATAAATTATTAAGGATTTATTTATCGGAATTTAGTCGAAGTTGGATTTATAAGTTAATTTAAGATGATTAAGTGGATTATCGGAAGTTGGGATTGATTAGTGATGAATTAATTTTGTTGTAGAATATTATTGTGAATTATATTAGGAATAAGTGTGGAATTAATAGAGTTATTTATTTGTGTTAAAAGTATAGAAAGGAGGTGTGAAAATTAAGCCAAGTAGAAATAATAGAAATATTATTATTATTATTTTATTATTATTATTATTTTATTATTATTGGGTAAGTTGAATTATTATATATATATATATAAAGAAAAATAAGAAGGTTAGGGTTAGAACAGAAGAAGGCAAAAGAGACAGTACGTAAGAAGAGAATAGGTTTTTGGGAAACTAGTCGTCGGAGGAGAAATCGAGCGGAAAGCCAAATCGAGCGTAAATTAGTAGTTGAACTGCCTTTGAATCCAGGTAAGGGGTGGGGTTCTTGCTCATTAATTGAGAATATGATGAATGATATGTAGTTTGGGGTTTAGGAAATTCTAATTTGTGCCTTGTTGTTGTGGATTTGAATTCAAATTGATGCTTGATAATCTGTTGGTTTGGTTGATGAAAGTGATAAAGGTTGTTTTGATTTAATTCCCATGTTGTTAGAACCTTAAAGCTGAATCGTTCTGGTTTATCAATGTGTTGGATGTCAAAAAGTTAGGGATTTAGGTTGAGGAAGAAGCTGTTCGCGTAGGGAAAACCCATTTCTGTTCCGTTAAATTCGCGGCACCAACGGGTGTACGCGGCGCCAACGGGTGTACGCGGCGCGAGCTGAAACATGCTAAACTCGTGACACGAAGTGAGGACGTGGCGCGTACTATGCGAATGCTGACAATAAATTCTGATTATTAATTTTGTCCAAATTAAGTAGTTAAAGCAGATAAGTTTTAGTAGGTTTTTATGAGTAAGATAAAGATAATATTTAATAGGTAATGATACCGGAATTGAGTAGAACTAGTATCTATTAGAGAGTTAGTAATAAAAGCTATTTAAGAATTGGTAGTTCGTATATGTTAGTAGGTAAGTTGTAATTAGTTGTTTTGGTGAATTATGTTGAATGCATTGTGTTGTTGATCTGTTGTGATTCATTGGTGAGAAATATGTTGTGGTATATTCTTGTTATTTATGTGAAGTTGCAGGGTGTTTTCAGTAACGATAATTACCGCTAATTATTGGTAATAACAGTGTTATAGGCGTATGCCTCGTGAAGTGAATTTCTGTTCTGGTTGTATGTTGTTAGTGTTGCATTACATTTGCATCCTTGTGAAGGCCTGTATTGGCGGAATTGTGAAGAAGGCTTATGCCTTGTGCCTTTATTAATTGGCAATAGTGAAGGGAGCTGAAGCTCTGTTGGTACCACATGCATATGCACAGTTGTGTCGCATCCCAATTGCATTTTAATCGTTGATGATAATTGTGAATGTTTATTGATTGTTGTGTCTTATTTTGAATTGGCATAAATGTGGATGTCGTGAAGGGAATAGATTAATGATATTGTAATTGTGAAGTGATAATTTTGTATGATTCTAAATATATATTATTTATCATAATCTTAATTATATAGTTTGATATCCCACCCTTTCTATTTGTTCGCCGCTTCCTTTATACTGCTACGTACCACTCGGGGGGATGAAAGCTTATTTAATTTTATGATGTTTTCAGTTTAATCCCAGTTGTTATTTTAAGAAGTTGTTTCTTTGAATTATGTTGTTTAAAGGATGCTATGTTTCTTTTCAGGTTTTGAAAGTTAGGAATCCGTTGCATAGTTATTAAAATAAGTTGAAGTATTTTTACTAAAATTTGACCATCTTTGACTAATAAATCAAAAATCTCCTCACATTTACTAACATCAAAAGTATAAGTTTTTGCAGGAATTCTTGAACTAGTTTCGACAGTAGGGCTTTTCCGTTTGGCAGGAAAGAACAATTTACATTCATATGATGGCCCTGATTTCAATTCAGCCACATCCATGTCTTCCTCTATCGGCGACATGTAATCAGCTTTGTATCTGGGGTCAGTATCATCGAAGTTGACATAAGCTACCTTCTCTTTCTTTGGATTAGCCTTAGTATGTCTAACTTTCTCTAGTCGAAGGCACTCAAGGTGTCGAACCCTTTCCGTCAATTGTGACATGCTCTTAACGAAGGTTGGATCTATTTTTTTCCTAATAGAGTAGTCCAAACCTCCAGCAGCCATTTGAACAAGTTCATGTTCAGGCACTTGGTTAAAGCACCTTGCATTAAGATCAGATACTCTAAGTAAATGTCAGCTCTAAACCCATTCCTAGCATTCATAAACTAACAGATAATCATCCTAGGTAAGAATCTAAGCGATCTATATCTAGCAAAGCTCAAATCCCTAACATAGAGTAAAAACCTAAGACAATCACCAACACATATTTGTAAAGTAAACTTTATACAACGCCAAGGGCAACAAATATACATGAGTAAGAGTAGATATACATACATAACCAACAAAATAGAGAAATACATAAAGAAGAGAAGAGATAAACCACTAATTTACATCGGTTTGTCAACGCCTATCGAAGAGCAATCCACCTCCAATCATCCATGAGCAAGACCTACTGTTGTTTTCTAAGATAAACTATAAAAAATAAAGGTTGATGGAATTTAGGAGCAAAAAATTCCCCAAAACCATAACCTAAAAAGTGAGAAAAATGAAGTTATAAAACAAATATCAGACGACCGCGCTCAGCTGCAAGAGCGTGCTGAGCGGCCTCACCGCGCTGAGCGACCTCCATTGAACAAAACTGGTATTTTATCCATCAAAACTGCGTCTTCGTAGTCGTGTCTTCGACACTTTATTCCTTGATGCTCCAACATGCACAAATACCTACAAAAATACATTAAAACTAATCAAACGGTACATTATGTACACAAAACACAATAAAATGTATTTACAACAAAAAGTGGGGTTATTCAACGATTATTAACAAACAAGAATGGATAAGTGCCACAAAACATATATACAAAATAGCTACATTTTGGCACTTATCAACTCTCCCCAACTTGACACATTGTTTTTCCTCAAACAAAGTCAATTAAACCTAAAGAAACAAAAGACGATAATCAAAGAATCACGAATCAACAAGTTTTTATAACGGAAAACAAATGTATGGTTCAAACGAAAACGTACATGACAAAATACATACTTACCACTATACTACAATAATAACATATAAACGAAACAAATCCTAAGTACAAAAAATATGCAAAACATTCTAAAACAAAACAAGCTCAATCATGAATCACACCTAGCAAAAATTCATCGGTAGATGAAGAACACACAAAAGTGAGGGATAAAAAAACCACTCCTCCACAATCTTGCAAACAAAAGACTAAATTATGTATTCATCCCAAAAACGTATTGAAAATACAAATGCAAGAATCACAAGGGCTTTTCAAGGTTGTCATGTGGCTTGGTTAACAAACAAGTGATAAGTCCTAAAGCTAATCGAAACAAAAACTTGCCTAAACCTAAGGGAGTGATCAACTCAGAAAGTTTCAAACAATAGAATTCCAATCAAACTTCTTCTTCATCACAAATTTTCAAACCAAAACACCTCACTTATTAACACAACATTATCCATACTCTTATTTTTCTTTTTCAAAGCTTTTTCTCTTTTTTCTTTCTTTTTCTAATCTTTCTTTTTCACTTTTTCTTTTCTTTTAACTTAACCTCATATCAATCACAACATAAGTACATAAACATTCCTCTCCCCAACATGAATCCAATCAACATAATTATGTGAATACTCCCTACTTTCTAAGGCAAGGTAAAAATTAGTACAACAACATATAGTTGAGGGTTCAAGAAACAAAGAAATCAACATCCATAAAAAAGGTGAACTAAACACTCATAGAAAGCATCAAGTTCAAATCAACCTGGATATTTATAAAAGATCAAAGGGGTTAACAAAGGTTCACACACTCACAAGGTGAATTGAATATTTGGCCAAGGTAGTTATGCTCAAAATCAAACAAAAATGCCTTAATCATTTTCATGCAATCATACAATCAACATAAAACAAAAGAAAGCATAATAAAATCTAATTAAAACAAGAATTGTGGCCTAAAAAATATGTAAACAATGGAAAGCTTCCTCACATTTATGGTTAAAAAGGGAACAAAAGTGATTCAATTCATGAGCAAGTAATGCAAAAAGAATGAATGGCATGGTAATTATACAAATGAAAAGTTTTCTAAACATGTTATGCTATGGAAAGCGATAAACGAGTACCTGACATGTACCAACTTTGAAAACTATCATTACCATACATCTGCGAGTTGAAACGATCAAACTCGGAAAATCACAAAATGCAACCTCAAGCTACCAGACCAAAATTTGAGTCCAAACAATACTAAAAGAATTAGAAAAACAAAATTTACAACCAACAAAACTCCTCAAGCTAAACACGACAAGCTTGCGGAAATCACAATTTGACACAACAAAACAAATGCGTGAAAGTGAATTAACAAGTTAAAAAGTGAAGATTTGAAATTAAGAACATGTCCTTCTTTCAACTTGTTAAAACACAAGTCCCCACATACATAAACAAACATAAACAAAACATGCTTGTTTTATGTCGTAAGTTTGACGCCTTTATTGTGCGAGCTAGTAACCTCCTCTCGTCATGCCATGGTATTGTCACACTACACAAACCTAAAGAAAGTGTCCTATTAACCATACAACAAACGTTACAAAAACGAGACAATTCACAACAATACGTGAAAACTAGGAAAAACACAAATATGCAGAAGTATGGAAAGTAAACACACAAAATGTACAAGTAACATTATACAAGTTCATATACAAAGTCTATACAACATATAGATTAATTATAAAACTCAAAAACAACGGATTTATCGCAATACAGAAATAATAAAACCAATTGTAACACCCCAATATTACCCAAAGTTTAATATGCAAAAATCAGAGTAATTTAAAATTTCATAAATTAAATACTTAGGCGTCACACCTTCAAAACCAAATCACTTTAACAAATTCACTTTAAAGTATAAATCTCGGATACATAGCCTCGTCGCAAATCATAAATTGATTCATAAAAATGAAACATCTCCTTTACTAAACTTCCTCATCAAAATCATGTTTTCATAAATTATGATTCTTATTCACAAAAGGAAAACAACCAAAGAACAACAACAAGGACAACATAAATATTCCCCCCGAGTGCTACGTATCATAGCGACACCAACTCGACTAACAGCAGCTATAAACTCCGTCTTCATAACCTGCACGTTACCAATATAAAGGTAACGGCGAAACAAGTAAAGGGTGAGATACTCCAAAACATATAATTAAAGACATGATAATATATATATATATATATATATATATATATAGTTTTGGAATTATAAAGGGTATAGATTAATAAGTGCAATTCCAACACGTATCCAAAACTCACTTACTTCAATCGTCATCCTAATGTGTATAATCTACACTTTATCGCCATATCCTCATCGGCATAAATCGTCACAACAATCATAAACAACGACATCAAACAATAATATCAAACAATGTTAATAACATAAGCAACATAAATAATATCATCACCAATTGGCTAAAGCCCATCATCGCTTTTGGCATAAAAGCCCATCGTCACAAACATCATCACATCATATTTGCATTAAGCATTTCATCAAGTAAAATCATCGCAATTCAATGGGGATAACCGTGTAACCGAAATGACTTTGACAATAATTTTAATGAAAACGCTATGAGAAGAGAAATGAACTTCTCAAGCGAAAAGAAAAACAATATGTTGAAAAATTGACATGATTGGGAACTTAACAAAGAGTTCCCTGATAACTAAGGAATACCTGGAGACCTTAAACAAAATTTGAAAAATTGACATGATTGAGAACTTAACAAAGAGTTCCTTGATAATTAAAGAATACCTGGAGACCTTAAACAAAATTTGAAAAATTGACATGATTGAGAACTTAACAAAGAGTTCCCTGGTAATTAAGGAATACCGAGACCTTAAACAAAATTGAAAAATTGACATGATTGAGAACTTAACAAAGAGTTCCCTGAAGACACGGTTGAGAACTTAACAAAGAGTTCCCTGATGACACGGTTGAGAACTTAACAAAGAGTTCCCTGATTGTTGATTGAGAACTTAACAAAGAGTTCCCTGATAATTAAG
The DNA here is from genome assembly GCA_021764765.1 of Vicia sativa. Classification (NCBI taxonomy): domain Eukaryota; kingdom Viridiplantae; phylum Streptophyta; class Magnoliopsida; order Fabales; family Fabaceae; genus Vicia; species Vicia sativa. The sequence goes on along the minus strand of CM038794.1, from coordinate 94,886,557 downwards.
GAATACCTGGAGACCTTAACAAAGATATATGGCTAGAACAATATCGGAATTGTTGGTGCACGAAAGTGCGAGGAGCCATGGCATCTTGAATGTCTTTGACCGTAACCTCCGAGTTACCCGAGCGAAATCAATAAGCGCACCGAGAGTACAATTCTGGGATAAACAAAACAATATCCAGCACACCGGCGTGATATAGATGTTTATGAAGTCGGTAAATCTTGTTTCCAACATTTCCGATGAGAGATCTTCCGAACATGTACGGACATGTTGAACAACCGAGTTGACAAGATCTTCAATTTGTATGCAGATAGCTTTACCGTTGATAGAAGAATCAGATTCAGCGCCTGTGACTGAAAAACTTCTAGGGTAATGAGCTTCAATTTGCTAGCATTGGTAGACAATGCGTTGTAGCAAGTGGATATGTGGATCAACGTCTAAGTTGGAGAAATATCCTGAGATAGAATAAACATCCCGCTGGGTGGACATTTATTTGTTGAGTATTTGATAACTTACTGGGGAAATAAACGCACCAGAAGTTTGATGTAATTTTCTAAGAACAGCTCAGAGGAGTAAATTGTCGAATTCGCTGCCAGTAGAATTTGCTGGGAAGATTCTTGTCTGAAAGAAGTCTTTGAAAATACCAAGAATAATGTTGTAGTAATCCTTTTTGAAGGAGACTCACTTGGGAGTAAATTAAGCTTCGCTGGGGAAACTTCATAAGAAAATCGTGTGGAAAATTCACTGGGGATTCCCGGTTGATAATTTTACTCATGTTAAAGTCCATCTGAAAGAGACAACTGTTTGGTTGGGAAAAAATATCGACTGGAGAAACCCTCAGTTGTTAAGATCCATACAAGTATATCACTTGTGCTGGGGAGAAGAGGATAATTATGTCGTCTGAGAACTAATCCTTCAATTTTGATCCTTACGAGGATATTTACAATTTCAGTTGGAAAAACCTGCAAAAGACTTAGCCGGAGCTAATGTATGAGTATGATATGCATGATATGATATGCATGATGATTTTTTATGCAAATAGTATATGATTTCCTGATACTGTTGAGAGAAGGAATACATCACTGGGGAATCCAATTGAACGATCTTGTTGTCATAAGAGTTCACTGGGGAATGATCGATCATTTCTCTGGGGAAGAGACTTCACTGGAGAATTGACACTACTGTCGATTGTCTGTCACCCAAGCATTCACCTGGCACTGGGGAGAGAAACCAAGTTGCCATTTGCGAAATAATCTTGTACTTGCACTTGACTTTAATCTGAAAAGATTCCGAGTCCTGACTGGGGTTTATGCATGAATATATTGTATATGATATGTCTGAGTAAGGCGACATGATTGATCCAGGACAATGATTTATGTAATGATTTATGAATGCATGGACTATCTAATATGTATCAAATAAAAATTCGGCCTTGAAGGGTGAATCATCGAGTGCCGACTACGGACGTGGGCGATTTAAATGAAATGATCGGACGAACCGACTACCGACGTGGGGATTTAAATAATAACATCGACTAGAATCGACTACCGACGTGAACTGGATTTTAATTATAAGATTAGGCGAAATGACTACCGACGAGAACGGATTTAAATTAACAATCGAGCGCTACCGACGAGAACTGGATTTTAAATTATAACAGTCAGACGAGAACTGACTACCAGACGAGAACTGGATTTAAATTAACAATCAGACGAGAACTGACTACCAGACGAGAACTGGATTTTAAATTATAACAGTCAGACGAGCGGCTACAGACCGGATTTTAATGAAACCCAACAAGGTCGAATTTTATTGCACAATATGAGATGCATGATTTGATGCATGATTTATGTTAGTGTATGCAATACGTTTTGACTGTATGATTGGTAATGCATGAAGATGTTTTGACTGTTTGACTGGTTAAGACCAAGAAAGATTCTTGAAATAATTTTCCCATCAAAAGGAAGTTGTTAGCATGATTCCCTGCCACTCAAATTGAACGCAACACTTGTTGACACTTGAGAGAAAAATTTCGAGCGACTTGAAGATACATAAATTATGATATAGCAATCATTGCCCCACTCTATTAATTATCTGAAGAGATTTGCTTCGAGAAGATGCTGGAAACAACTTACAGTAATCTGATACTAGGATGGCTTGCCCCAAAATTTGTGTTCCAATGCAGGATGCCCCTGATTAACAAATCCTTTGAGAGATATTATCGTATCCGATGTGACTGCCCCAGATTGACTGAATCTTGAAGGATTGACTTTGTTGTGCTATAGAAATAGCATGAATCAATGTGCTCCTTGGAAGTACTTCAATGTGTCAAGGTGACTCCTTCAGATTGACAGAATCTTAGAACGACATGCCCCAAGCTAACTGCTCTTTGAGAAAGTCCACGTCACTTGTTGATTGTTCTTTAAGGACCTGCCCCCAGATTAGCAGAAATTCGAGAAGCTGAATTTCAGTTCGACTGCCCCCAAGTTACAGAATCTTGAGAAAACATCTAGTGACGCACAACAAAATCCTTAAACGTCCTGCCCCTTGATACAAATAAATGATCAAGTCTTTCCTTTGGACAAAATTAAACTCTTCACTGATGTTCAATATGAGAACTTATTTAATGTCAAATAATTGTTCTACATGTAGAAGAATGTTTATTATGACAATTATAATGCAACATTGATGTGTCTTGAAGTTTTGTATGAAAAACATTACGATTTCTTCTCTTTTTTTTTTGTATTATTATTTTTTTTTTGTGAGTGAAACACTTTTAGAGTGCAACACTGAAAACTTTTTTTTTTGAAAGATAAGACGGGCATATGATACCAACACAGATACTTAACACACACTGTAGGAGTCAGGTAAACGCGATCTCTTCGTTGTACGCTTTTTAATTAACCCATGCTTCAATTAGGACTTTTGAGGGTTGTAACGTGGCTTGGTTCACGGGTTTTTTTAGAAAAAAGATTTTTAGGCTCAAAATATTTGGTGCCCGCGCATTCTCCATGATATCCTTCAGTCCTAAGTTCAACTAACCTGATACGAGCACTTATCTTTCGAGAGGTGTTATGATGGTTGAGGAACCAATATGGGGTTTCTTGGACACGAAAGTCACTCACATTTAGTCTTTGGTGTCTAAACCACACGACTTGTTCTTTGCTCAAGATTTTTTTTGTAATCCTTTTTTACTGCCTTCCGGGATTTTTCTTTCCTTGAATTTTGCCTAAGCGACTTATTACTAAGTTTTGACTTAGCGGGCTTTTTGTCTCTTTCTTTATTCATTTTTTGAACAAGTCGTGGATCTTTACACAATCATTGATTTGTTAAAAGTGATGGTGATTGTCTGAGTCCTGAGGTAAATGAAGGATAATCGTTATGGTGGCATCACCTGTTGACCTTCTGATGTGCGAGAGATACCCACGTGGTATCATGATGCACACTGTTGTTTAGATGAAAGTCGACTACTGTGGTTTTGACCTTTCTCAACCTTTTGAAAGATAGCCATTGTTGTATCCTTTGGTGCTTACTCTCTTGATGAGTTTTAAACGCTCGATCAGATTAACTGAACACTACCCGCCCACAGGGTTAAAAATGAGGTTTTTTTATTAGAAAGAAAAGAACTCCTACTTCAAGGCTCGAGGGGGTTAACGATGGTTTATCTCCCTTATAACTCCAGTGTTTAGGGATTTGAAGCAAGGCCTGTACATCATCAGCCAGATTCTATTCAAGAACATACATTCAGAGATCTAGCGTTTTTTCAATTATCGTCATCCTCCCTCCGATCTTTGCCTAGGCGAAAGATTCGGCAACGTTGGTATCAAAATGCTCGCAAATCATTTAAAGAGTGATAACGAATGGATTGAGTGACAACGAATGAATTACTTCAAGATAAACATACTCATTGCATTAAGATGAAGACAAACATGTTTCTACATGCAAACAAAGTTAAAACAATTAAACAAGATACACATGAAAATGCAGTAAAGAGATAAAAGACTGTCGTTGTTGAGGAGACTTGAACTCTGTCTTGACTTGTTGATTCAGATGAATTTTGTGGTCTTGGTGCTCACTCGAGTACGGGGTTGCCATTCACAAACAAATTTCCTCCTTGAAGAGTCAAGTACTTCTGGTCAATCAACTGTTGAACTTTGGCTTTGTAGGCGTTGGATCCTCATTGAGTGGCTCTTGTTCCATCATGGTATCCACATCGCGCGTTATGATCATAACCAAGCGGGAATACCTTTGGTGGGTTAAGAAATTTAGGAACCACCAATGAATTTTGAACCAGATATGGCAGAAGTTGACTGTAAGTCACTGGAATTGGATCAAGAGGAGCATTCCTTCTTTCCAAATTACCTCGAGGTTTGCGTGGATTCTGACGTTGACTTTGATATCCACGGCCTTGAACTTGTTTCTTTGCATGAGGAGTGCCCCATGGTTTTTGGTACTGTGGACCGAGAAGCATCGAGTGCTGATACTGAACAGCTGCTACATACGGAGGTTGACCATAAGGTATAGGAGGTGGAGCTTGCGGAGCTTCCAAAATTGCATTGGTTTCATAATCCTCCTCTTCCATTTGAGAACCTCTAAAGAAATCTTCCTCATCAGCTTGGCTACTCGAGCCATCTTGGAGTTTTCCACTTTTGAGACCGCTCTCAATGCGTTCTCCCACCATCACTAAGTTAGAGAAACTTGAAGATGTGCAACCTATCATTCTTTCGAAGTATGAATTAGGTAAGGTATTCAAAAACAAGTCAACCAACTCCCTATCAAGCATTGGTGGTTTAACTCGGGCAGCCAACTCTCTCCATCTTTGAGCATACTCCTTGAACGACTCATTAATATTCAGAGAAAGATTCTGTAATTGGATACAGGTTGGAGCCATGGAAAGGTTGAACTCGTATTGTTTCAGGAATGAGGAAGATAAGTCTTTCCAATTGTGGACATCCTTTTTCTCCAATTGTGTATACCAATCCAGAGATGCCCCACTAAGACTGTCTTGAAAACAATGGATGAGAAACTTTTCATCATGAGCGTATGCAGACATCTTGCGAACATACATCTTCAAATGCGTCTCTGGACAACTAACACCTTTGTACTTCTCGAAGTTTGGCATTTTAAACTTTGGTGGAATCACGACGTTTGACACTAAACAAAGGTCAGCAGCATCCAGACCAATAGTATCGTTTCCATTCAATACCATCAATTGTTCCTTCAGATCAAGACACATTCGTCTGGCTTCAGTATCTTGAGGAGCTCTGGTGTTGACCATTGAATTCGTTCCTTGAGGATTTTGCACGTAGTTGGCAAACCTAGGCTTCTTAGCAGCCTGAGGATGTGGTATACAATCTTCTCGAATAGTTGATTGTCTTTGGATCGTAGGGATCGCATTGGATAGAACATTGGGCATCAATTGAGGTTGAACAAGATCATCCACATGCAGAGGAGAATCGTACATTGGATTAGACATAACAGTAAATCCTGACATGGAATCTGTAGTAGCATCTTGGGCATTGTTCTCCGAAGAAGCTAGCATGGCTTCCAACATCTGATCTGCCTTGTCTTTCACACTTTCCAGGTCCTCTCTTATCACAACTTGATTATGTTCCAATTGGTCTATCGGACTTGCCATGAGTGTAGGAAATCAGCTAACTGATCAGGAACAAAAGGTGACATGAGCTTTTTGTAGTGGAGGAGAAAATGCATTCATGTTGATGAATGCAAATGCATTCATGTTGATGAATGCAAATGCATTATTTTATGTCTATTTTTGAATGCAAATGATTTTTTATATTTGTGAATGCAATGCAATGGCAATGCATGTAATGTGATGCGATACATATTGATGTTATGCGTAAAATTACAGGTAAAGTTAAACAGACAATGGTTTAAAAGGACGGTCGGCCATGGTTTCGACGTCTACCCAACAATTCCCCATACAAGGTGGTTCTAATGTTTTTTGCTAAATGTTTCTCGGAGTCTCAGATCCCCTTTTTAAAAATATTATTGCCAAGACAATAGTATTTTCAAAAGTATACTCCAAGAAACGGCTCTTAAAGGGATACTCAAAAACCTTTGAGCGGTTGGTCTCAGTTTTGGACATCCTAATACTTAGAGTTGTAGGCCATTTGTCTAGAAATTGTTGTTCCGCACTAGCATACGGTGCAACAATCCCCTTAAAACGACCAACTCTAAGTTGTGGTCTTCACGTCGATCCAAGGAACACGGATGTCCAATGGACCTAAGCTACTCAACCACTCTAAACTTATGTTTCCTAGAAACCAGGGTATTGGGCTTATCTATGAACCATAACCAATAAACTTATGTTTCCTAGAAGCCAGGATAGTATAAATATCAAAGCAAAAAACAAAACACACAAACGAAGAACTAAATTAGGGTTAACTCGCTTTAAAAAATAGTCCCCAGTGAAGTCGCCAACTGAAGCAACTCGATTTTCAAAAATCTTTTAATTCTCGAAAACAGTGAAATCGCCACCTAATTTTATTTGTTCTAAAAAGAACGGGAAAATATAGATAAAACCCCAAACAAGCGGATAAGGCGGTCTACGTGACCAAAAAGTGGGATCGGGAGTCGGTTATGTAAGGGGAAGGTATTAGCACCCCTTACATCCATCGTACTCGATGGGACCCATTTAATTCTACGCGTTTGTGTGTGTGTTTATTGCTAAGTTATGAACAAAGGAGAAAAGGATTTGTTTATTATTATTTTGAGTTTGACACGGTTTCAGAACCGCGTGCCTACATATTCCCTCGTGCAATGGGAAAGTCAAAACTCTGTAGTTCCTCTCAAAAAGGTTTTAAGTTTGTTGTATTGATTTTATAAGAAAAATCGTGCATTTAGACATTTCAAATACTTTGAACTAGGACTTGTTTTGTTTGTTTGAAAAGCTTAAGTCCTCGTTCGTATCTGAAACGACTATTGCACCCTCTTTATCCGAAAAGAGTTTAATGATCGCATAAGAGCGACAAAAGAGTTTGAGTGAGTTGAATTGATTTTTATGCGGGTGAAAAGTATCGAACAATAGGACTAGCATCCTACGATTCAAATACTAGAAACAAGATGAGCTCAATGCTCATCGAGTCGTCTATCATCCCAAAAGTTTTTTCTTATGAAAGAGTGAGGTGAAACAAGGTTCACGTTATTAAGAATCTTTAAGCATTTAGTATAGCATCCAACGACTTAAAGATTCGAAGTTCATTTTTTGCAAGTGTTTAAACAATTAGTCTAGCATCCAACGGCTTAAACACTTGAGTTTTCTTTATGAAAGAATTTAGAAAATGCACTCGACGTTGGATCGAGGTTTGGAACCTTAATTGCGAAAGTATTCTGATACGCGTGCTGAGAGAAAATGGAAGCGGGTTATGATTAATCAAGTATATGGACTTAATTAACCTCGTGAGGATAGGTGCTCCTATCCCCAACCATGAGACCCTGGTGCATGGTGATTGGTATATAGACCAATGTTATTTTCGGGTTATGATCGATTAAAACAACAAGGGCTTTAACCAATCTCGTGAGGATGGCCATGCCCATCCCCAACCATGAGACCCTTTAAGAAATCGGTATGAGCCAATCAGGATGAAATCGAATTGATTTTAATTTTGATTGTGTGCAAAGTGTACATTGGTGAATAAATACTAAACGACTAAATAAACAGACAAAAATACCATACAATACAATCGGAAATTTAAATAATTATTAGAGATGATTTTTTCTGTTTGATGAAAAATCGACTAATAATTTAATCGATGAATCATCAAATAAAAACTATCAGATCCAATAATTATTTAGTACATCGCAATAAAAATATTATTTACGACAAAATAATTAATTGAAATAGAATAAGTTCAGAAATAGCCTGTATTGCAGTGATTCTAGACGGTGCGAAAAGAAATCCATATGATCTTTGACCGGCTTGAAAATACCTCCACGTGCTAGCGAACTGAGTGCAATGCTTCCATTCCAAAGTACTCCGACGGTTCAAAATAAAATTACACCACATATATATTATAGCTAATATTAATATTTTTTCAAATAAATTAGTTAAGAATAATAAGAGAAAGGAAAAGATTTTTTCTATTTTTTTTAAAAATAAGGTGGTGACACTTGTCACCACCAGATTTAATATGAAATAAAAATAAAATAAAAATTAAATTGTTTTCTATATATTTTAAGAAAATAAATGAAATAAAACAATAAAATCCAAACAAATTGCAAAAGGGAAAAAGAAAACAGATGGGTATTTGCTTCTCTCACGCATGCGTTCTGGGTTTCCATCGCCCTCTCTTTGCCGCGATTCTCAAACCCTCATCCTCTCTCCACCGCGATCGCTCTGTCTCTCACTCACCGGCGTCGCGATCACTCTGTCTCTCACTCACCGGCGTCGCGATTTCTATTTCTCTCTCACCGTTGCCCATCGCTCTGTCTCTCACTCACCGGCGTCGCGATTTCTGATGTTTGATTTCTGATTGTTTGACAGATTCGGGAAAAATGAAAGGGACAAAGGAACCCTAGCCTTCTAATTGGTGACGGCGACGTGATGCAATGCGAAAATGAGAGGGAAAACGTGGAGTGAAGGAGAAGGATGGTGACTTTGCTCGCAACCTCTTCGTCGAAACCCGGTATTACCTTTCAGATCCTCTTCCTCTTTCTCTAATTTTCAGAACTGGATTTCGAAAATAGATTATCTGAAGGTTGTTTGGTTTGGGGAAAATGATGATATGTTGTTTGATGTTTACGTTTTTGTGTTGGTTTGAGCTGCTCGGTTTTCTGTTCTTGTTGGTTTGGGATTTAGAACTGATGCTTTACTTGGTTTCTCCTTTCTGGGTTTGGAATTGGTTAGTTTTAAGAAGAGATGTTGTACTTGGTTTTCTTCTTTGTTGTTTTTGTATATTGGTATGTTTTTGAACCGATTATATTGTAGAACAAATACTATTAGTCTTGGTCTTGGTCCTTGGTCTTTGGTCTTTGATCACTGGTTTTTGGCTTTAACCGATCTCTCTCTTTTCCTGTTGACTGGTATTTTTGTGAAACATATCTTGCTTCTCCCTCTTGCTCAGCATTTGCTTTTTTTATCATTTATGTGCAAATTCCAGCTGTCCCTCTTTAGAAACACAGTCTGTGGTATTATGTTGCTTGTGATCAATGTCCATTTTCCACTTCTGGCATAAGATGTCTGCTGTACTATTGCTGCTCTGTTCTCTCTTTATACATGATACTGCTGCTTGGGTAAAAATGTTGATAACCATGTGTTTGGGTGAAATAATATTTCTCTCTTGGCTGCCTGTTATGCTTGCTGTTGTGCTGACCTTTACCTCTGTTACTGCTAGCTGATAACCAAACTTCTCTCCTCTCTTTTGTCCCTTGTCTCTGCTGCCTGTTGGATTTAAATATATTGCTGTCTGTTGGGACTTTTGTCTCTCTTGCATTGGGCTGAAACAAAATTGTTTTGTTGGGCTGTTTTACTTGGAATATGATGTTTCTGATTTCCAAATTATACCTCCTTTGTGAACCAACAACGGAAGTTGTTGTGATTTGCAATGGAGGTAACGGTAACGGCCGATGAAGGAGCTTCGGTTCCGAGGCCTTGTCATCTGAAACAATTAACCGTCAATCCTGATTCCTCAACACAACTCTAATGATGAGCCAAAAACATAATAGTTTCCTTGATTCTCTTTGATGTTTAATTATAGCTACTAACCGTTCTCCTTTTTTGTGTTTTTCATGTAACGACGTGGAGGATGGCATGGAGAAAAATAAGAAGGCAGCCCGGATGTGAAGAAGTTCGGAGGAAACAACAATTAACTCGGACAAACTTTTAGAAACTTATAGCAATAATGTAGAATTAGGATCTCTTTTGGTATTTTTTGTAACTTGTAACTCAAACATGTAATGGAATTCCAAGGAAATAATAATAAGAACCCCTTTTTTTCAACATTGAATCTTGTAATTCCAACTTGCGTATTTGAGACAAATGAATCAATTATTTGAATAGCATTTCGATTGAATGAAGATTCATACAAAAAGAATGGGATTAATCCTAACTTAAACACTTTTGCTTGAAATGAGTAACACCCAACATAAACAGAATAACTTCTTGTAATTATTTCCTACTAGCGAATTCATACTCCAAGAACGGTGTTTTCCTTCCACCGAATTCAAATTACCCAAGTAACGAAGAATTTCTTTTAAAATTTGAATTCTAAAATAAATAATTATTTTAAATTCAGGTTCTAAAACAAATAATCCCTTTTTGGACACACAAATCCAAACAGTTCCTTTTGCACCAATAGTCTGAAACCGAATCAAAATCTCTTGAACTTGAATTAAATCAGTAACAAAATAAAAAATTTCCCAACACATTTTTTCATGAAAAATTTCCCAGTAGGAACTCCTCTGAAACCACAATAAATGAACATCTATGCTTGAAATAATGAGGTAAAACGAAAGGAAAATTTTGGGGTGCGACAATGTGCATGTCCCAAATGTTTTGTCATCATACCCTACCGTTTTGTTGTATATGTGAAACCATATTTATTAGACTTGGGTGTGGGGCATCCTGCACTTTTAATTTTAAGACTCATATGGTTTATATGTCATCTAATCCTTAAATATTATTCTGCAACAAGCTGTGTTTATCTGGTTGTTATCCACAATATTTGAATCCAATTTGCCTCGCGTTCTTGCTTGCAAACATGCGTTTGAAGTATGGGACAAAATCCATCAATACATCAATGCATAGATGAAGGCTCGTGTTCGCCAGCTTCACGTTGAACTCAAATCCACCAAGAAATGGAACGGAACAATCACTAAATTTATTCTTCATGTCAAGGAAGTTGCGAATTCTCTCCTTGTCGTTGGAGATTCAATTTTAGAACAGGATCAGATAAATTCGATCCTTGAGGGACTTTTGGAGGAATACAATCCCTTTATGATGCAAATGTATGGTATTCTAGTTACTCTTAATTTTTATGATGTTGAAGAACTACTATATGTGCAGGAAGCTCAACTTGAGAAGTTTCACCAAGAATTGGTTGTGGCTAACATTGCTGCCAATATTTCTCATGCAAATCAAGAATCTCAGGGCTCGAGAGGAGCCTTATCAGGCTATAGAGTAAGAGGAAATTGTGCATCCCATGGAAGAGGCCGTGGCAGAGGAAGACAAACCACCAACAATCGCCCTACATGCCAACACTGTGGAAAATATGGGCATGTTGTTGCTACCTGCTGGCTCAAGTTCGATGAGAATTATACTCCACCTGATTCTTCCACGTCTCAATCAAATTATGCAAAAAAAACTAATGAGAATCAAAAGGCCACATATGACACTTCTCAAAGCAATTCACATATTCAAGATTTACAAAAGAAGAGAGTGTTTGTGCAGTCTGATTACCAAAACTATATGTCCTCTAACTCTCATTTGATTAGTTGTCTGATGTTTTGCATTCCACAAAGAGATTCTCTAAACAGAGTTAGAGGCAGTCAAAAGGTTGGTTAGAATGTGATTCATATATCTTTTTAATCCTTAGAAGATATAGTCAACGTTGTGTAATTGTTTGCTTTTACTTTCTTCCATGAAATTCAAAATCTTTAACATTAGTGTTGATAAAGTCACTTCGTTTGGGATTCCTTCTCAATGATTAAAGAACAATGTGAAGAACATGATGGTTACATTAGAATATTCTATACACCTATGTTTAATATTTTTAATACATATTTGGGTGGAGCCTAATGCGTACACACTATTCTCATATTGTCCCCTTATGCAAGTTATTTTATTGTCTGGTATATAAAAATATTTAATGTTCTTTTGTGATTCAGATAAGCTGAAGCAATGAGACAACCCATATTATGTGCCACAATAGTAAGTTGACATTAAATGTGAATTTTTCATGTTTCTACCATACATATTTGTAATAGGTAATGTGGTTTTATAAACATCATACAGTTTAAGGAGTGGATTCAAACACTCAAACATTTTTGTGTTGATTATTTATTGACTTTTAAAATTGTTTACTTTTCAAAGTTGACTTTAGCGTCGGTGGAGCTGAAGCTAATCGATTTTATTGACTTTTTAAAGTTGACTTTAGCATTGGTCAAGTCAATTTTTGTTTACTATTGGAGTTTGATTTTATCTGTAGTATAGCCGAAGCTACCTAATTTTATTGACTTTTCAAAGTTAACTTTAGCCCCAGCTAAGCCGATGCTACCTTATTTGTTGACTTTTAGTTTAACTTTATTTGCGACCTATTTATTTGTTACTTTTAATTTTTCGTCCACTGTTTGGTATAGGTATTTGGGTGGTTAGGGTTTTAGGTAGTATTTCCTGGGTAGTTTATGAGTCTTTTTAAGTTTGTGTACTTGTTAGGAGGTAAGTCTAACAATAGAGGTGGTTTTATTATGGTTTGGTATGCAGTGATTTGGTCTATTTAACTTGTGCAGAATGATATGCTTTTTTCTAGGTCATCATCTAACGTGATCGAGGGGAAGAATAAGAGAATTCATTTGGTATGGACTTGGTTTCTTAATAGGTAATTGTTGATCTCCCTCTCGTTCTCAAATTGGCTACATAATCCTATCCTTTGTCTGAGTGATTTGACTTTACCCTTCTATATGTAAGTGGTTTAGGGGTTGTTAGTGGGTATTATGTTATTGTTGATGGTGGGCGTAGGTGTTTAAGATCTAATTCATTTTTTCTATTAGTTGTTTATAAATTTCAGTGCTCTTTATGGTGTGTAGCCGGGCCTTGTTTACATAGGTGGTGTGGATTTCGCTTTATTGTGTTTGCCTTTATTTTTTGTCTTTTTTTTCTATTTTGAATATTTCTTGTGCTTTGGGTATTTTTTGTGTGGAGGTTCAACCTCTTAACAACTCATTTCTTCTATCTTAATATAAACAAAGTAGGAAAAGTGATATTTTCCATATATATATATATATATATATATATATATATATATATATTCCTTTGAAAAAAATAAAGTTTAGAGTCATGATATATGTTATTTATATATGGAGAGTTATATTATGAGAAATTGCTTCGCTCCGATATCCAAAAACCTTAGCCCATTGACATTGTCAATTATTTAATTAGTGAATTTGTTCCCCTGAATATAGTTTTAAACAAAAGAAAATATTTGTCCCTTGTTCAAAGGATTATGAATGTGATGAATCAAATATTTATAAAAAAAACTTAAATAAATGCTAACACCAAATACAAAGAGAATATTAAATATTTGTCCCTTGTTCAAAGGATTATGAATGTGATGAATCAAATATTTATAAAAAAAACTTAAATAAATGCTAACACCAAATACAAAGAGAATATTAAGAAAATTCTAAGGAGGAAACATTTTATATTTGGTACTCGTTTTTTAGACAAAGTATCTACCTAAAATTTTGAAGATAAGTGTGTAGATTCTCTAATTTATAGCGTGTTTAATATTTTTTTCTTCTAATCAAGACTTTTTCCTCACATTTAACTCACAACAAATATGTGGATAAAGAAGAGACACAATAATCATGATACATTTTACAGTGTTTTAAAATCAAATCGGACTGACGGTCGAATCAGGAACCGGCCCGTAACTGATTTGATTTAATTATTGGATTGAATTTGTCATTGAATTGGTGCAAACCGGTAAATAAACGATGTAAACCGGTAAAACCAGGTGGTTTAATTATAAAATAAAATAAAAATAATGATATTTTTGACAGGGAACATGTTGCATGTTGCAAGTGGTTTTGCTATTGAAGAAGGAGATCTCAGTATTGAAATAATTTTTTCTACTTGAAACTAAATATAGTAGACAATGAAGTTATTTTGTTATAAACTATTCAATTAAAATATATTGCAATTAGGTTTTGTTTGTAATTAGACTTTGTAAATTTGTACGATTTTGTTATATGTGATATATGTGTTTAAAATTAGAATTTAAATTATAAACTTGTGAATTTATTTATCATACAATATTTTTAAATTATTTAAGTGATAATTATATTTTGTAGAAACTGAGTCATTCGGTTTAACAAATATATCTATATAATTTTGTTATAATAACCACTCTATTCAAGTGTGTTATCGGATTAAATCTTGTTTAATCCTATGGTTCGACCAATAACCCAATAGTTTGACCAATAAATCAGTGACTCGATACTCTTACCGATTTGATATCCGGTGCAGATTTTAAAATGCCCACAATTCTAATGGAAGACACTCTGGTGGAACAAGAACTATTTCAAAGCATTTTCAATTACATTATATCTGGCTTATTATCTTAGAGCTTATTTTTTGTAAACTTCTGATTGATGACAATGGGTTGAAAATCTTTAAATGAGATAAGAAATTCCCCTAACAAACATTTCAAAAATTGAATTATTTTATAAAAACACTTTCATTTACCCATTCAGTTGCAAGACAAAAATTCAGTTTCAAAAATTTTAATTTGCCAGTTTCGGATAAAGGCAAGACTTTTGGTTAAATGCATGGAATAACAAAAGCGATTGAGTTTTTATTTTAAAAGTATAAAAAGCGAAAATAGTTTGTAAAATTATATGATTATGAAAGGTGTGGTCCTAAGTAACTAAAATGCGCCGTATATGTGAATAGCTTCTTACGATTTATTAACGAGTCAAATACTTTATTCTTTTTCTATAATTACATTTATGGATCATGTAAATGTAAAAATATATAAATAAAATATTTATGTTATACTTTAGAAATATAAGTCAAAGGAATAGCTTGTGGAAAAACTTCTCTTAAAATTTTAGTGGTCGCAACATGCGTCTCCATCAATTAATGCATACAATATTACTAATAAAAAACTCTTCATAACATTTTATGGTGTTGTTGATCAATTTAAAACTTCTCTTATGAGATATCTTATAATTTTACTCATTGATGTCATGAAAAGTCATAAACTAGTTGTTATTTTAATATGTTAAAGGGATAATCACTATATTTTTTATTTTACCTATTGATGTAAGGAGAGGACGAAGTTTATAAATTATAAATTGATAAAGCAATTTGTTACTTGTACAAAAGAATTAACAAATGGCCCTATTTTCCAAATTTGTTTCAGTTATGATTATATTTATTATATTTTTCGTTTCATCCAGTGTTGGAGGTAAGTGATTTTTTATTCTTAATCAACTTAATTCTTTAATTCGTACAATATGTTTTATTATATATTATTTAATCCATGTATCAAAGATTCTGATTGTGTAGGTCTTTATTGTTCATAAAAAATGTAGACGTGTTCCAATCTAATTCGTTTGTTTAGATTGTATAAGCTGAAATATTTCATAAGTTGTCATTTAATATTTGTGTTTCTATCTAATAAGATAGAAAATAATATCGATTAAGTTGTGTTGCTGTTTACTTCTAGATGCCAACATAGAGTACCGTTAGTAATAAAAATAAAATATAGTTTTTATGTTACTTCCAAGCTTATCATTTTAATTTTATTTTTTTTATGTCAGTTACATTATAATTACATTTTATCATAGTTCTAAACGTAATATAGTAATATTTCTCCTTTAAAAATTAAAATATATTAAAAATATTATTTAATTTTTTTTTCAGGGAACATTGCTACATGCAGGAAAGATTCTGATTGTGAACGTATTATTTATTGTTCCAAAACTGGCAAATTATATAGACCGGCTTGTGTTGATAGAAAATGTAAACGTGTTCCAATCTAATTCGTTTGTTAAGATTGTATAAGCCGAAATATTTCATAAGTTGTCATTTAATATTTGTGTTTCCATCTAATAAGATAGAAAATAATATCGATTAAGTTGTGTTGTTGTTTACTTCTAGGTGCCAATATAGAGTACCATTAGTAATAAAAATAAAATATAGTTTTTATGTTACTTCGAAGCTTATCGTTGTAATTTTATTTTTTTAATATAATTACGCTTTATCATAGTTCTAAACGTATTATAATAATATTCCTCCTTCGACATTTCTCTTTACATATCATAATTACGCTTTATCATAGTTCAAAAATGTTAAAATTTACTCCTTTAAAATATTAAAAAATAAAATATCATTAAAAAATGTTAAAATTTACTGCAGTTACTAGCTCAATTGATTTTACACAAAAACAAAAAATACAACATATCAACAAAGTCGTTAACAAATTTATAAATTTAATATAATATATTCTTATTTTATTTAATTAGAAAACTCTATAAGAGGGTGATATGGTAATTCAAAAGCTTGTTTTATTCGATAGAAATGTCTTTACATACTAATGATAACTAGTCAGAGTCCTCTGCTCTCGCATGGATAAATATTTTTTGAAATAGTATTTTTCAAATGATATGAGTAATATAAATAAAAGAAAGTATGAGTAATTTGTATAATCAAAATATAAATTATTAGTTGAATAATAAAAAAAAATTTACATTAATATGATTAAACTTGAAATAAATAATAATTTTAGACACTTAACTGTATTAAATAATCATATATAAAAAAGATATAAATATTAAATATTAAATAATCATAAAAAAATAAAATTTTAACAAATATAAATGTCAATTTTAGATATAAATGCAAAATTTAACATAATTTACTTATTTATAAAATAATCATTAATCATATAGATTTAATTATATTAAATAATTATACAAAAGCATAAAAAATAATAATAATAATAATATTTAAAATATATTGTGTTGATAGTGAAATAAGTTATTTATATAAAAAATAATTAGTGTCTAAAATAATAATTGATAATGAAAATAAAAAATATAATTTGATGATAGTAACCTGTGAAAGAAATAGATTTAGTTTTATAAATTAACGATCATTATGTGCTTTTATTTATAAATTATACATCTGTTAACATTACTTTTTATGCATAAATTGTATTACCTTTTTTGTCATAAAATTTGTAAATTGAATGATGGAACATTATTTTTAACACTGTAGCAACTATTATTAGCTACTGTTGACAAATGCTTGGTTGTAGGTTTTAAATATGTTTTTTCAATGTATTATACACCCTAGTCTCATGACTTCCATTGTTCTGGTAAATTTCCTATCTCACGTCTGCATGGATAAATGTTATTTTTTAATAGAATATTTTTACTATTAGTTATTTATATTAATGTAAAATTTAACATATGAAAATTTTTAAATATAAATATAAAATTTGGAATAATTAATTTAATTGTAAAGTGAATAATAATCATATAGATTTAAATGTATTAAATAAAAATAAATATTGTGTTGAGAGTGACCCGAAAAATAAATAAATTTTTAAATAATGAAATGATAAATTAAATTATGAAAAGACCAATCATAATATAAATTAAATTATATAATGAAATAATTAAAATAACGTTTAAAAAAAGTGAATTTGAACTTTTTACATTGATAAATATACATTTCCAAAGAGTGAGAAATAAGTAGGAGTAAATTGAATTTGAACTTTTTACATTGATAACTATACATTTCCATTATGTAAATCACATAAGTCTGAGAAATTCTTAACTACATACACAGCCTTCCATAGTACAATCCATTCAACATGGGAAAGTTTATGAGTCATGAACAAAGTGCTTGTAGGAGACACAATTCCTGCCCAATATTTTTACCAAAATAATAAGAGGTATAGTATACATTAACACAACTCGCGACCGGGACGAGAAACAATCAGATATGGTTTATGTACTCTACAATGATATAGAGAAGCCAACAAAATTCCTGTGAGTATGAAAAACAAACCATGATAATAAACCATTAATCAGCTATTCACGCTAGATCTACATAAACAGAAAGAAACGAAAAATACAGTGATGTTAATCGTTTAGAATTCTTGACTTCTTGAAATTTGAATACTGACACAACACAACTATTATACCATTAACATTGGATTTGATTCTTCTCTATTGAGGAGAGTAAAGTGACAAATTCAATCCTAATATTGAACCCAAATTATCAAATTTTAAATAAAAAACTCTTTTCTTATGAAATCTAAAACCAAAGAGTTTTACAGGATCTAGAAAGGACTTTACGATGTCGATGTACCCTTCGACATCCTAATAATCAAAACCAAAGAGTTTTCAGTTTTGAGTCCCTTCGACAACTTATCTACTATCTAACATTTACAAATGAACCTAAACAGACAAAATTCCCTTTAGTAAAAAACAAATTGCCCTATCATAAGGTCTTTCATGTAATTAACAAATTAAGATACTACTTTACAATTTCTACTACATTGTAGTTCCATCTGTTACTTTACTATTGGTCCAAATTAAATATGTATTTCTCTGTACTTGCTATAGAATGCCCAAACAAAACGTTTTCTATTTCTCTCTCTCTCTCTCTCTCTCTCTCTCTCTCTCTCTTGCACGACCTTTTCTTTTCTCTCTTCTGTGTTCGTTGTCCTCTCTTTCCAAACCCTATACCGCTGCTGCCCCCTTTGTCCTTCAATTGCTCAATCACTATGAGTTTGGTTCTTCATAATTTTTTCAAATGACATTGTCTGCATATTAAACCTTGGTGCTTCATTTTTCTTTCTCTAAACCCTAGCTGACTCAACATTTTCCTTTATTGATGAAGTATTGATCTTTGCCAAAGCATACGGAGAGACGCTTGCATCCGTAAGTGAGAATGATCAGAAGAACAGGGTTACGCTAAAGCCAGATCCGATAAGCTTTTTCTTGGCATCTAATGTGTTTGTGTATATCATTCTTTGTTTATGGATCTGATTTCTATATCATTCAACAATTTTTTTTTACTAAAGGGCATTTTTGTGCTTAGGCAATTCATCTAAATGTTAGATAGTAGATTGGACCCTATCACCATTCTTAGTAGGCATTTGTAAAAGTTATCGGAAAAAATAATTGGACCTATCACCATTCTTACTAGACAAAGTCGGTTATAAACAAAGATAAGTATACTTCTATCATTTAATATATATTTATATGTTTATTAATTTATAATTTTATTAAATACATCACTACTAAACTTCTAAATTTTTTAATATAATTTTTTGTTTATTTCTTAACTCAATAAATTCTTAATAAAATTTAAATGTTATAAAAAATTAAAAATGATATAATTAATTATAATTGATATGATAATTAATTTAAAACAAATTTCACGTGTAATTAATTTCATTTTTATCTCAAAATTAATTTTTTAATTTCTTTTTTCTAATTTCTAAAATTAATTAATTAATTACATATCATTGACATTTCATTTACCTCCCGAAACATAGAATAGAAATCGACTGCTTCATCGTCTTCTCCAAATCGTTCTTTGCTTCTATGCTTAGTATGTTTCTTTTCCGTCGTCAATTTATCTTTCCTTTTGCTTCATCAATGTGGCATATCTCAAATTTAACCCCAAATTTCTTATTTGCTTTATCTAAAACTAAAAAAGAAACTTTCATTCCCATCTCTGAATTTTATGATAATTTGAATCTTTTATTCGAGATAAAGTTTTCATCAGTATTTTTAATAACACATATTTGTTTTTTATTCGCCTTTATGATTTGAAAGTATTAAAAAAGTGATTTATTTTTAAGTTCATTCACCATTTTTAAATAAGATAAAAATTAGTTTTAAATAATTTTGTTTAATTTGGTTTTATTAACTTTTAACTCAATTGAAAAAACGAGAAAAACAAATTATTTGATGTTAATAAAAAGATAATAATTATTGTTCCATTTAGAAATGTTTTTACTTGTTTTAGTAGTATTGGAGTAGTAAAAGGCCTCTAGCATGGATTGGGCCTTATTTCTCTTAGCTTTGGTTTTCAGTTAAACAGTTAAACCAAGTTTAACTGCATAGTTACTTAGTTTACTATTTATAGTATTTTCACTATGTAACTCAATAACAAATTTTAGTTTGAATCCTCATCACTTTACTTCATCCCTTTGTTTGATTCCACTGTGCAAACGAGTCTAAGACTCACTCCTATATGGTATCATTTGTGGTTTGATCCTCACCTAATCTCCTTCTTGCGTCATCACCTTCCTCACCATCATCTCAACTCGAAAACAATCCACTAGTCTCTTTCGAAGCTTCAAGAACCTCATCAATGGCGTCTAAACGTAATCAAGAATCTAGTATCGAGGTACCACACACACACGAGATTTCAATTGTGTTCTCTTCATCCAAACCCGTTAATGGATTTGGACCCAAGCTCTATCAAGTGCAAGATAACAACTACCTACTCGGAATCAACAGTAGGAGTAATTATCACACAAAAAGGCATAAATTCGTTATCAATCCCCAAATTTCGATCAAATTCAAAGCGCACAAGATCGTCTCAAGGCACAATTTCAAGACGTGAAGCTTGGATCGTGCAAGATCGCTTTCTTCATCGGTTGCTTTCTACCATCTCGAATCGGTTCTACCTAGGGTTCTTGCTTGCAAGCACGACTTTGAAGTTTGGGACAAGATTCAATACTTTAATGCTCATATGAAAGCTCACGTGAGGCAATTTCCGTTGAACTCAAATCTACAAATAAAGGGAACAACTCCATCACTGAGTATGTGTTGCGTATCAAAGCAATCGCCAATTCACTTCTTGTAGTTGGAGACTCAATCACATAACAAGATCAAATTGACTCTATTCTTTAGGGACTTCACAAGAGTTGAATGCTCATAATGCGATGTATGGAAGTCTTGTTCCTCTGAATTTCGCCAAGAATTGGAATCTACAACCATTGTAGCAAATCTTTCTCAGGCTAGTAAAGGATGACATGGTTCTAGAGGAGCCTGCTACAACAATCGAGTTCGTGGCCAACGTTTATATCATGCTCGTGGTCGTGGCAGAGGAAAGTCTCGCACAGGGAATCGTCCAACTTGTCAACTCTGTGGAAAGTATGGAGATGTTGTCAATAATTACTGGCATAAGTTTGATGAGAATTTTGAACCACCAAAAGATGCTCAAAATCAATCCAATTCAGCAAACAATGCCTCGGATGACCAAAACACCACTCAAGAATCAACCTCCAACAATGTTGTTGTGGCCATGATGGCTACCACCAAGAATCCTGCAGCCTAAACTGAAGAATACTCTCTCCCTGTTAAATTGGAATCTCAATCGTGGTTTGCAGATTTAGTTGCCACACATCACTTAACACCATATGCTAATATTTTACATAATCAAAAACCGTATCAAGGAAATAATAGTGTTTATGTTGGCAATGGCCAACAATTGCCTATTCATGCTATAGGGTCCTTACAATTTTACTCTAAGTGCTTGCCTAACTTCAAACTTAGCCTATCCGAAGTCTTAGTTGTTCCCATAATTACCAAGAATTTACTCTCAGTGTCCAAATTCTCGAGTGACAACAATGTGCTATTTGAGTTTCTTCTTGATAAGTGTTTCATTAAATCTCAGCTTTCTAATCAGGTCTTGGTGGAAGGAACCTGTGATGACAAAGGCATGTACTGCTTCTCCTCAAACTCCTTGGATCTCCTCAACTCCTTCAGTCTGAGTCCAACTCCACAAGTTTCACATGTTATTCATAGTTAGGTAGCTTCATAGTCTAGTTCTGATAATTCTAGTAGCAATAAAGTAATTCTTGTAGGATGTGGCATCATAGACTAGGTCATGCAAATTTTAGGTCTGTTTCTTAAATTTTGAAGGAGAGTATAGACCAATTACCAAGTATCTAGCTGAACTAGGCATACATCACAGACTTACATGCCCTCATACTTCCCATTAAAATGGAAGTGTGGAGAAAAACACAAACAGATTATAGAAATGGGCCTCACAATGTTGTCTCATGCAACTCTACCTTTGTCCTATTGGGACCACAGTTTCACCACAGTTGTGCACATTATTAACAGGCTTCCTAGCACCACCTTGAAAGATTCGAACTCACCATTTCATGCATTATATGGAAAACAACCCAACTATAAATATCTTAGAACTTTTGGTTGCTCAAGTTTCCCACTACTGAGGCCCTACAATCAACACAAAATGCAGATGAGAAGTAGTGAGTGTGTTTACCTTGGGATATCACCTCATCACAAGGGCTATACATGCCTTAGTTCTAATGGAAAAATATATATTACTAAAGATGTCACATTCAATGAGGACATCTTTCCATTAACCACTTTATTTCCTGATGAGTCTCATCATTCAAGTACCAGGCCTGCTCTTATTCAAGGAACTTCTAGTCACTATATGGTGCCAGCTAGCGTTGTTGCTCCCAGTAATAAATATACTGGTTCTGGTGGTTCCCTGGTTCCTCCACCTAAGTCACATCGTACCTGGTTGCAGTATAGCAACGGTTGTCCGACCACTACTTCTATTGAGCAGTCTCAACCTCATCTGTCTCCCACACCACCCACCTCTTCTCACAAAACCGTGATCTGAATATAGACCTCGATCCTCACAGTGTTAGCCCAATTGAAGACAAGTTCCCTCAATTGTCTTGCTTGCCAAAAGTCACCATCACCAACTCTTATGACTCCCTTTATCCTGAGGATCATGACAGAACAAAAGTACATGGCTCCACTTTAAATTCACAGGGTCCTACAACTACTGAGACCCTTGTACCTGATAGCTCCAATGAAAGAGTTGTTCCTCACAAGGATCAACACACTCAACATATGTTGTACGTATTTTCTGATAAAACTATTTTTAATTATCGTTTTCCATAGGAATTGGTGTGATATCACTGTAATTCGATAGTTCACTGGAGTCAATTTAGCATTTAAATTAATGACGACAGCAAAAACCTTGAACCTAAACATTAGCATCCATGTTGAACCTCATTAACGTTTACGAAAATGGACTCTAAAATTGAAGCTAATTACTTATTCGAAAGAGGACGCTAACTAGCATTTGTTATGTGGTGACGCTAATTTAGCATTAGAAGATTAAAAATGCCAAGTAGCATTTATTATCAAGTGGTTCTAAGTTTAGATTCATTGGATTAAAACGCTCACTAACGTTTATTTGTTTCTAACACTAAAATACAAACCTTCATTATAAAATTCAAATGTTAAAAATTAATAGGAGATTATGAAATATTAGAGGTGTTTGCGGTCCAGTTTAGTTCATTTTTGAGAGAATTCGATATTCAAACCAATTAAAATTAAATAGATTAGTTTATGTTGAATTCACGTTTTTTTTTTGCGAAAGAGCCCAGACTGAACCAAACCAAGAAACAACGGGTTGGTTTGGGTTGGATTGATCGGGTAGATAAAAATACAATAATATTTAAAAAAATAACTAATTTACGAAAATTAATTTTTCATAATAATATAAAAATATAGAGTATTAATAGTATTTAATCGTAAATATTAGACTAGCAATTTTTTCCCAATAAATTCAAAAATATCGAACAAGAAAAATGTATAACATCAAGGCTTTTGAATCTATAGTTAGTCACTTGAGTTAGTATAATAATAAATATGTTTCATAATTTTATGCTCGGTTACCACAATACATTGATAATTTTCAAATAACAAATTAAAATAGAATAATTTGTCCACGTTCAGTTTTTTCTTCTTGAACTTGAATGGTTGGCAGTATTTTTTATGGTAATTAATTATGATTGGTTTGAATTGAATTTGCGGGTAAAATATTGAAATTCAATGTCCGAATCAACTGTCATTGAATTTTATTGGTTTGGTCTGGTTCTTGCCCAAACTAAAAAAATATCCATCCCAAACACTATAGTTTGGTTCAAATTTCAATTTGTTTCGGATTTCCCCGGAACAATAAACACCTCTATAAAATATGAATGATACTGTAGCAAAAATACATACTTTAATCATCCTTACCCAAAAGTGGAGCAATATAAAATAAGATAGAGAATGAGATATCATAGAAACCTATATAACAAAGAGGTGAGTCGATGTTGGAACATACACTATAGGTTTAAGGTGAATCAATGGCAAAAATGGTATATTGGAAAAGATGAAGTTTAGAGAGAAAATTAGGAATTGAGAGAGAAAGAATTAATTGAGAGAGAAAGAAGTAATTGAGGAGAAAATGATTATTATTCACAATGACATTACATCATTATATGAGAAAGTGTTATTTATAATGTATCAACATAACATAAAACAAATAACAAAAAAAAAACAAAATAACTTCCACACATAGCGATTCGAAAAACATAAAATCGTGATGAAACCGTTTCTCCAAATTAGAAAACCGGTTTCTCCTTGAGAAATAAATTTCTTGATGCGAACAACTTTTATAATAAGGTATTTCCAAAACAACTTCTAATGCTTCTAAACTGCACTTGACTTATATATTGCATCCAACACACCACCTTATGTCAAGTGCTCCACATTCCTCAAGCTCAAACTCTCCACAAGCCTCTTGAACACTTCATTTGTTACCGCCTTCGTCAACAAATTCGCAAGTTGTTCTTCGCTTCGACATTGAGCAAGTTTTAGTTGTCCGTCATACACCAGCTCTCTCAAATAATGAAACCTCATTTCTATATGCTTGCTCCTCCCATATATTATAGGATTTCTTGCAAGGTTGATAGCCGAGAGGTTATCAACAAAGAGTGTGACATCTTTTACATCAATGTTGTCCAGCTCTCTAAGTAGATTCATTAGCCACATAGCTTGACACGTACACATCGACGTAGCGATATACTCGGCCTCACAAGAAGAGAGTGCAACCTTGAGTTCCTTTTTGAAGCACCAAGAGACTGGAGCTCCGCCGAACATAAGGATATAACCAATCGTATATTTCGATCATCTTTATCTCTGCACCAATTAGTATCCGTATAACTAAGTAACTACATGATGCTGTCAAAAGAGAATTTCGCAGCCAAGAGTACCTTTAATGTAGCGAAGGATCCTCTTAAATGCTTCTTGTAACGCCAGTTTTTAATTAATATTATATTATATTAATATTTTCGAATTTCCGATCAATATTTATATTAATCAATATATCTATTAAATTATCGCGACGTTGTGTTCGGTCCGGTTTTATCCGTTCGGTTCGTAAAATATTATTCGGATCCGATATTTAATTCCCCGGAATTGTTTTTAATTGATTGAATTAATAATATTGGTAGATATTATTAGTGTGTTAATTTATAAGAATAAATTTAGGAGTGTCAGGATTATTTGGGAAGAGTTGGGTTTTTCACCCTTGTCTTACTAAGTAAGGACAATAATATTATAAAACCTTTCTCCTCATTTTCCTTCCATTCATACATACCAAAACCAAACATAGAGATTTGGATGGCTAGTAAGAAAACAACATTATAAAACCACATTTCCTCATTTTTCTTCCCATTTGAAAAACAAAACAAGAATAGAAACATAGAGGAAAGGAGAGGGTTTTGGCATGTGAAGAACAAGAGGAGAGCTAGAGCTTGAAGTTGGATTGTAGAATCATCAAGATCAATCAAAGCTTCCATGGTAAGGGGTTTGATTTCTTCCATTTCATTATAGTTAGGTTTGATGATATATGTTAGATTTGGGGAAAAATTGATAGTTGGTTTATAGGGTTTTGTTGAGTGATTGTTGAAAAGTTTAGAAGAGTTGAATTTGGTGTAGAGATTATGGGTATTACTTTTAGTGTTGTAGTGTTGGATTATAGAATGAAATAGAAATGGAAATGGAAAAGAAAAACTAACAGAAAACCTAAAACTGAAAATGCTGTAAAACACTGTCTGTTTGCCTGTTTGTGAGGAAGAAGACGAAATGGAGGTTCTACATGAAGGGAGACGCCCACCTCAAGTGATGGGTGAACGTCCCAACATGTAGGGCGTCAGCCCTTTGGAGGCTTAGGCGTCCGCCTCCTAGTGCTACGGGGGTGCCACGCAATTTTTCTTTTGTTCTTTGTATTTTGAGTTTCTTGTTTTTCTCATCTTGCATAATGTTTTGGAAAATGGTTTCTGTTTCTTTCAATTATGACAATCTCACCTAGTAGAAATTGATACCTATAAAATATTATTAGGGGATAAGATAGCCGATTAAATTTAGAACCCGATTATGTTTCGATTTTTCGATTTCGGTAAATTCGGCGGCGGAGCAAGTTGCTCCGAATTCAACGAAAATTGACGTGCTAGCTAAGTTCGACGTGTAGAACGTAGTGGTGAGGTTAGTTTTTAGTGGATTTACCCGGAATAAGCCAATTTACGGTAAAATTGAATATGATTGTGTTCTAGTGGATTTAAGGCACGTATGGGCAATCCGTTTTCGACGTTGACGATTATGATTAATACCGGTTGTTAGGAATGGCTTTCGCGTCGATTTTGGGTGTTTGACTATTTTCCCGTTTTTCGGAATTTAGTGAATTAATCGATAATGATGTGGTGTGAATAAACGTAAGTTTTGCGACGGTGTATTTATTAATGAATACTTGTTGATATGCAAAGCGATGATATATGTCTTTGTACGTGATGATGTGATGATTAAATTGATGTTGTTAATAATGCTTCCGATTTGTGAATGCATGACCTTTGATGAATTTATTAGCGATGTTTGCATAATGCAATTATGATGCGATGATATATTTATCTTGTTTTGGATAAATTATAGCGATGTAGGCTTTATGCCAATGTGGATGAGCGATGATGTTGTTTTTGTGTTGTGTTGTTTTATTGTCGAGTCACATACATTTCATAGCGAAGGGCTTTTATGCCAGCGATCATGGCTTTTATGCCGAGCGAAGATCGGCTTTATGCCAAGTGTCCCTAATTACGGACAAAGCGATGGGTACCACATGCATAACATAGTCGTGTCTCATGGAGTCGGTTATGTTTATGTTTGAGTTGTTTGGCGTTGGGTTGTTGTTGATTGATGAATGATATTGAATTGCGATGATATATGTTGCGAAGATGGGCTTTATGCCAAAAGCGAAGATGGGCTTTATGCCAAAAGCGAAGATGGGCTTTAGCCAATTTGTGATGATTTGTTTATGTTGTTTATATTAATTATTTAATTTTGTTGGTTGATGTTGTCGTTTAAGACTACCGTGTTAATTAGTGACGTATTAGCTCGTGACGATTTTGTGGTGACGGAGGGTTATGTGTTGTTGCGACGTTTTATGCCGATGAAGTTATGATGATATAGTGTAGATTATACACATTAGGATGACGAGTAAAGTAAGTGAGTTTTGATTATGTGTTGGAATTACACTTATTAATCTATACCCTTTATAATTCCGAAACTATATATATATATATATATATATATATATATATATATATATATATATATCTTATCATGCCTTTAATTATATGTTTTGGAGTATCTCACGCTTTAGTTGTTTCGCCGTTACCTTTATATTAGTAACGTGCAGGTTATGAAGACAGAGTTTATAGCTCCTGTTAGTCGAGTCGGTGTCGCTCTGATACGTAGCACTCGGGGGAAAATATTTATGTCATCTTGTTGTTGTTGTTGTTTATTTTATTATTCCTTTTGTGAATAAGAACCATAATTCATAAAAACATGATTTTGATGAGGAAGTTTAATAAAGGAGGTGTTTTGATTTCTATGAATCAATTTATGTTTTCCTGCGATGCTATGTATCCGAAATTTATACTTTAAAGTAAACTGTTTTAAAGTAAGTTGTTTTTGATGGTGTAACGCCTCAGTATTTAATTTATGAAATTTTAAAATTACTCTGATTTTTGCATATAAAACTTTGGGTAGAATTGGGGTGTTACATTAGTGGTATCAGAGCAGGTCGGTCTGTCGACCAAGTTCTTAGTGTGTTTAATCCTGTTGTATGCGACATGTGTGTGAAACACTGTCGGTACTTGGTTGTTTCAAATTGTTTGTCTGTAGAGACGAGTTTGAAACAAGTGGGGGAGAAGTTTTACTTCTTGGTAGCGCTTGTGGCTTGGGATGGAGCCCCAAGCAGTGTTACACTTCGGTAACTTGAAGTGTAAGTTTGAAGGAGCTGTTTTAGTTGGTAGAGATGGTTTATGTCACCATCATGATTGTCGACTGTCTATTGACAAATTGAGGGACTGATCATCCTTAATCTCTTGTTGATAGTAGTCGGGAATTGTGTTGGTTGGGATAGACTTGTCTTGCCAACTTAATAGTGTATGAAGCAGATGTGTTGGCACAAGGTGGTGCATGGTTACTTGAGTTGTGAGCGAATTTGGATTTTGGTGTTGAACAAGATTCTGGCAAGCGAACTTCGTGTTGTGATTCTTCCAAGCATGTTGTGAAGATGGGAGAGGATTGCCGCAGTTGTGCGGAGTTAAGTTTTGATGGATTGAGTTTCTGGAACTAGTTGTGATTCGAAGTGTTCTTAAGTGATGATTGCTTCTGAATTAGAGTTGAAGAGTCAACTTGAGGATTGGTTTGAGCAGAGTTGTTTATTCGAGCGGGTCACCGTGGAGATCTACCGTTGTGTTGTTTGAGGAGATCTAGGGTTGCCCGAGTTGATGTGTCGTTTGTAGTCAAGGAACGAAGGGGATATTGAGGACAAGTGTCTACTTCCGAGGATTTATATTTAGACGAATCAGTCATTTGGAGTTTATGTCTTTAGTGTGATCGATGTGAAGTCTGGCTGTCTACGGGTTAATGTTGGAGCCGAAGATGTTTAGACTATGCTTTTCAAGATAGTGTATGGTTCTGGCGAGTATTTGTTGATGTCATTAGTGTGACTAAAGCGTCAGGTATGATTTTGGAATGTTCAGATAGTACTCTCATGAGTAGCTGTAAGAGTTATTTTGTGTTCATGGATATTAGTTGGTTCACATCAAGTTAAGGAAATTGTGACAAGCATCCGAGCGTTGCGTTACCAGTAGTGAAGTTAGACCAGTGCATGTCGAGTGTTCTAAAGTTAGAGTTTCGAACTGTTAGACGTGAGTGCCTTAAGTAAGCGACTTAGACGGTGATATTTTGGACAGTTCCGTGGAGTTTTATTTTGTATCATGTAGAAGCCCTCAAGAAGTATTTCAGAGTTAGAAGTTCTTTTGTTTTGGATGGTTACCTTTGTGAGTTTGATGGAAGATCTTTTACAAGTTGGTATTACTCGTGGGTATTTTGACTCGAGATGGTTGAGCCGCTATTTGGACTTCGCGATGGTAAGCGAATTTGTTTGAGCCATTGGAGGGTTTAGCGAATGCTTCGAATTTGGTATTGTCTTGTACTGAAGAACCTTGTGGGGCGTATTGTGATATTTCATTTTGGATTTAAGATGTATTTCGACATAGAGTTAGAAAAGTGTATTACTACCTTGGAACGATTTGAATTTCATAAGGAAAATTGTTGGACTTGTGAGTTAGAGGTTGATGCTGTTGTGATCATTTGAAATCTTATGGTACAGATGTTAACAATGAAGAGATTGGAATTGTTGAAGACAATTCAAGTTTGAGTGCGATCTATGTAGAGGCTTCTTTTGTTGTTGAGTTTAGTATGTTGATATCACGGATAACTCAAGAATATCTAATCTGGAATTTATTATATTGAAGAATGTTTCGTGTTTGTTTTGAGACAATTGTTGAGTTTAAGTCCAAAAGGTTATTAAGGATTTGTTCACTACTGACATATGGATTTCGTCGGATACTAATGGTCGTAGTGGATTATTAGGTCGCGACTAAGATCATTCTTGACGGTGAGATTTTGGTGGTGGTTTGGTAACCACAGGTATTTTAAGATGATTGATGTTATGGTTCTAAGTCCAACCTGGGTTGTAATTCCAGTAGTATGAGACGACGTCGATGGGTTGAGTTCGTGAGAGAGTGTTTTGGTCTAAGTTACCACTTTGAAGGATTGAGAGTTACGAAGGTGTTTCGAATAAGAAACCTGTGTATTGATCGTTGCGACGGTGCGAGGATAGTGATTACTTATATATACCTTGAGAATTGAATTGTTATAAGGGATGACTTCGTTGAAGTCAAGTGCAAACGTCGAAGTTCCACAAGTGGGTAGTTGGACAATATTTGAAAAGGTCAAACTATGTCGTGTATTTAGAAGACCCCGGACGTTGATCAATCGAGAAGGAAAGAGTGATTCTTGAATTGATGAAGTTGATGTTGCGAGGTGTCTTGATGGGTGTACGCTTTGACGTATCCATTCGAGTAATTGTGAGGTTGAGGAATTAACCAAGTTGTTTACGGTTGGCATCTTATGCATTAAGTGACGCAACATGGGTTAGATATCGAGCATTGAATTGTTAGCGACTATGAGAGGCGTTAGTTTTGGACTAGTGAAGTTATAGTCGCAAGTCATCGTATAAACCCTAGAGTGAGTGGTGTATATTTGTTATGTTTGTGTAACTTGTTGTTTTCAAGGATGGTACGTGGTGATCTACAAGGATGATGTGACCTTGTGATTTCGGAATGAGGCGATAACTACAAGTGTGGGTTTTGAGTTCGTACTTATGTGTGAATGAAGGCATCTTTTTCGTGTTTGCGTATACGCATGGTTTTATTCTTTCGATTGTTTCAGTTTTGGTTTGTATAACCATTTTGTTGTTTTCGTTTTAGCAATGGTGTCGGTGTTGTGTTGTAGGACTTTATGTTCCTATCTTTGGTGACTCGTTTCCGAGGTGTCGGTTCGAGTGTGTGGATAATTCTATGGTTGAGACGTTAAGATAGTATCGATCTTGTTTGTTTGGTTCTCGAGTGAACCGGTGTGTTTACAACTTGTTTAGTTGTTGGGTGTTAGTTGGTTGTCGAGTGCATTGTATGGGCTTTGCATCTCGGCATGGTTGTCCTTGTCTAGACGTTGTAGTTAAGGAAATACCTTTATTTTTGGTGTCTTTTGTGTGTTGTTTAATTGACGCGAGGATTTGGTGGATGAATGCGTAGGCATGTCCCGATTTGTTCGTTTGGTCGAAATTTCGAGGACGAAAAGATTATAAGTGGGGAGAGTTGTAACACCCATTTTTAATTAATATTATATTATATTAATATTTTAAATTTCCGATCAATATTTATATTAATCAATATATCTATTAAATTATCTGGCGACGTTGTGTTCGGTCCGGGTTTTATCCCGTTCGGTTCGGTAAAATATTATTCGGATCCGATATTTAATTCCTCGAAATTGTTTTTAATTGATTGAATTAATAATATTGGTAGATATTATTAGTGTGTTAATTTATAAGAATAAATTTAGGAGTGTGAGGATTATTTGGGAAGAGTTGGGTTTTTCACCCTTGGCTTACTATGTAAGGAAAATAACTTTATAAAACATTTCTCCTCATTTTCCTTCCATTCATACATACCAAAACCAAACATAGAGATTTGGATGGCTAGTAAGAAAACAACATTATAAAACCACATTTCCTCATTTTTCTTCCCATTTTAAAAACAAAACAAGAATAGAAACATAGAGGAAAGGAGAGGGTTTTGGCATGAGAAGAACAAGAGGAGAGCTAGAGCTTGAAGTTGGGTTGTAGAATCATCAAGATCAATGAAAGCTTCCATGGTAAGGGGTTTCATTTCTCCCATTTCATTATAGTTAGGGTTTGATGATATATGTTAGATTTGGGGAAAAATTGATAGTTGGTTTATAGGGTTTTGTTGAGTGATTGTTGAAAAGTTTAGAAGAGTTGAATTTGGTGTAGAGATTATGGGTATTATTTTTAGTGTTGTAGTGTTGGATTATAGAATGAAATAGAAATGGAAATGGAAAAGAAAAACTAACAGAAAACCTAAAACTGAAAATGCTGTAAAACACTGTCTGTTTGCCTGTTTGCGAGGAAGAAGACGAAATGGAGGTTCTACATGAAGGGAGACGCCCACCTCAAGTGAGGGGTGAACGTCCCAAAATGTAGGGCGTGCGCCTCCATCCCTTTGGAGGCTTAGGGCGTCCGCCTCCATCCCTTTGGAGGCTTAGGGCGTCCGCCTCCTAGTGCTACGGGGGTGCCACGCAATTTTTCTGTTTGCCGTTGTTGTATTTTGAGTTTTGCTGTTTTTCCTGTCAACTGTCTTCTGCATAATGTTTTGGAAAATGGTTTCTGTTTCTTTCAATTATAACAATCTCACCTAGTAGCAATTGATACGCATAAAATATTATTAGGGGATAAGATAGCCGATTAAATTTAGAACCCGATTATGTCTCGATTTTTCGATTTCGGTAAATTCGGCGGCGGAGCAAGTTGCTCCGAATTCAACGAAAATTGACGTGCTAGCTAAGTTCGACGTGTAGAACGTAGTGGTGAGGTTAGTTTTTAGAAATTACGAGTTTTTACGAGACGACCCGGAATAAGCCAATTTACGGTAAAATTGAATATGATTGTGTTTTAGTGGATTTAAGGCACGTATAGGCAATCCGTTTTCGACGTTGACGATTATGATTAATACCGGTTGTTAGGAATGGCTTTCGCGACGATTTTGGGTGTTTGACTATTTTCCCGTTTTCGGAATTTAGTGAATTAATCGATTATGATGCGGTGTGAATAAACGTAAGTTTTGCGATGGTGTATTTATTAATGAATACTTGTTGATATGCAAAGCAATGATATATGTCTTTGTACGTGATGATGTGATGATTAAATTGATGTTGTTAATAATGCTTCCGATTTGTGAATGCATGACCTTTGATGAATTTATTAGCGATGTTTGCATAATGCAATTATGATGCGATGATATATTTATCTAATTTTGGATAAATTATGGCGATGTAGGCTTTGTGGTGACGGAGGGTTATGTGTTGTTGCGACGTTTTATGCCAATGAAGTTATGGTGATATAGTGTAGATTATACACATTAGGATGACGAGTAAAGTAAGTGAGTTTTGATTATGTGTTGGAATTACACTTATTAATCTATACCCTTTATAATTCCGAAACTATATAATATATATATATATATATATATATATATATATATATATATATATATATATATATATATCTTATCATGCCTTTAATTATATATTTTGGAGTATCTCACCCTTTACTTGTTTCGCCGTTACCTTTATATTGGTAACGTGCAGGTTATGAAGACGGAGTTTATAGCTCCTGTTAGTCGAGTCGGTGTCGCTCTGATACGTAGCACTCGGGGGAAAATATTTATGTCGTCTTGTTGTTGTTGTTTTTATTATTCCTTTTGTGAATAAGAACCATAATTCATAAAAACATGATTTTGATGAGGAAGTTTAATAAAGGAGATGTTTTGATTTCTATGAATCAATTTATGTTTTCCTGCGATGCTATGTATCCGAAATTTATACTTTAAAGTAAACTTTTAAAGTGAGTTGTTTTGATGTGTAACCTCGATTTAATTTATGAAATTTTAAAATTACTCGATTTTTGCATATAAAACTTTGGGGTGTTACACTTCCAAATGAGACGCCTTTGGTCTCTCCATGAATCTACTAGCAATACCGACACTAAATTCCAAATCGGCTCAGTGTGCAAAGTATCATATTGATCCATTCAATCTTCTATATTGAGTTGGATCAACATCACCCTCATCTTCATTCTTGGACAAATGCAACCTTGGTTCCATTGGTGATTTGGTAGCATTACAATGATCCATATGAGAGATGTTAAATATCTCAAGGGCATAATTTCTTTGATGCATGAGTATTCCCAACTTTGACTTGTGGAACTCTATGCAAAGGAAGTATGTCAAGATACCAAGGAACCTCATCTCAAATTCTTCCATAAGCTCATCTTTGAACTTGGAAATAAACTCCTTAATATTGATTGTAATCAACATTAACAAATTAAAAATGTGGAACTCTATGCAAAGGAAGTATAATAACACATTTGCTTGCATCCGTTTTTACATAAACACTTTGTTTGAATACCCACTTCTTGAATCACACATGGTTATTTTTCTGACCATTGTTTGTGTTGTAGTTATAAGTTGAGATAGCTGAAAGGAGTGATGTTACAAATCCTACTTGTTGTGTGGAGGATGTTGTTAAGGTGATAATGTGAATTGGAGATCAAGGAGTTATATGCAAATTTCGCGTTAAGAATGGTAGTAGCTATTAGATTTTCGAGGACGAAAATATTCTAAGTGGGGGAGAGTTGTAACGCCCGGAAATTCATTTAATTATTTAAAGGAATTATTAAGGATTTAATTATCGTAATTTAGTCGAAGTTGGATTTATAAGTTGATTTAAGATGATTAAGTGGATTATCAGAAGTTGGGATTATTAGTGATGAATTAATTTTGTTGTAGAATAATATTAGGAATAAGTGTGGAATTAATAGAGTTATTTATTTGGTGTTAGAAGTATAGAAAGGAGGTGTAAAAATTAAGCCAAGTAGAAATAATAGAAATATTATTATTATTTTACTATTATTATTATTATTATTATTATTATTGGGTAAGTTGGATTATTATATATATAAGGAAAAATAAGAAGGTTAGGGTTAGAACATACGAAGGCAAAATAGACAGTACGTGAGAAGAGAATAGGTTTTTGGGAAACTAGCCGCCGGAGGAGAATTACGAAGCGGAAAGCCAAATCGGAGCTCCATCAGAAATTAGGAGTTTAACTGCCTTTGAATCCAGGTAATGGGTGGGGTACTTGCTCTATAATTAGGAATATGATGAATGATAGGTAGTTTGGGGTTTATGAAATTCTAATATGTGCCTTGTTGTTGTTGATTGGAATTTGAATTGATGCTTGATAATCCGTTGGTTTGGTTGATGAAAGTGATAAAGGTTCTTTTGATTTAATTCCTATGCTGTTAGAACCTTAAATCTGAGTCGTTCTGGTTTATAGATGTGTTGGATGTCAAAAAGTTAGGGATTTAGGTTGAGGAAGAAGCTTTTGTGCAAGGAAAACCCATTATGTTCCGTTCAGTTGTGGCGCCAAAGGGCGGACGTGACGCAAACTGAAACATGTTAAACTCACGACACGATGTGAGGGCGCGGCGCATACTGTGCGAATGCTGACAATAAATTCTGATTTTGAATTCTGTCCAAATTAATTAGTTAAAATAGATAGCTTTTTGTAGGTTTTTATGAGTAAGATAAAGATAATAATTAATAGGTAATGATATTGGATTTGAGTAGAACTAGTATCGATTAGAGAGTTAGTAACAAAAGCTATTTAAAAATTGGTAGTTTGTATATGTTAGTAGGTAAGTTTTAATTAGTTATTTTGGTGAATTATGTTGAATGCATTGTGTTATTGATCTGTTGTGATTCATTGGCGAGAAATATGTCGATGTATATTCTTGTTATTTATGCGAAGTTGCAGGGTGTTTTCAGTGACTATAATTACCTCTAATTATTGGTAATAACAGTGATATAGGCGTCTGCCTCGTGAAGTGAATTTATATTGTGGTTGTATGTTGTTAGTTTTGCATTACATTTGCATCCTTCTAAAGGCCTGTATTGGCGGAATTGTGAAGAAGGCTTATGCCTTGTGCCACTATTAATTGGCAATAGTGAAGGGAGCTGAAGCTCTGTTGGTACCACATGCATATGCACAGTTGTGTCGCATCCGAATTGCATTTTTAATCATTGATGATAATTGTGAATGTTTATTGATTGTTGTGTTTTATTTTGAATTGGCATAAATGTGGATATCGTGAAGGGAATTGATTGATGATGTTGTTACTGTGAAGTCATAATTTTGTATGACTCTAACTATATATTATTTATCATAATCTTATATATAGTTTGATATCTCACACTTCCTATTTGTTCTTCGTTGCCTTTAAACTGGTAACGTGCAGGTAACGAGGAGTAGAGACGTAATAGCTTGTTGGTGTCGTTGCTTTGATACGTAGCACTCGTGGGAATGAATGCTTATTTGATTTTATTATGTTTTCAGTTTAATCCTAGTTGTTATTTTTAGAAGTTGTTTGTTTGAATTAAGTTGTTTAAAGGATGCTATATTTCTTTTGAGGTTTTGAAAGTTATGAATCCGCTGCGTAGTTATTAAATAAAGTTGAAGTATTTTTAAAGACTAATAAATTGTTATAAGTGCTATGTATCTGTTATGTTAAGATATTATGTTGTGGGTTTTCAAGTTAATAATGTAATGCCGCATGTTTGTGGAATTTTTGGCACTCTTATTTTAATTATAATTACCAGGTGGACAAAGTTGTTGAGTCTTTAACAATCGAGTATTGTTAATTATTTTTCGGACCATTTTTTGTGTTGTAGTTATAAATTGAGATGGCTGGAAGGAACAATGCTGCGATTGTTGCTGCTTTGGAAGCAATGGCTCATGCTATGGAGAATCAACCGAATGCTGGCGGGGATGTTGGATCCTGAAGTTTGGCAACTTTCCAGAGAGAGAATCCGCCGATGTTCAAGATAAGTATGATCCCGATGGAGCTTTGGATTGGTTGAAGGAGATGGAAAGAATATTCTGTGTGATGGACTGCACCTATTCGCCAAAGGTTCATTACGGGACACATATGTTAGCAGGCGAGGCTGAAGACTGGTGGTTAGAAGCTCATCAGAGGTTGGAAGTTGCAGGTGAGGAGATCACTTGGGTGGTTTTCCATAGGGAGTTCCTGAGGAAGTATTATCCTGAAAAATGTCCCGGGGTAAGATTGAAATTAAATTCCTTGAGTTGAAGCAAGGAAAGATGTCGGTTACGGAGTATGCTGCAAAGTGTTTTCGTTGTGGCAAGGTTGGACATACAACTCCTAAGTGTAAGCATAAGGCGGATGTCTGTTTCAATTATAGTGAGGAAGGCCATATTATTACAAAGTGTCAGAAGCCGAAGAAAGCGTCTGGTGCAATGGTGTTTGCGTTGGTTGAAACTCCAACGGACAGAGATACTATAGGTATGTATTTCGTGGATCTAACTTCGTTGATTTTTACGGTTGCTGATGATTGAGTTGAAGTGGAATTGCATGCATGCATTGGATTTTAATTGTAGTAGGTTGTGGTTAGGTGTAGAGACAGAGTTAAGGATGGATGTGTGGGACGAATTTTTGAGGACGAAAATATCCAAGTGGGAGAGAGTTGAAACGCCCAGAAATTTATTTAATTATTTAAATGAATTATTAAGGATTTATTTATCGGAATTTAGTTGAAGTTGGATTTATAAGTTGATTTAAGATGATTAAGTGGATTATCGGAAGTTGGGATTGATTAGTGATGAATTATTTTGTTGTAGAATATTATTGTGAATAATATTAGGAATAAGTCTGGAATTAATAGAGTTATTTATTTGGTGTTAAAAGTATAGAAAGGAGGTGTGAAAATTAAGCCAAGTAGAAATAATAGAAATATCATTATTATTATTAGTTTTTTTTTATTATTATTTTATTATTATTATTATTTTATTATTATTATTATTATTATTATTATTGGGTAAGTTGAATTATTATATATATATATAAAGAAAAATAAGAAGGTTAGGGTTAGAATAGAAGAAGGCAAAAGAGACAGTACGTGAGAAGAGAATAGGTTTTTGGGAAACTAGTCGTCGGAGGAGAAATACGAAGCGGAAAGCCAAATCGGAGCTCCTTCAGAAATTAGTAGTTGAACTGCCTTTGAATCCAGGTAAGGGATGGGGTTCTTGCTCATTAATTGAGAATATGATGAATGATATGTAGTTTGGGGTTTATGAAATTCTAATTTGTGCCTTGTTGTTGTGGATTTGAATTCAAATTGATGCTTGATAATCCGTTGGTTTGGTTGATGAAAGTGATAAAGGTTGTTTTGATTTAATTCCCATGTTGTTAGAACCTTAAAGCTGAATCGTTCTGGTTTATCAATGTGTTGGATGTCAAAAAGTTAGGGATTTAGGTTGAGGAAGAAGTTGTTCGCGTAGGGAAAACCCATTTCTGTTCCGTTAAATTCGTAGCAGGTTATGTGGCTGAAACATGCTAAACTCGTGACACGAAGTGAGGACGCAGCGCGTACTGTGCGAATGCTGACAATAAATTCTGATTATTAATTCTGTCCAAATTAAGTAGTTAAAGCAGATAAGTTTTAGTAGGTTTTTATGAGTAAGATAAAGATAATATTTAATAGGTAATGATACCGGAATTGAGTAGAACTAGTATCGATTAGAGAGTTAGTAATAAAAGCTATTTAAAAATTGGTAGTTCGTATATGTTAGTAGGTAAGTTGTAATTAGTTGTTTTGGTGAATTATGTTGAATGCATTGTGTTGTTGATCAGTTGTGATTCATTGGTGAGAAATATGTTGTGGTATATTCTTGTTATTTATGTGAAGTTGCAGGTGTTTTCGATGCTGATAATTACCGCTAATTATTGGTAATAATGATATAGGCGTATGCCTCGTGAAGTAATTTCTGTACGGTTGTATGTTGTTAGTGTTGCATTACATTTGCATCCTTGTGAAGGCCTGTATTGGCGGAATTGTGAAGAAGGCTTATGCCTTGTGCCTTTATTAATTGGCAATAGTGAAGGGAGCTGAAGCTCTGTTGGTACCGAATGCATATGCACAGTTGTGTCGCATCCCAATTGCATTTTTAATCGTTGATGATAATTGTGAATGTTTATTGATTGTTGTGTCTTATTTTGAATTGGCATAAATGTGGATGTCGTGAAGGGAATAGATTAATGATATTGTAACTGTGAAGTGATAATTTTGTATGATTCTAAATATATTATTTATCATAATCTTAATTATATAGTTTGATATCCCACCCTTTCTATTTGTTCGCCGTTTCCTTTATACTGCTACATACCACTCGGGGGGATGAAAGCTTATTTAATTTTATGATGTTTTCAGTTTAATCCCAGTTGTTATTTTAAGAAGTTGTTTCTTTGAATTATGTTGTTTAAAGGATGCTATGTTTCTTTTCAGGTTTTGAAAGTTAGGAATCCGCTGCATAGTTATTAAATAAAGTTGAAGTATTTTTACTAAAATTTGACCATCTTTGACTAATAAATCAAAAATCTTCTCACATTTACTAACATCAAAAGTATAAGTTTTTGCAGGAATTCTTGAACTAGTTTCGACAGTAGGGCTTTTCCCTTTGGCAGGAAAGAACAATTTACATTCATATGATGGCCCTGATTTCAATTCAGCCACATCCACGTCTTCCTCTGTCGGCGACATGTAATCACCTTTGTATATGGGGTCAGTATCATCGAAGTTGACATAAGCTACCTTCTTTTTCTTTGGCTTAGCCTTAGTATGTCTAACTTTCTCTAGTCGAAGGCGTTCAAGGTGTCGAACCCTGTCAGCCAATTGTGACATGCTCTTAATGAAGGTTGGATCTATTTTCTTCCTAATAGAGTAGTCCAAACCTCCAGCACCATTTGAACAAGTTTATGTTCAGGCACTTGGTTAAAGCACCTTGCTTTTAACAATCTAAACCTATTTAGATAATCGTCTATTGTCTCAGCAAATTTTCTCTTAATGCTTGACAATTCGACCAAACTGATTTTTGAATGCCCCTCGTAAAACTGTTAGTGGAAAAGTTTCCCCAACTTAGACCATGAGTCGATCGACTCAGGGGGCAAGGTAGTAAACCATGTAAAGGCTTCTTTAGTAAGGGACGAAGGGAAATGTTTCACCCTTAAGCCTTCATTATTTGGCGATGTGTTTTACCATCGACTCACCCGTTTTTCCTCCAAACTTGGTGTATTTAGGAATATTCCATCCTCTAGGGTTTTCGATCTGTAAAATGTACTCTGATAATGGGGAAGAGTACGTTGGCCTTGGCATTGTATTGATACCATTTCGGGCCCTAATTCTCTCGACAATGTTGGTTAAGTTATTCTCAACAACTAAATCTTCCTGTCGAACTTGATCAAGGACTTTGTCAGCCTCTTGATGTCTTTGCACTAAAACCCTAGGTGGGTTGACAACAACATTCCTTTGAGGCGTTGCTGCTTGACCTTGGTACACACAGTTTCTTCTTATACTGCCCCCATGTTTCCCTGGACATGTACGGGTTGTCGAACCGGATTCCCCTGTCGGGAAACTGCTTGGGGGGCGCCTAAGAAGTTACACAGACGTGTTAATTATGCAATAACCTGTCGGTTTGTTTCAGCGGACTGCCTATTAGTCTCGACTGATTCTTGCACTATGGGGTTAAACACATTTCCCATTTGGTTAGTTAACATATTAACTAACTCATGGTTGCTATCATCCATTTATTGCCTTAATACTGCCATAGAGGTAGTATTTAAATGTTGCGCAGGCATTTCCCTATTTGCCCCTATTGCAGATCTTTGTAAAGGGGCGTTTGTATTCTGCACGTTATCAGACACTATTGCTACACTTGGGGTCGAATGATATCTCGCCATTAAGGAATACGAAATTCCATAAGGGGGATTCGTAGCAGTACCAAATCGAGATATCGCTGTGT
This sequence comes from Vicia sativa, assembly GCA_021764765.1. Taxonomy (NCBI): domain Eukaryota; kingdom Viridiplantae; phylum Streptophyta; class Magnoliopsida; order Fabales; family Fabaceae; genus Vicia; species Vicia sativa. Next base: position 94,846,378 of record CM038794.1, on the reverse strand, counting down.
TCGAAATGGCACTCGTGGCCACCACAGGCCCTGGACTCAGCGGTGTGATCTGGGGAATGGGAATTAATACTGAAGTTATTGATCAAAGGGAGAAATGACGCAAGTTGCGAAACAACTGGGTCGGCAATACCCAGTGTTCGAGATGGAAAATGGTAAACAACCGTTAGTCCTCCCTAAGTCCTAAAACTAAGGGTTACTCGCGAGATCGACCAGTTGATCTCAAGACACGTGTTGAGGTTTTGGTAAATTTTACTACTTCTGTAAGCGAAAAAAGACCTTGGCCCAGAAACGGTTTCCAAATCCTACGGGAAACAGCACAATGGCTTTCCACACACACATAATTCTGACTACAACGCTAATTGGTAACTCGTGACCAATAATTTATGTTGAAATGTTTTGGTGAGCGATTTGTTCAAAGCGAAGTAGAAGTAAACAAAAAGTAAAGACAAACTTAAAGGTAAATTGATTGCATTGAAATAGAAAATATGGTGATTCAGGTACATCAAACGCTTTAGTGACTCTTTCGTTCTTTCTCGCCTCTCACAACCACCATCACCATTTAATCGTCACCAAACTTCGTACTCCTCATCTCCCTCCATATCCTCTAGCTCAAGCATACTCCATCGTTTCGTCCTCTTCCTCTCATTGTTGAAAACACCATTTCTCACCTTCCTTCATCACAACCGATTACGTTCCTCTCAGCTTGCCTCCGTCGCCGTACACAACAACCACTTCATCGTTCTTCTTCCATACTTCTAGACCGCGATACCCAGCGTAACCTTCACAAAATTGCCTCAACTCTCGTCGCCTTCATCAACCCACTACAATTTCAATGTATTCCCTCTATTATCATCGTAAGCTTCAGCTCGACGCTGACCCTGCCCCATTCATAATCCAAATATGTCGGGTAAGATTTCACTCCGTTTTGTATCTGTTGCATAACTGTGATGCTATTAAAAATCCTGTGATAAGCTTTGGTTTCAATGTGTTTATTGTTGTCTCCTGATTAAATTTTTTATGGTAGGATCCTGTTCTGGTACAAGGTGTTCGATGTTAAAGTTTAGTTGATATGCATCCTTGGTCCAAATTGATTCAAGTTTTTGTGCTGTTATATAAAATCGGTGTTAATCTTTTGAGATGTTGATATTGACTCTACGTTACTCACATTTTAATTGTAATATTTTAATTGGAATTGTAAGCTGTCATACCCCCAAATTTTCCCTCTTGTTTCTCAAGACATTCCATACATCCATACTCAAGGATTCCTCAAGGGTGGACCATACAAACCCTCTCCTAGACAATCAACCCAAACTAGGGTTTGGCAATTCTCAGATCAAGATGGGTTCTCAACACCTCCAATGATCATCATGCCTCCTCATATGATTCAAAGAATCTCCATGACAAGATTCAAGCCTCACAGGTCAACTTTCATCAGACAATTGCTCAGATGGTTGAAAATCAGTTGTATTGGACAAAAAGTCAACTGTGGTCAACATACAGTCAAACTTCATTTTTTTGGGTCAACATCCACATTTTGAAGTGACACTCACCATTTGATCAAGGATTGATCATGATTCATCAAGAAAACTCAAGATTTGCCCAAAAGTCAAACTTTCCAAATTAGGATTTTCTAGTGAAAAGTCAACTGAACTTTGACTGAGCATAACTTCTTCATACTTTATAAGAAATTTTTCGACCATCTCTCATTTTGAAGGAAATTCAATTCTCTACAACTTCATGTCTCACAAGCATGGTCAGAAAATGCTTCATTTTGAAGATATGGATCAAAATATTATAGGTCCTTTTCAAAGTCAACAAAAAGTCAACTTTTTGTAATGAAGTTTTATTGGGCATGGAAACTCCAATTGAGATGAAACCAAAGAGGTTGTTTAGAGGACACCTAGAGCTTTCTAAAAATTCCAAGAACACAAAAAATGTTAAAAAATTGAGCAAAATACACCTTGCACAAGTTGGGCATTTTTGAAGAGGTGCACAAAGAGAGATACTTGTCAAAGTCCAAAATTTTGCAAATGGGCCTAAATTTTCTTGATTCAAACTTGTTACTTAGATAATTTGGAACCTCCAAGCCCAAGGCCACGAATTTTATCTTTATTTTTCTATTTAATTTGGATTTTATTCATTTAAAAGCCAATTAAATTAAAAAATAAGGTAGAAAATCAAAATTAAATGCAAATTGGATTTTTCTCTCATTCTTGAGGTCCAAGCAACTCATAAAAGCTGACAATTTCGAAATTTACATTGATTTGGCAAGGAATGGATGAAAACTGGATCAAAAAAGAAAGATTTGATTTCACAAAAAATCAAATATTTTTTACATTGATTGATCATTATTTGCTCTTGAATTCAGCCCAAAATCCATCCATTATAAATATACAATGCATACAACATGAGAAAGAACAGAAAAATTGCTCAAAAGAACCCTAACACATGTCAAAAAAACCGTGTCCTTCACGGCATTTGCAGCCCTAGTTCCAGTGGATTTTAGTTGGTTTTGAGGGTTCCATCACATTCCTTGGAGTCTTTAGAGTCGATCCAGACCCTTACAACTCTCAAAACCATCAAGAATCACGAAATCCAGTTTTGGTTTGTTCATACTTTTTCCAAATTCGATTTTTGTTATTCATGCATCTTTAACATGTTTTGACGTTTGTTTTGTGTTTAGAACGAAGTTTGGAAACTTTCTGCATAGCTTGATTGTATTTTCGTGGCCTGAATCAAAATCCGCCATGGCTAGGGTTTTCTGGTTCGATTTAGGGCTTCCCTATATCTGTAAAATTGGCCAAAACCAGTGACATATTCTTGCTCAGGGGATGAAACCGAATTGACCCATGGCTTCACAATGCATTTATATTACCTGTATGTGATTTTTGATTTTTGCAGGGGCCTTAGCATCGAGCAAGACCGACGCTAAGTGTTTAAATATTCAAATGAAGAAGACGATGTTCTTCGCGCGTGTTCTGGGCAATCAGAAAGCAGTTTCGTTTAAAAACATTTCGTTTCATTGTTATGACACCAAACACAGTTTGGTCCAGTGGTGAAGGAGGCGCGTGTTTTCCCAGTGGGCACGGGTTCGATTCCTGGCAAGATCAATTAGTTTTTGCTCCTTTGAAAACTAACATATTTTTCTATTTTCTTACTTTTCTTAATACTTTTCATGCATTTTAATTAATCTTCAAATATTTTTATCATGCATCTAAAAAAGACCAAAAATATTTTCCTTTTGCATCTTAATCAGAAAAATGTTTATTTAATTTTTGACATTAAAATTAATATTTTTGCATGCATATTTTATTTAATTGTTAATTAGTCATTATATTGACTTTTAATTGCATTTAATTATCAAAATCGATTCAAAAAATTACCAAAAAAATTACCTTATCATCTTATTGTCATTACTAACATAAAATCTTTTTCTCCATTCAAAAACTTTCTTTTTACTAACATTTTCCTCTTATGCAATTTCTCTTGATTTCTGATTATGTATCTGTTCACAGGTTGTAACGTTTCGGACAATTTTTCTCTCTTTTCTTTTCAATATTGTAACTGCCTATGGGATGTAATAGTTTAATTAGGACTTTTTACTTTCCGCACTCCTATATTATGTAACTGCCCCAAAGCCATGTAATAGCGTAGGACATTTACTTTTCGCACTTTATTTTCCGCAATTTACTTTCTGCACCCTATGAACTGTTAGTAACTAGGCGTGTATGGCAAGATAAAAACGAACATAGATCACTTCTAATTTTAAGATAATATATCTGAATTCAACACACTCTCTTCACACATGCACCCCTTAGGGTAATTCTCTCTTGTTGCCTTTCAAACAAAAGGTCAAGTCCCTCGAACGTAGAGGTATCCTAGGATCGTTGCCTTCAAACATATCATCATAGTCCCTTTGATACAAATATCATAGACCCACGATGTCGCCTACGAATACATGATCTTGACCCTTGATTGTTGCCTACGAAAAATGATGATCGTCCCTTCGAATGTACTAGGATACTTCCTACAAGTTGCCTTCCATGACCATCCGATGTCCCTTCGAATGTCCCTCTTACATCCAACTAATGGGGTTTCCTACCAACTAATGGTATGGATAGCACTATTCTAAAGGAACATAAAACAACATGAAAATGACCAATTCTGAGTAGGTAATAAGACTCTTAGTTGCTTGCTCTATCAAAATACTTTTCACACCACACACTTTTGTCAAAGTTCAAACTATTTTCAAAAATAAAACATTTCCGAACACTTTGTATACATTCCTACATGAATCATTAAAAGTCAAAGCGAAATTCCTTTTCAAAACATTTTTGTCAAACACACAGAAAGCAAATCTTAAAGTGATCTAAGAGCAACTAAGAGCCCGTAGATAACTATGGATGGAAAGGGGTGCTAATACCTTCCCTTTTCATAACCTTCTCCCTTACTCAGAATCTAACAAAGGTCTTTTTCTGTACTTTTTACCTTCCCTTAATTGGATAAAAGAAAAGTCGGTGGCGACTCTTGCTATCCGCAACATTTGCGACACAAAAATCTCAAAGTCAGTTCACTGTATTACATAAGTGAATGTTAAATTTTTAGTTTCGATAAAGGTAACGATGATGATGCGTTACTCGCATGTAAATCTAACTGAGAAACCGTTGGGACATCACGTTATTGTGTTATTCTCATTGAAGTTTGTGATTAAATGATATTCTAGGTAGTTTCAATGATGGTTTAATGTCAATGTCGCAGTTCTTTACGCAAGATTTAACCGAGAAAACTATCGAGGATAGCATATTTTTCTTTGGTGCGAGAAAATCATTTTTATCTTGAGTAAAATTGGTTGATTAGTGGTTCCCCAAATTCGGTTTATTTGTTAAAACTTGATTGAGGAATTGAATTTCATGACATGTTGATTTGAATCAATTCAAATGAATGGTTAATGTTGTTTGGATTGCATTTCAATTTGAATTCGAACGATGGAATCTTGGTTGCAATAGCGATGGTGTTCCAATAGTTTATTTGATTTAAGTGGAATTTTTTAGTGTTATTTATTTATGTTTATGGCTGCCCGGATTTTGTTTCGATCGCTTAATTATGAATTTGAATTCAACTTTGTTTCATGAGTTAGAAGCATTTTGAAAGAGATACCACTAAGATTTTCGTTGACATTTGAATTGTATTTGAATAATAAATGTTTGTCGTGATGTCAATAAGTTTATGGGTAGCATTTGATTGTTGTAAAATGAATTTGCGTTGTTGCTGCCCGCTTCTTAGTCTTGTTGATTATAACTTGTTTTGTAATCAATTTTTTTTGTTTTGAATTCGAATTTAATTATAGTTTGAGTTTTCTTTGGTTTTAGTTCATTTGTGAATCGAAATACTCAAATATTTGATTATTTTGGTTCTTCCGCTCATGTACATTGTGTCATGCAATTTATTTCGATTTTATACTTTGTAAATAATAACTTTTCCATTATTTCTCTAGTTTCAATTATAATCGGTTGCTTATTTCTTCCTTTATTCAGGTACACAATTCATACAAGTTTCATTTCGATCTTATTATTTTGTATTTACTAACTTGTTTGTTATTGCGTAAGCTATTGACGATTCAAGTTTCCGATTCTATTTCATCTTTAATTCCACTTTCAATTTTAATTTTAATCTAGTATTTCTACATCGTTCTAATTAGTTGATATTGTTAATTAAAATAGATTAGTTTACTAATCTATTTTTCTTAACTTGATTAATTAATTTAATCGATGTTTAATTAATAGATTCTTCTCTATGTTTATTTTCATCCCCATTCGGAAAAATGTGTCCCAATTCCCTTTTTGCGTTGTAATTAATTTATTGCTTTCTATTTTTTATTTAATTCGCTAATCCCCATTTGTAATCAATGTATCCCTCTCCCAAAAAAAACTTGTAATAATTTTTTATCTTGCATTTACCTTATTATTTAATTTAATCGTCACTTACACAAACTGAAAAAAAATAATTTTTAAACTAATATTCAATTGTAATTCATTTTGAACCCGTAAGTCGACAAAGCTTAGAAGCGTCGCAATGACCACACATGCACACATGTACGCTTGATCCTAGACCTTCCTATAGTGAGCCTATTTCGATTAATTGTTCCAATTGGTCGTCTTAGTAGACTAGCCCACTTTGCTAGTACACTTGTATTTTAACCGCTTTATGCTTGTGTTGGCACCCTTGTATAGGCTTTATCGATTTTATTTGTTATATTATTGTTATTCACAATTAATCGTTTCTCTTCCATCTCTCCCCACTTGGTCCACATACTAAGTTTCTAATTTCCATAAGGGTTTCATAGTAGAGATTAGACTTGGCTATTCTCTCAAGATCGATCGAGTTTCATGACTTGGTTAATCATGACCTCATTCATTCTTTCTCCATTCACCAAGCATTTAAAACAATTTCAATAAAACTCGATCCAATGTCGAGTCTTCTTCTCAAACCTCGATCCAATGTCAAGTTGTTTTCAAAAATGTTTTCACAAATAAACTTGGATGGTGTTTACTTAATTTGTTGAATGATAGCCCAATGGTTTAAATAAGCATGAAGTGTTTAAATTGTTGGATGATATCCCAATAAGCTAAAAAACTTCTATCCGCGTCAAAAATAAGGGCGTAACATTCGATTAAATTGTTGGATGATAGCCCGATGGTTTAATCGAATTTAAAGTATTTAGAATGTTGGATAATAGTTGTTAGCTGGAAATTTCGAATAAGAGGATATTTGGATATCAAAGGTATATTTCAAATAAAAATCTAAAATGTTAAGACAAATTGGCATCTGTGATGAATATTGCTTAAAAACATAGAACCATTGTTCTAAAAGGCTTTTCGATTCCAAGTGAAAAATGATGGACTTCGATCTAGCATTTTCTGTGTTTAGATATGAAGAGCTCTTTTGGGCAAATGTGCAAGAATTGGAGCGGTCCAAGCAGATTATTTAATTCAAATCAAAGAGACAAGAAAATACTTCGTTGGCATAGGATTCGAATTTCAAATAGAGGCGCCATTTGTAGAAGACGCGTGGAAGCCAGTGAACGAGAGAAGCATGCATGCTTCGAACGTGGCATGATTTTATAGCAAGACCGTTAGGGTCGAAATGCTATAAATAGGTGTTTTTATGTTAGAATTGGTGTGTTCATTTTGTGTACTAAAAAATCTCAAAATACTCAAACTACCGTGATATAAGGGAAACGAGTTGGAAGACAACATGTACGTACTGAACATCATGACTTTTTATAATTTAAATCCAAGTCCTTTTACATTCCTTTCGTTTTTGCAGTATTCTTATTCTTAGAATCCTTTGATTTCCTTTTACGTTTTGTTATACATGTCTTTACATTTCCAGAAAACATAAACACTTTATCTTTTTAGAAACTTCACTTTATTGCCTTATTCTTTCATCCAAACACTTTACATTTTCAAAAACCTTTATATTCTCAGAAACTCTTTGTCTTTGCATTCAATTGTTAAATCTCAAGTTTAATTCGAAGTCCTTCTTTATGCATTCAGTCAATATATATTCTTAGATAGTTTTAGAGAGATCTTTAGGAGCCTTACATTCTATATCAACACACAATATAAACTCATCAGATAATGAATATGAATATAAAAATGAATTATGACACATGTGTCCTAGGATCAATCTAGTCGATCTTGCAAGTAACTAATAATTGGAAGACTAGCGGTTGTTTACTAGAAATAACTGTAAACAAATTGGCACACCTGGTGAGACAATGTTATAATAAATTATATAGTTAAACTTATTAGAAAATTTTTAAGGTCTTCTGAGTTTGGAGTACATTTCGTATATGAACATTGAAGCGGCAAAATAAAGAGTAATAATCCGCATATACCCAGAGGACAACGTATCAAAATAATGGTTAACACAACTAGCCAAGATGGGGGACAAAATCCCCCACAGGGGGCTGCAACAATCATTTCAAGTTCGATTGATGCATCCAATACCATCCCCGTTGGCAATTCGAATACGATCCCAGTAAGTACCATAGAAATACCATTGAACATGTCATCAATGAAAACTATGCCACACATAGGAATCAACAGTATTCGACACCCACTAGACCTCCAGGCGTTGAGGCCTTGAGACCCAGAAACCCTCCGTACGAAATGCTAACTTTGTTTATGGCAGGGTTACATAATGCATCAACTTCGTCCCCAATCCAAGGGTCTGGTTCAGGAATGAACCATTTGGGTACAAATCCCCAGAATCTAGGAAACTTTGCCCAGTTGCCTACCCTTACAACTAATAGTCAGGCAGCGCTTAGGAAACAGATGGATGATAGCAATCATGATATGGTAGGAGTCCTAGCCCATGAAATAAATGCTATTATTAATCCCCTGATCTAGAACATAAATAGAACAAACCAAGAAAATGCAGCCCAGATGGCTAGAATAGCGGATTTCTTTGGTGCCCCTGATGCGCCTGCAAGACGTAGACAAAATCTAGTGGTGATTCGAAATGAAGAACCCACAATTGAGCAAATTCGACCCCCCAGATAAATGGTTGAAGAAAGAAATATAGGGGAAAGATTAAGGCAACAGGAAGTTCAAGAAATTCAGGAAGAACAGCCTAGACAAATAATGATGGTAAATAGGGACCAAAATGTAGACGAAGTGGTTCATAGAATTAGAAATGACAATTTAGTGGTAGAAAATAACCTAAACACTATGATCGAAAGAATAATGGCCTAGAATTGTCTAAATTCAGGATTTAGGAGACCCAATTACACATCTCCTATTGTAGATTATGTTCTGCAATCAGAATTACCCAGGGGTTGTAAAGTTCCTAAGTTCACGAAATTTGCTGGAGACACGAGTGAATCAACAGTGGAACATATAGCAAGATATTTTAACTAAAGCAGGAGATATAGCAAATAATGAAAATCTTAGGATAAAATACTTTCCAAGTTCTCTAACAAAGAACGCTTTCACTTGGTTCACAACGCTCCCTCCTGGATCTGTAGACATGTGGCCTTATTTAGAAAGACTTTTCCATGAACAATTTTACATGGGTCAGTCTAAAATCAGTCTGAAAGAATTAACAAGCATTAAGAGAAAATTCACGGAACCAATAGATGATTATTTGAATAGGTTTCGTTTATTAAAATCTAGATGCTTCATAGTGGTCCCTGAACATGAATTGGTCGAAATGGCTGCTGGGGGCCTGGATTATTCCATTCGAAAGAAATTGGATACAATTATCTCGGAGATATGGCCCAACTAGTATGAGTTCGGCGGTCGAAAGATTAAAATTTGAAGGCTAGGGCGTAAAATCACAAGAAAGAGAGAATATCCTACATAGAGGCTGAAGAGGGGAGTATAGATGATTCTCAAGATCTTTATGAATTCGATCAATCGAAATAGATCTTGCATAACTAAAAGAAGCACCCCTTATTCTTGCAAAGTTCTGATCCCTTCTAATGGAAAGAATCCTGTGGAAAATGAAAAGAACGATAAATTCCCTAAGAAAATTTATACTTTTGATATAACTAAATGTGATGAAATATTTGATCTTCTTGTCAAAGATGGCCAGTTAATAGTTCCTCCTAACCTTAAAATTCCTCCATTGGAACAAAGGAAGAAGAGAGGCTTTTGCAAATATCATAACTTTTTAGGCCATAAAACCTCACAATGCTTTATTTTCAGGGATCTGATACAAAACACAATCAAAGAAGGAAGGCTCAAATTCTCAGACAAAGGAAAGAATCCAATGAAGGTTGATATGGATCTGTTGCTGATGGCGGAAACTAACTATGCTGAACCTCTAGATATCAATGTGGTGAAGATTTCTGAGAAGAAAGTTAAGTCAGGAAATGAATTCGAAGAAGATGGGGACTTTATCTTAATCAAGAACGAAATAGAGGCTACTGAAGGCCTCCTAAAGGTGCTCAAAGCAAAGATACTAAGTGAAGCAAGGACGGCTGCTGATGGCCCACTTGCTGCTGACAAAAAATTAACTGAGGCTACTGAGGGTCTCAGGGTGAAATTCGAAAGGTTAAAATTTCTGATGGTCAGACGTTAGGAGTAAATATGGTGGACTTTGAACAACCCAACACAGAGATGGAAGAAGTTGAACGCTATTTGGAGAGGGAGAGAGAGCAAAGAAGGGAGAATTTACCTAGGAAAGACGCAAGTTTGCGTGAATATCTCTTTCATTGTCATTAAAGAAACTAGGATAAGTTGTTGTGCCCAAGGTGCAACATCATATGTAACCCCAGAATTGCTGCAAAGTTCGAGTGGGCCCAACGCGAAAGAACACGAGTTAACTGGAGGCAAGACAACCAACTGTACAAAGTTTACCCAAAAGTTGATGAGAGTTTGCTCGAATTCCTGGTTCGATGCCACAAAATGTTTAATATGTCCCACGTGTGCAGCTGTATATGACAGGGAAATGGCAGAGGTATATCGAAAGAATTCCTTTTGCATCTGTCTGGGGTCACCAAGGTAGGATGCCTTCGAGTCCTGGTAATGTTGGCAGAACTATGCCAATAAGGCCAGATAGTCCTTATCCCAAGGGGGTGAAGAAAGTCTCTTTCAAACTACCTGCAGAAATCCCCACTGATAGGTGGCTGCAAGTAAAGGCTGACAAAGGAAAAGGAAAGTGGCGAAGCTATGACAAAGGTGGCAGGACTGCGATGGCTTACAGAAAGCAATTCAATTCAAACAGGAGGGATGAAATGAGATTGGAAAATTACAAAGGTAAGAATCCAATGTCTCGCTCCCAGTGGCGTAAACACCAAAGAAACAAGAAATCTGAGAGGGATTCGAAGCCCATAGAGATAGGAGAATCCAGCACCCAACAAACCAGCGTTAGTGACCCAGACTGGGGGCAAACCCCCAGTATCCAGGAAGCTTTTCTCACCAAAGAAAGAATTTAGAGAAAATAAGGAGCAGAAGGTGGCTGCGAATGAGGAGGAGATGATGACAGATGATTTCGAATCGGAGCGGGAATCTTTCTTCAATGCAAACTGCAATGTAGTTTCTGTGCTACCTTGTGAGTAAAATCAAGAGTCAGAAGTTTATGCTGGTGAGGAAACTGACGAGGACGAAATGGCCAAACATAGGCCAGTATGTTATTATGTGATAAATAATGGGGCAGTCGAAGAACAAAATGCTTTCTTCGAGAGGCCAGATGAGGGAATGAAGAATCACCTCAAACCCTTGTTCATCAGAGCAAAGGTAGAGCAATATGGCATGAACAAAGTTCTGGTGGATGGTGGTGCTGCTGTCAACCTGATGCCTCGCTTCATGTTAAAAAGGATAGGCATGCACGACTCAGATATCAGGCCTCATAATATCATGCTATCGAATTACGAAGGAAAGGTTGGCCAGACTTTGGGCGTGATACATGTTGACTTGACAATTGGTTCAATCACAAGACCAACAATGTTTATGGTCATTGCTGCAAAGGCAAACTACAACCTGTTGCTTGGTAGGTAGTGGATTCATGGCGTTGGCGCAGTACCTTCCTCAATGCACCAAAGGTTAGTGTTATGGATAGATGATGGAATTGTAGAAAACATAGAGGCAGACCAAAGTTACTATATGGCAGAAATCAACAACGTGGACAAGAGGAACTTCGATCGAAATATGGCCAACATAGGGCCATGTCACCCTCCTGAAGAATACTTCGAGCCCAATGAAAATGCTTTTTATTCTTTGACCCTCCATCCTAATGGATTCCAGTGGGATATGGAGATTTTGTGGGAAGGACAGGAGATTGAAGAAGCTGGAGAAACATCGACCATACGGCCAACTGGCTGGGAAAGTGAAGATCATTATGATTGAATCGATTTATTACAAAAAGATTTTGGCCTACTTGGCTGAGAATAAAAGAAAAACGGCTCTCGAGGCCGAAATAACAAATGTGGCTGTCGAAGCCACATGTAAAAATAAAAAACAAAAAAAGAAATAGCAAGTCCTAAGGGTAACTACCCACCCCCCCTGTGATGGACAAAATTCAAAACTACTGGATCTAAGGCTAGATGCCATTTATGATCAAGAACCCCTGGGATTCGAAAGGGATCCAGAGTCAACAAGTGCTAAGATGCAGGCACAAGATCCATTGGAGGAAGTTGATATTAGGGGTGGCGTCGAAAGAAGAGTTACGTACATTAGTGCGAAACTTAGTCCCAGTCTAAAAAGCAAGGTGGTCGAAATGCTCAAACAAAACAGAGATTGCTTCGCTTGGGACTACGACGAGATTCCTGGTTTAAAGAGGGAACTGGTGGAACATAGGCTTCCAATTAAGGATGGCAAGAAGCCCATCAAACAGAAGCCTAGAAGGTTCTCCCCAGCAATCCTCTCGAAAATAAAGGCAGAGATCGAACGGCTCCTTCGATGCAAGTTTATAAGGACCACAAGGTATGTATAATGGCTTGCCAACATAGTACCCGTCATTAAGAAAAATGGTTCTTTATGAATTTGCATAAATTTTAGGATTTAAATACATAACACCTAAAGATGAATATTCCATGCCTATAGCAAATGCGATTGATTCGCCTGGGTTTCGAGTACCTAAGTATGTTAGATGGGTATTCTGGGTATAACCAGATTTTCATTGCTGAAGATGATGTTCCCAAAACTGCTTTTAGATGTCCAGGAGCCTTAGGCACTTATGAATGGGTAGGGATGCCCTTTGGACTAAAAAATGCTGGGGCAACATATCAGAGGGCAATGAATACCATTTTCCATGATTCCATCGAATCATTTGTGCAGATTTACATAGATGACATAGTAGTGAAGTCTGTATCTGATGAGGATCATTTGAATCACCTCCGCCAATCATTCGAAAGAATTAGAAAACATGGTTTAAAAATGAATCCTCTTAAGTGTTCTTTTTTTGTGCAGGATGGGGATTTCCTAGGCTTTGTGGTCCATAAGAAGCGGATCGAAATTAACTTAAACAAGACGAAGGCTATTATGGAGATGAAACCTACATCAACAAAGAAGGAGTTGCAATCCCTCTTAGGTAAAATCAACTTTTTATGAAGATTCATATCTAACCTGAGTGGGCGAACTCAAGCATTCTCTCCACTCCTTCGTCTCAATCAAGGGAATTTTTAATGGAAGGCACAACATCAGGAAGCGTTCGAGAAGATCAAGGCCTATTTGATGCATCCTCCCATACTTGCACCACCCTCTAAGGATAAGCCTATTGTTCGCGTTAAAAGGTGACGTGCTAGAGGATTCGAACGTGAATTCGGATTCTCTGGCTCGAAACGATTTACTCTTTTGATTTGTTTATAAAGATGCCGCGAGCATCAAGCTTTATTATTTTCAACACAAGAAAGATGATTCAATGATTATGAAAAAGGGGAAAGCTGTTAATACCCTCAATTGATATTGATATGCGTAACGACTAGCGCAAACTAGACGCAACGCATTGGGAGATTCGAGTAAGGGGATTGTTATATAAAGGAATAGATGGAGCACCCTAAATATATATAGTTATCTATAGCTTTATATATGAATATGTTTGATATGTTTGTGTGTTTTAATTGCTATTTCTATGATTGGGAAAGTTTCTCCTTTGGGATTTTAGAATGATAGATTTGTGGGATCCTAGTGTTTGTTATTATTGTGCTCGCAAAGATCATGGATCTTCTCATACATATCCCTAGTGGAATCGAGCATTTGTAGCTCGGATCTACAGGGATCTATGGTTTGTTTGGTCGAGGAGAAAGAAATTTGCTCGGCAAGGATGAGACCTTGTGCTACGTATTCCCAAAAGGATGTTGAGAAAGTCGAGCAATCGTAGTTCCCACTTATGCTAGTGGAAAGCAGCGGGATGTTAGTAAGAGACAGACAAATGTCATCTTAATGAAAAATGTATCTAATCTATTTCATCACATACATTTTTGAAAAGTTTGATTGATAAAAATCTTTCATCGTAAGTTACAGGTGTTTTGCTTGAGTATACAAGCGTTACCACTTACATGTTTAAGAAAGATGTTTTGAAAAAGATGATTAAATCTTTTAACTGTAAGCATTGGGTGTTTTGCTTGAGTGTACAAGCGTTACCACTTACAATTAAGATATTTTTTTGTTTGAAAACAATTTGAAAAGAGTTTGAAAAGTTTTTGACTGTATGTGATGTGATAGATGAGATACTTCTTCCATAGAGATGATAGATGTCTAAATCTCGAGGAGAATTTGATTGGATTAAAAGGATGCTTTTAAGAAGCCCATGGGTCCTTGTATTGTTAGCCCAAGAGGAGGCATTCCGAGGGTCATCGAGGGTCCTTGTATGAAGCTCAAGAGGAAGCTATAGGGTATGGCTGGCTTTGTGTTAAAAGGGATTTCACCGAGAAACCATCCTTTTGGTATTAAGAGAAATTTCACCAGGAAATGTTACTCTCTGGGGATTTTGAAAGTGATTTCACCGGGAAACCATCCTTTAGGGTTCTATCTTAGCGGTGATTCTTTTTGGAAGCCCAATAGAGGCTGTTAAGAGATTTCCTATCTCTTTCATTGTATGATGCCCAAGAGAAGGCTAAACTCAATGAGGAGTTCTTTTGAACGAAGCCCAAGAGGAGGCTGACTCAACAGGGGAGTGTTGTCTTATATGAAGCCTAAGCGGAGGCTAAACTCAGATGAATGAGTTTCTTTTGAATGAAGCCCAAGAGGAGGCTAACTCTATGGGAGAGTTATCTTGTATAAAGCCCAAGCGGAGGCTAAATTCATGCAGGGGATGAATTATCTTGTATGAAGCCCAAGCGGAGGCTACAACTGTGAGGAACCTATTGGTTAGACTAATTGTTATGTTATAATTAGACAGTTGTATAAACAAGTGTGTGTGTGTGTGTGATATGTATTCACAGGAATTTATGAAGGAAATATAAACATTGCATGATGTTTATATACAAAAGTTTATGAAATATAAACAAGTGTTTGTGAAACGAACGTTTAAAACGAGCGTAACTTGATTATTTACAAGTTTGAATTGTGTACAAGGAAGTAAATATGTACGAGCAGTATTTATGTACAGACAAAGATGGATGTACATAGGAGAGTTGGGGCTTACACCATAAGGGAGGCCTATTGGTTTGAAAGCAGTTTCACAGGGAACAATGCTCCTTTCAATACCAATGGTATTCAGTGTATATACAGATGAAACGAAAATGAACGATCGAATTTTATCTGTGAAAAGTATCTCTATTATGTACAGACAAAGATTTGTATGAATACAAAAAGAATTTGATATGTACAAAAATATGTACATAAAAGAATGTTTTGTTTGTGTATACACAAGTGAAGTAAAAACAAACGATCGAAGTTTGTCTGTACTTGAGTATAAAAAATATCTGTGTTATGTACAGATAATAATTTGTATGTATTTGAAAAGAGTTGGATATGTACAAAGAAATATTATGTACATAAAAGAATGTTATGGGATTTACACCGTGAGGGAGACCCATTGTTTAAAAGAAGTTTCATCAGTAATAATTCTTCTCTTTTCAATACCAATGGTATCAGTGTATAAACAAACGAATGAAAACAAACGAAAGAAATTTGTTTATGTTTGAATATTAACAATGATGATTTGAGTATGTACAAGGAAAATTGAATATGTACATAAAAGGATTTGGACTTACACCGTAAGGGCGGCCCATGATCGATTGAGAAATTCGAGAGAAAACGAATTCGGTTTTATCGTTTAAATCGGATCGATCATGGTAAAAGATAAGTTTGATAAAAAGTTTTGAAAAATGATTTTGAAAATGTTTTGAAATGTGAGGTTCATTTATGAGAAGTTTTGAAAAGAATCGGAAGTCGAAAACTTGAAAAATTCACCTTTTAAAGTGTTTTGAAAAAGTGCTCGAGCGTCGTTTCTTTCGATAAAAATATAATCAGATGAAAGTTTTTTCTGAAAATTTTTGCACTATCATAAAATAGATACATTTATTGACAAGTGTCCAAAAAATCACCTCAAAATGAGGAGTTTTGATTGGTTAAAAAGCGTGAAGTTTTGTAAAAAAACATGAAAAAATATGAAAGTTTTAAAAAAAGAATGGTCTTGTGGAGAGTTGAACCCATGACCATTGGGTAGCATACGTGGAAAAGTGCACTCAAGCAAGCTAGCTACCACTGGGACAAACGCGCGTTTTTGTTTAGGAATCAGAAACACGTGTAAACAAAGTATTAGAATTTTTGAATTTAAAAAAATCTCAAGAACACGCGCGCAAGCTTGTTCTTCGTTTTGATTCTCAGATTCTTCAAATCAAGCTACAATCTTCGTTTCTCAATGAAATTCAATGAAATAAACATGAAAGTTGCTCAGTTTTTCATAAGGAATACGAAGATGACTGTTAATTGCATTTATTTTTAGCCTATCATGTTTGAATTTCTGGAATCACGAAGAACCCTAGAAACTAAGATTTCAAATTAAATGATGCATAGTTGATGATTATTTGATTTTTTTGAGGGCTTATGATCGTGATAAGTGCAGAAAGAGATTGGCCAAGAGTTTTTGCATTTAAGTTCAAAGAATTATGATATCCAAGTTTGAGTTTGAACCTGTTCAAGTTGAAATCGAAGGAGGTATTAGAGTGTTTCCAGAACTTGTTTTTCGATTGCTACAGCATCATCGACCCATGTGGAAGCTAAATGGATGGTCTGCTTGCCTTGAATCACCTTGAATTACTCCAGCCAAGTCCACCTGCACAGTTCAAAAATGGAAACTCGAATTCTATGTTTAAGCAGTTACAGTTAGTTGCTGATGGTTTGGATCATGTATATGAGGTATATGGAAGGTGTTAGAGTGATCAGAACACAACTTGTTCAAACAAAACCAAGAATTCGAGCTCTTAGGCAGTTTTGTAAGTTTGAAAAAATGGAAAGTGCAATTCTGATTTTTACTTGCTTTCAGTTTGATTTTAAGTTGCAAACAAGTTCAATATTGATTATGGAATGTGTTTGACACCAATTTGACAAAAGTTTCTCATCAATTTTCAAAAATGCAAGTTTTGGCAACTTGAACTATGTTTCTTGATATTGAAGAAAGAAGAGAGAAAGCATAACTTTGCAATGCTTTGGTGTAATTTGAACATGAAATGGTGATCTATTTATAGGCCAATGGTTCTGAAAATGTTAGGCAAGAGTACAAGCTTTTGGTAAATCAAAGTTAACTTAAGGGGTAAGAAAGACTTTTCAAAAAGGAAAAAGGAAGCTTCCTCTTTTTACCATGTGTGAAAATCTCATTTTGATCCTATCTCATCTCAATTATATCTAGCTGATATTTATCAGTTCTATGCTTGAATTGGCAAGGTGGCATAGCTTCTAGATGAAGAAATCACAAAATGACCTATAATTTGAAATTTTGACCTTTGAAAATCATGTTCATGGAGCCTTATGTTTCAATTTCAAAAGTATAGCTAGGCTCCATGGATTTAAGAGTTCTTGGACATTTTGGAAAGCTTGTTTCAAGAGCTACAACTTTCATGTTTTGAGTTTTTTCCAATTCAAAATGGAACTAGGTGAAAAAATGGCATGAAGTTTGGAAAAAAATAAGAAATTTTAACACTTAGAAATTTTTCTAAGTACGGAAACTTTTGACTTTTTATTGACTTTTCCAAATTCTTTGATTCTTTATGATCATGATGGATCATTTGAAGTATTTTGATGATGGAAAACGTTTTGTTTTGAAAAATTTGACCAAAAGTCAAAGTTTGACTTTTCTGTGCAGATGAATTTTCATCAGATGTTTCAGAAATTGACTGATGAAGTCTGTGAACTTCTGTGATGTTTTGAATCCAGAAATTAGGTCAAGATGTTGTATCTAAGATATAATGACCAATCTCTATCCAAAAAAGTCATTTCTTGCTCAAAAAGTCAGAGAATACACATGCTCGATCAAAACTCTAATTGGTCGATCCTCGATTGATCAATGAGAAAAATGGATATCTGAGGATTGAAGGTTGATGTTTTGATCAAGATAGATCAAATGAGGTGAGAAAAACTCAAACCCTAATTGATTGTCTCTTGAATCAGATGAAAATCTAATGAAACCCTAATTTTGACCTATGAAAGCTACACCCGATTAATGCTGTCTGAGCTATTAGTTATGTAATGATGCAAATGTAAGGTGGTATATTAGGTCAAAATTTGGGTATGACACCTGTGAGATTGGATATCTCTACCTCTAATGTAACTATAGGTAGTATGTTGACCCAAGAAAACAATGATGGCGTCGAAAGAGATGTCTATTATCTTAGTAGGGTCTTAAATAAAACAGAGACTAGGTATAGTAGTATAGAGAAACTATGTCTCTGTCTGTATTTTTCTTGTACAAAAATTAAGTATTATATTAAACCAGTTGATGTTTATGTTTCATCTCATTTTGATTTCATTAAACACATGCTTTCAAAGCCAATCATGCACAGCAGAATTGGCAAATGGGCCTTAGCGCTCACTGAGTACAATTTAGCCTTCAAGCCTTTAAAGGCCATGAAAGGTCAAATAGTTTCGGACTTTATAGTGGATCACTCCGTGAGTATAGACTTCGTGTTAAACTATGTTGAGGTCTAGCCATGGAGGTTATCCTTTGATGGATCAACGCATAAAGAAGGAAGTGGAGTTGGGGTGCTTATAATTTCTCCTGAAGGAATTCCATCAAAATTCAAGTACATGTTAGAAGGTCCTCCTTGTTCGAACAACGAAGCTGGGTATGAAGCATTAATTGCTGGACTTGAAGCTTTGTGGGAATTGGGGGTGACCAGAGTCGAAATTATATGAGACTCAGAGCTGGTCATCAAACAAATAACCAAAGAATACAAGTGTATAAAATAAAATTTGATCATGTACTTTGTTATTGCTAATAGATTACTCAAGAAGCTCGAATATGTGGACATCAAACATATTCCCAGAATTGATAATCAGGAGGCAAATGACTTGGCTCAAATAGCCTCAGGATATAAGACATCCAAAGAAAAACTCCAATACCTCATAGAAACAAGAGGTAGAATAATGGCTACCAAATTGTCACCATTAGACCTGGAACATTCGAAACTCGGCTATGCCAATCAGAGAGAATTCGAGTTGCTAAGTATAGATACTTTGGCAGACACAGATTGGCAAAGTCCCATAATAAATTACTTGAAAGAACCTTCAATAAATATAGAGAAAAAGATCAAATATTGAGCATTGTCTTATGTACTAATGGGAAATGAATTGTTCAAGAAAACCCCAGAAGGAATCTTACTCAAATGTTTAGGTGAGAATGAAGCATATCTAGCATTGTCCAGTATGCACGCGTATGGGGCACGTCAAGCAGGTCACAAAATGAAATGGTTGTTGTTTCGACATGGCATGTATGGCCCACTATGCACAAAGGCGATAGAATTTGCTAAAGGATGTGAGGAATGTCAAGTTCATGCAGGAATTCAACATGCTCCTGCAAGTGAGCTACATTCAATTGTTAAGCCTTGGCCTTTTAGAGGATGGGCATTAGATTTAATTGGTGAAATACGACCAACATCATCCAAAGGCCAGAAATATATCCTTGTGGGTATAGATTATTTCACAAAATGGATCGAAGCAATCCCTTTAGTATATGTTGATCAAGAGGCTATTATAGACTTTATCCAAAAACAAATAATTTACAGGTTTGGGATACCAGAAAGTATTACAAGACAAGGTTCAACACAGGGAAAATGCAAGAGTTTGCACAAGAAATGGATTTAAGTTGCTCACATCAACACCTACTATGCTCAAGCAAATGGTCAAGTAGAAGCGACCAATAACGTGATAATAGGGTTGATAAAGAAGCATGTAAAGCCAAAGAATTGGCACAAAACTACGACCAAGCTTTATGGGCATATCGAACATCTCATAAGGAAGCAACGAATACTACTCCGTTTCGACTAACATTTGGACATGATGTAGTACTGCCAGTCGAAATGAGATAGTTAGAATCCAAAGACAAAATGAGATACCGGCTGACCAATATTGGGAAATGATGATGAATGAATTAGTAGATGTAGATGAGGCCAGGCTACATGCTTTAGAATTTATGAGAAGACAAAAAGAAAGAGTAGCCATAGCATACAACAAAAGATTTAAAAGTAAGTTGTTCTCAACTAATGATTTGGTGTGGAAAGTTATATTACCTGTGGATAAAAAGAACAAATCCTTAGGTAAATGGTCACCCCATTGGGAGGGACCCTTTCGTGTCTTGAAAACTTTTTCAAATAATGCTTATGAAATAGAGGAATTAGCTAAAGATAGAAGAATCTTGAAGGTAAATGGGAAATACTTAAAAAAGTATAAGCCATGCTTGCAAGAGGTTCGAATTACTACAGAATAATAGAAGTAAAACAAATAATAAAAGCCAAAATGGTATTACGTAACTGCCAAAATGGCTGTGTTCGAGTTACAAAAATACATAGTAAATATCCTTAACAATAAAGAGCATTAAGGGAATACATTTGAAATGATGAAAAATCATAAAGGAGCATTTCGTTTCAACTTAGCAAACTTGCTCTTACATAACTTGATCTTGCATTGGGTAGCATTTCTGACGCTTTCGATCCCCTTGATCTCCTCGTTAATTCGTTTAGCTACCTCCATTTGCTGAAGACTTTGTGTAACAAGAGTTTCAAGCTCTTTGTCATCAACAGGCTTCAAGGCTGTCTGCTACTTCGAGCACCCTCAATTCTCTTTTGGAGTTCTTCAATCTGGGAATCCTAGAATAAGATTGATCAAGCCAAATCATCATGCTTGTCCTTGGTTTGAATATGAGCATGTTCCAATACTTCGCTTCTTCAAAGCTTTGAAGTTTGGTGGTAAGCTTCATACAAAGCCTCTCGCTTGTTCGAATCTTTGCATCGTTGTCGTTTGCCTAGTATATTCCGCTAACTTCATTGAGCAAAATTTGCGATCATATAGTTTCGCTTTACTTCAAAGGGGCAGATGCTGATATCGATCTGAGTGAGCAACTTCTTCATAGAATAATAGGCTGCGACATCTTCTTTCAGAATAGCGAAGATATCAACCTCAAGAATAACTTTGTTAACTTGTTGGAGAAGTTGGTCAACAGAAGTAAGAGGGGCATTATCGTTAGTTTGGCTCGAACCCTCAGATTGGTTTTTGCCAGAGGAAGAATCTCGTTGTGCTAGCATTAATTTTATGTATTTCAGGGGGTTGCTCCTTTTCAGTTCCTCTTTCTGCTCTTCATTCAAGGATGGAGGATCTTGGTTTCTTGTTGAGTAGGTTCCAGCAGGAACAAAAATCTCCACTTCCTCGTGCATTACTTCATCTTCTTCACCATCTACGAAATAGCGACTTCACTTGCTGCTTACTTTCCTCCTATGATTGGTTGGCAAAGTGCACCCTTCTGGGAGAAGAATCTCTAGGAATTTCGATCACAGGAGTTTTAACCCTACGTTTGGTTCACCAGTTATAGGGATCTCTGTCAAAGGAGGCGAAGTTGCTTGTTGGTCTAAGGTTTCGACAGTCTCGGCAGGAGTAGCAGCAGTGGATGAACCCTTATTTAGGAAGGCCTCGTTAAAGCCCTTTGGTGGAGAAGAGGTTACAAGTTTTAAAGTTTGGACCTGAGGGGCAGGAGTATCAGAGGGAGCAAAGGGGACACTCTGCGCAAAAATGAAGGGATTAGCATAAAGGAAGTTCACATGGGCGTAATCTCGAAAAGCATTAAGTAAGATCTACCTTTTGTTCGTCAGAAGATGCATTACTACCAATGCGTTTCGAAATCACATTCTTTGAAGACTGAGACTTCGAAGGTACTTTAGACTTAGGCTTGAAAGCAGTTGCATTTATTTCACTTCCGAGGTTGAGAGCCTTCGCCAGACTTCTTGGGTTTCTTTTTCTTCTTTAGTTTGAGTGGAGAAACATCTTCACTCTTTTCTGATTCATTATTAGAGTGGTCATCATCGCGTCATCGCTTCTTAGGAGACTTGGGAGGTAACCAACTCATCTGGAAAAATGGAAAGAAATGATTGGTCAATTAAAAGAATAACTTCGACAAGGAAAAAGGAATGAATAAAGTATTACCTTTTACTTTTTCTTTTTTGGGGAGTCATTTTCTTGCTCAGGTGGAGGATGTTCTGTTGTGGCCGTGGGTGCTTTCAAGAGAGGTTGAGCTTGCCTTAAGGATGACTTTATCCTTCTTCAACGCTCGCATCAACACTAAAAAGAGTATGAGATAGTCAAGGTTAAAACGAAGTGTAAAAAGAATAAAGGAACTTGAATTTCTTCATCCCGCACATTCGCGTTTTCGACATGATAGACATGGTCGACAAGTCATAGCGAAGGTGCCCCTAAATTGTCTAAATCAAATTTAGCCCACATTACCCTTTGGGCAGTTTTTTGTCATCATTTTCATATCTATGAAAAGTATTCCCACAAACAAACCACCAAGGATATGGGGGAAAAAAGGCCAAAGCCAACTCTGAAGTAGGTAGGTTGGGAAATTTTGGTGGTTGATATTTAAAAGCCCACCAATACCTATCTTCAGGTTTTACAAAAGGAGGAAATCGAATTTTCGAAAGTTGTTTTTTAAATTTTTCCTCCAAATTTTGTGCTGCTTCGAAAATGGTTCGACGCATGTTCATGGGATTATAGACAGTTTCGAAATATTTTTGGAAGGCTCGAATTTCCTTGACATGAGTAAATCTACCTTTTTTGACATGCTCCTAAACAAGGGAAAAAGGTGCCGTCAGTTGTTGTTGGATTTGGAGGGTGTTGAACATATTATTCGAAT
>CM038794.1:94753008-94823490 GCA_021764765.1 Vicia sativa | reverse complement strand
GGCCGCTTGACATCGTCATTGGAATTTAGATTGTGAATTGTTATAATACTTAAGCTACCCGTGAAAAACTCTGTCGCTTTTTTTGCTCGTATGCTGTCCTAAACTTAGAATTGTCGTTGTTGAGAATAAAACGTTGCCTTTATGCTCGCTGCCTCAATTTTAGACTTGTCGCTTGTATGCTTCGCGTCTCACAGTTTGTTTGCGGAACCGATTTGTTTCGCGATTTGCAAACAAGACCGATTTTCGATGATTAATCTTTTACAAGATTCGAGGCCTAACATAAACCCCGATTCCCGCCAACGCCTAATGATGATCTTTGAAAATAGAAAACTTTGATAATTTCTTGCTTTTGTAATTCAATTATGTTTTGCAAATTCTAACCCGCGGCTTGTTTCTTTTGTTTCATGTATAGATGATGAGGATGGTATGGCGATGAAGAACATGGGTGAAGCTTAAAGATCGAATGGCATGGATGAAGAAGAATGAGCAAAGAGGAAGAATTGATAATTGCCAAGAAACATCATAGAAACTTTAGGATTGAGAATTTTGTAAACTCTTTGGTTAACTTGTAACTTGAATTCAAGGATTGTAATTCTTTCTTGATGTAAGTAAACCTGTGAAGCTTTGTAGAATTTGGGATGAAATATGAATGCAACAAGCTTTGGATGAAAATTTGATGATCCCTTTCTTTAGAACTTGAAATCGTGAGAATAACTTGGATAAAACATAAATGAATCAAAGATTTTGTGGAGAAACAAAAGAAACCTTGTAGAAATCTTGCAAAATTGCAAACCAAGTTTGAATGGTGTATTAGAACTTAAGAGAAATATCTAATTTCAACTTTTTCCACATCTTCAAAGTGCCAAGATGGAAAGCCTCTTATTAAGACAAAGAAGCAAAATTCTTCAAACGCCTTTCTTTACTTCTAACAACTTAGGAAACCACTTTGAAAGCCCAACAATTCACACTTCTTACATGATAAAATTCAATATTCATCTTTAAAATCCATGGTCCAATAAGTAGTTCAATTTGTTTAATCATGGAAAACCTTGATAATACCTCAAGAACTACATCAACAAAGACGTCAAATACTCAATGATTTGAACTGCAAGTACAAGAGCTATTGGATGAGAATTACTTTGAAACACTTGCAATCAGTAGCTCATCGGATTTAAACAGAGAATCAATTAATGTCTCGAATCAAGAAGCCTTGCGATTAATAAATGTAAGAGTAGGAGAATATGAGAGCCATCTTATACTAATTGTCAACATAATTAAAATCCATATTTCTTGAAAATCTTGACAATCAAATGAGCTACACGAATTTTATAAAATAAACGAGGGTAAATTTTGGGGTACGATGTGGGGTACTTGCTCTATAATTAGGAATATGATGAATGATAGGTAGTTTGGGGTTTATGAAATTTAATATGTGCCTTGTTGTTGTTGATGGAATTTGAATTGATGCTTGATAATCCGCTGGTTTGGTTGATGAAAGTGATAAAGGTTCTTTGATTTAATTCCTGCGTCGTTAGAACCTTTAACCGAGTCGCTCGTTTATAGATGTTGGATGTCAAAAGTTAGGGATTTAGGTTGGTAGAAGCCTTTGTGCAAGGAAAACCCATTATGTTCGTTTCAGTTGGGCGCCAAAGGGCTGGACGTGACGCAAATCGAAACATGTTAAACTCAATAACGATGCGAGATGCCAAGATACTGCGTATCGTCGATAATAAATTGATTTTGAATTCTGTCCAAATTAATTAGTTAAAATAGATAGCTTTTTGTAGGTTTTTATGAGTAAGATAAAGATAATAATTAATAGGTAATGATATTGGATTTGAGTAGAACTAGTATCGATTAGAGAGTTAGTAACAAAAGCTATTTAAAAATTGGTAGTTTGTATATGTTAGTAGGTAAGTTTTAATTAGTTATTTTGGTGAATTATGTTGAATGCATTGTGTTATTGATCTGTTGTGATTCATTGGCGAGAAATATGTCGATGTATATTCTTGTTATTTATGCGGTTGTGGTGTTTTCAGGACTATAATTACCTCTAATTATTGGTAATAATAGTGATATAGGCCTTCCGTGAAGTGAATTTATATTGTGGTTGTATGTTGTTAGTTTGCATTACATTTGCATCCTTCTAAAGGCCCCTGTGACAAATTGTGAAGAAGGCTTATGCCTTGTGCCACTATTAATTGGCATAGTGAAGGGAGTCAAGCTCTCATGGTACCACATGCATATGCACAGCTGTGTCGATCCCAATTGCATTTTTAATCATTGATGATAATTGTGAATGTTTATTGATTGTTGTGTTTTTATTTTGAATTGGCATAAATGTGGATATCGTGAAGGGAATTGATTGATGATGTTGTTAATGGAAGTCATAATTTTGTATGACTCTAACTATATATTATTTATCATAATCTTATATATAGTTTGATATCTCACACTTCCTATTTGTTCTTCGCTGCCTTTAAACCGTAACGCGGTAACGAGGAGTAGAGACGAATAGCTTGTTGGTGTCGTTGTTTGATACGTAGCACTCGTGGGAATGAATGCTTATTTGATTTTATTATGTTTCTTCTTAATCCTAGTTGTTATTTTTGAAGTTGTTTGTTTGAATTGTTGTTTAAAGGATGCTATATTTCTTTTGAGGTTTTGAAAGTTATGAATCCGCGTAGTTATTAAATAAAGTTGAAGTATTTTTAAAGACTAATAAATTGTTATAAGTGCTATGTATCTGTTATGTTAAGATATTATGTTGTGGGTTTTCAAGTTAATAATGTAATGCCTCATGTTTGTGGAATTTTTGGCACTCTTATTTTAATTATAATTACTAGGTAGATAAGGGGTGTTACATTAGTGGTATCAGAGCAGGTTGGTCCGTCTGGACAAAGTTGTTGAGTCTTTAACAATCGAGTATTGTTAATTATTTTTCGGACCATTTTTTGTGTTGTAGTTATAAATTGAGATGGCTGGAAGGAACAACGCGATTGTTGTCGCTTTAAGCAATGGCTCATGCTATGGAGAATCAACCTAACGTCAAGGGGATGTTGGATCCAAGTTTGGCAACTTTCCAGAGAGAATCCGCTTGTTCAAGATAAGTATGATCCCGATGGAGCTTTGATTGGTCAAGGAGATGGAAAGAATATTCTGTGTGATGGACCTAACCTATTCGCCAAAGGTTCATTACGGACACATATAGTGCGAGGTCAAGACCGTGGTTAGAAGCTCATCGAGGTCGAAGTCAGCAGAGGAGATCACTTGTGGTTTTCCATAGGGAGTTCCCGAGGAAGTATTATCCCGAAAATGTCCGGGTAAGATTGAAATTGAATTTTGAGTCAGCAAGGAAAGATGTCGGTTATGGAGTACGCCGCAGTGTTTTCGCAGGTGTTGTCGACATACAACTCCTAAGTGTAAGCATAAGGCGGATGTCTGTTTAATTATAGTGAGGAAGGCCATATTATTACAAAGTGTCGGTCAAGAAAGCGTCGGTGCATGGTGTTTTGCGCTGGTTGAAACTCCAACGGACAGAGATACTATAGGTATGTATTTCGTGGATCTAACTCGCTGATTTTACTCATGATGATTGAAGTGGAATTGCATGCATGCATTGGATTTTAATTGTAGGTTGTGGTTAGTGTAGAGACAGAGTTAAGGATGGATGTGACGGGAATTTTGAGGACTAAAATATCCAAGTGGAGAGAGTTGAAACCGCCGTAAATTTATTTAATTATTTAAATGAATTATTAAGGATTTATTTATCGAATTTAGTTGAAGTTGATAAGTTGATTTAAGATGATTAAGTGGATTATCGGGTTGGGATTGATTAGTGATGAATTATTTTGTTGTAGAATATTATTGTGAATAATATTAGAATAAGTCCGAATTAATAGAGTTATTTATTTGGTGTTAAAAGTATAGAAAGGAGGTGTGAAAATTGCCAAGTAGAAATAATAGAAATATCATTATTATTATTAGTTTTTTATTATTATTTTATTATTATTATTTTATTATTATTATTATTATTATTATTAAAGTTGAATTATTATATATATATAAAGAAAATAAGAAGGTTAGGTTAGAAAGAAGAAGGCAAAGAGATGACGTGAGAAGAGAATAGGTTTTTGGGAAACTAGTCGTCGGAGGAGAAATAACGGAAAGCCAAATCGAGCTCCTTCGTAAATTAGTAGTTGAACCGCTTTGAATCCGTGTAAGGGATGGGGTTCTTGCTCATTAATTGAGAATATGATGAATGATATGTAGTTTGGGGTTTATGAAATTTAATTTGTGCCTTTGTTGTTGTGGATTTGAATTCAAATTGATGCTTGATAATCCGCTGGTTTGGTTGATGAAAGTGATAAGGTTGTTTTTGATTTAATTCTATGTTGTTAGAACCTTAAAGCTGAATCGCTCTAGTTTATCAATGTGTCGATGTCAAAAGTTAGGGATTTGGTTGAGGAAGAAGTTGTTCGGTAGGGAAACCATTTCTGTTCATAAATTGCTGGGCGCCAACGTGTGTACGACGAATCGAAACATGCTAAACTCGACATGGGGTGAGGACGCAGCTGTATGTAATGCCGATAATAAATTATTATTAATTTGCCCAAATTAAGTAGTTAAAGCGTATAAGTTTTAGTAGGTTTTATGAGTAAGATAAAGATGATATTTAATAGGTAATGATACCGAATTGGAAAGTAACTAGTATCGATTAGTAGAGTTAGTAAAGCTATTTAAAAATTGGTAGTTCTGGGATAATGTTAGTAGGTAAGTTGTAATTAGTTGTTTTGGTGAATTATGTTGAATGCATTGTGTTGTTGATCTGTTGTGATTCATTGGTGAGAAATATGTTGTGGTATATTCTTTTTATTTATGTGAAGTTGCAGGGTGTTTTCGTGAACGATAATTACCGCTAATTATTGGTAATAATAATCGATATAGGCGTATGCCTCGTGAAGTGAATTTGTTCAGCCAGCGTTGTTAGTGTTGCATTACATTTGTATCCTTGTGAAGGCCTCAGACATGAATTGTGAAGAAGGCTTATGCCTTGTGCCTTTATTAATTGGCATAGTGAAGGAGTCAAGCTCATGGTACCGAATGCATATGCATACTTGTGTCGCATCCCAATTGCATTTTTAATCGTTGATGATAATTGGAATGTTTATTGATTGTTGTGTCTTATTTTGAATTGGCATAAATGTGGATGTCGTGAAGGGAATAGATTAATGATATTGTAACTCGAAGTGATAATTTTGTATGATTCTAAATATATTATTTATCATAATCTTAATTATATAGTTTGATATCCCACCTTTCTATTTGTTCATTGCTTCCTTTATATCGCTATATACCACTGGGGATGAAAGCTTATTTAATTTTATGATGTTTTCAGCTTTAATCCCATTGTTATTTTAAGAAGTTGTTTTGAATTATGTTGTTTAAAGGATGCTATGTTTTTCGTGTTTTGAAAGTTAGGAATCAATGATAGTTATTAAATAAAGTTGAAGTATTTTACTAAAATTTGACCATATTTGACTAATAAATCAAAAATCTTCTCACATTTACTAACATCAAAAGTATGTTTTTGCAGAATTTTGAACTAGTTTCGATAAGTAGGCTTTTCCTCATGTGAAAGAACAATTTACATTCATGATGGCCCTGATTTCAATTCACCCACATCCACGCCTTCCTCCTGTCGCGACATGTAATCACTTTTATACGGGGTCAAGATTACCGGGTTGACATAAGCTACCTTCTTTTTCTTTGGCTTAGCCTTAGTATGTCTAACTTTTCTAGTCGGCGCTCAAGGTGTCTAACCCCGTCACCAATTGTGACATGCTCTTAATGAAGGTTGGATCTATTTTCTTCCTAATAGAGTAGTTCAAACCTTCAGCAGCATTTGAACAAGTTTATGTTCAGCACTTGGTTAAAGCACCTTGCTTTTAACAATCTAAACCTATTTAGATAATCGCTCATTGTCTCAGAAATTTTCTCTTAATGCTTGACAATTCGACCAAACCGATTTTTGAATGACCCTCAAAAGTAGTGGAAAAGTTTCAATCTTGACCATGAGTCGACTAAAGGGCAGTAAACCATGTAAAGGCTTCTTTAGTAAGGGACGAAGGAAATGTTTCACCCTTAAGCTCTTCATTATTTGGCGATGTGTTCACCATCGACTCACCCGCTTTTCCTCCAAACTTGGTGTATTTAGGAATTTTCCATCCTCTAGGGTTTTCGATCCAGAAATGTACTGATAATGGGGAAGAGTACGTTCTTTTGGCATTGTATTGATACCATTTCGGCCCTAATTCTCTCGACAATGTTGGTTGTTATTCTCAACAACTAAATCTTCCTCACGAACTTGATCAAGGACTTGTCAGCCTCTGATGTCTTTGCACTAAAACCCTAGGTGGGTTGACAACAACATTCCTTCGAGGCGTTGCTGCTTGACCTTGGTATACGTTTATATCGCCCCATGTTTCTGGACATGTACGGTTGTCGAACCGATTCCCCTCGGAAATTGCTGGGGCGCCAGTTACATGACGTGTTAATTATGCACAACTGTCGGTTTGTTTCACGGACTGCCTATTAGTCTCGATCGATTCTTGCACTATGGGTTAAACATATTTCCCATTTGGTTAGTTAACCTATTAACTAACTCATGGTTGCTATCATCCATTTATTGCCTTAATCGCCATAGAGGTAGTATTTAAATGTTGCGCAGCATTTCCCTATTTGCCCTATTGCGATCTTTGTAGCGGCGCTGGTATTCGCACGCTATCGTACACTATTGCTACACTTGGGTCGAATGATATCTCGCCATTAAGGAATGAAATCCATAAGGGGATTCAGCGATTCAAATCGAGGTATCGCTGTGTTCGAAATGGCACTCGTGGCCACCACAGCCCCGACTCAGCGGTGTGATCCGGGAATGGGAATTACTATATATCCAAGCAATAGGCTGCTCAAAGGAGAAATGATTTAAGTCATAAACAACTGGTCGGCAATACCTGTTCGAGATGGAAAATGGTAAACAACCTAGTCCTCCTAAGTCCTAAAACTAAGGTTACTCAGATCGACCGGATTGATCTCAAGACACGTGTTGAGGTTTTGCAAATTTTACTACTGTAAGTTAAAAAGACCTGGCCCGTAAACGGTTTCAAATCCTACGGAAACAAAGACAATGGCTTTCCACACACACATAATTCGACTACAACGCTAATTGGTAACTCGTGACCAATAATTTATGTTGAAATGTTTTGGTGAGCGATTTGTTCAAAGCTAAGTAGAAGTAAACAAAAGTAAAGACAAACTTAAAGGTAAATTGATTGCATTGAAATATAAATATGGTGATTCGTACATCAAACGCTTTAGTGACTCTTTCTTTCTTTCTCGCCTCACAACCACCATCACCATTTAATCGCCACCAAACTGTACTCTCATCTCCTCCATATCCTCTAGCTCAACATACTCCATCGCTGTCCCTCTTCCTCTCATTGTTGAAAACACCATTTTCACCTTCCTTCATCACAACCGACCTGCTCCTTCCCTGCCTCCAGTACACAACAACCACTTCATCGTTCTTCTTCCATACTTCTAGATCATGATACCCAACAGAACCTTCAAAATTGCCTCAACTCTCGCCTTCATCAACCCACTACAATTTCAATGTATTTCTATTATCATCGTGCTTCAAACCGACCCCCGCCCCATTCTATAATCCAAATATGTCGGGTAAGATTTCAATTGCTTTGTATCCGTTGCATAACCTGATGCTATTAAAATCCTGTGATAAGCTTGGTTTCAATGTGTTTATTGTTGTCTCCCGATTAAATTTTTATGGTAGGATCCTGCTCGCACAAGGTGTTCATGTTAAAGTTTAGTTGATATGCATCCTTGGTCCAAATTGATTCAAGTTTTGTGTCATATAAAATCTGTTAATCTTTGAGATGTCGATATTGACTCACGCTACTCACATTTTAATTGTAATATTTTAATTGGAATTAAGTGTCATACCCCCAAATTTTCCCTCTTGTTTCTCAAGACATTCCATACATCCATACTCAAGGATTCCTCAAGGGTGGACCATACAAACCCTCTCCTAGACAATCAACCCAAACTAGGTTTAGCAATCTTTATCAAGATGGGTTCTCAACACTCCAATGATCATCATGCCTCCTCATATGATTCAAAGAATCTCCATGACAAGATTCAAGCCTCACAGTCAACTTTCATCGACAATTGCTCGATGGTTGAAAATCACAGATTGGACAAAAAGTCAACTGTGGTCAACATACAGTCAAACTTCATTTTTTTTGGTCAACATCCACATTTTGAAGTGACACTCACCATTTGATCAAGGATTGATCATGATTCATCAAGAAAACTCAAGATTTGCCCAAAAGTCAAACTTTCCAAATTAGGATTTTCTAGTGAAAAGTCAACTAAACTTTGACTGAGCATAACTTCTTCATACTTTATAAGAAAATTTTCCACAATCTCTCATTTTGAAGGAAATTCAATTCTCTACAACTTCATGTCTCACAAGCATGGTCAAAAAATGCTTCATTTTGAAGATATGGATCAAAACATTATAGGTCCTTTTCAAAGTCAACAAAAAGTCAACTTTTTGTAATGAAGTTTTATTGGGCATGGAAACTCCAATTGAGATGAAACCAAAGAGGTTGTTTAAAGGACACCTAGAGCTTTCTAAAAATTCCAAGAACACAAAAAATGTTAAAAAATTGAGCAAAATACACCTTGCACAAGTTGGGCATTTTTGAAGAGGTGCACAAAGAGAGATACTTGTCAAAGTCCAAAATTTTGCAAATGGGCCTAAATTTTCTTGATTCAAACTTGTTCCTTAGATAATTTGGAACCTCCAAGCCCAAGGCCACGAATTTTATCTTTATTTTTCTATTTAATTTGGATTTTATTCATTTAAAAGCCAATTAAATTAAAAAATAAGGTAGAAAATCAAAATTAAATGCAAATTGATTTTTCTCATTCTTGAGGTCCAAGCAACTCATAAAAGTGATAATTTGAAATTTACATTGATTTGGCAAGGAATTGATGAAATCGGATCAAAAGAAAGATTTGATTTCACAAAAATCAAATATTTTTTACATTGATTGATCATTATTTGCTTTGAATTCAAATTTCAAAATCCATCCATTATAAATATACAATGCATACAACATGAGAAAGAATGAAAAATTGCTCAAAAGAACCCTAACACATGTCAAAAAAACCGTGTCCTTCAAGGCATTTGCAGCCCTAGTTCCAGTGGATTTTAGTTGGTTTTGAGGGTTCCATCACATTCTTGAGTCTTTAGAGTCTATCCGCACTTACAACTCTCAAAACCATCAAGAATCACTAAATCCGCTTTGGTTTGTTCATACTTTTTCCAAATTCGATTTTTGTTATTCATGCATCTTTAACATGTTTTGACGTTTGTTTTGTGTTTAGAACGAAGTTTGAAACTTTTCGTATAGCTTGATTGTATTTTCGTGGCTCGAATCAAAATCCGCCATGGCTAGGGTTTTCCGTTCGATTTGGGCTTCCTATATCCGTAAAATTGGCCAAAACCAGACATATTCTTGCTCGTGGATGAAACCGAATTGACCCATGGCTTCACAATGCATTTATATTACCTGTGATATGATTTTTGTAGGGCCTTAGCATCGAGCAAGACCGACGCTAAGTGTTTAAATATTCAAATGAAGAAGACGATGTTCTTCATGTTCGGGCAATCGTAAAGCGCTTGCTTTAAAACATTTCGTTTATTGTTATGACACCAAACACAGCTTGGTCCAAAGGTGAAGGAGGCGTGTTTTCCCAAAGGCACGGGTTCGATTCTCGGCAAGACCAATTAGTTTTTGCTCTTTGAAAACTAACATATTTTTCTATTTTCTTACTTTTTAATATTTTCATGCATTTTAATTAATCTTCAAATATTTTTATCATGCATCTAAAAAGACCAAAATATTTTCCTTTTGCATCTTAATCAGAAAAATGTTTATTTAATTTTTGACATTAAAATTAATATTTTTGCATGCATATTTTATTTAATTGTTAATTAGTCATTATATTGACTTTTAATTGCATTTAATTATCAAAATCGATTCAAAAAATTACCAAAAAATTTCTTCATTCAAGAAATTTCTTCAAAAATTTCTTAATTTTTCTCCATTCAAAAAATTTCTTTTTACTAACATTTTCCTCTTATGCAATTTCTCTTGATTTCCGATTATGTATCTGTTCACAGGTTGTAACGTTTCGGACAATTTTTCTCGCTTCTCTTTTCAATATTGTAACTGCCTATGGGATGTAATAGTTTAATTAGGACTTTTTACTTTCCGCACTCCTATATTATGTAATCGCCTAAAGCCATGTAATAGCGAGGACATTTACTTTTCGACTTTATTTTCCGCATTTACTTTCTCGCACCCTATGAACTGTTAGTAACTAGGCGTGTATGGCAAGATAAAAACGAACATAGATCACTTCTAATTTTAAGATAATATATCTGAATTCAACACACTCTCTTCACACATGCACCCCTTAGGGTAATTCTCTCTTGTTGCCTTTCGAACAAAAGGTCAAGTCCCTCGAACGTAGAGGTATCCTAGGATCGCGCTTTCAAACATATCATCATAGTCCCTTTGATACAAATATCATAGACCAATGATGTCGCCACGAATACATGATCTTGACCCTTGATTGTTGCCTACGAAAAATGATGATCGTCCCTTCGAATGTACTAGGATACTTCCTACAAGTTGCCTTCCATGACCATCCGATGTCCCTTCGAATGTCCCTCTTACATCCAACTAATGGGGTTTCCTACCAACTAATGGTATGGATAGCACTATTCTAAAGGAACATAAAACAACATGAAATGACCAATTTCGGTAGGTAATAAGACTTTAGTTGCTTGCTCTATCAAAATACTTTTCACACCACACACTTTTGTCAAAGTTCAAACTATTTTCAAAAATAAAACATTTCCGAACACTTTGTATACATTCCTACATGAATCATTAAAAGTCAAAGCGAAATTCTTTTCAAAACATTTTGTCAAACACATAAAGCAAATTTAAAGTGATCTAAGAGCAACTAAGAGCCCGAGATAACTACGGATGGAAAGGGTGCTAATACCTTCCTTTTCATAACCTTCTCCCTTACTCGTAATCTAACAAAGGTCTTTTTCTGTACTTTTTACCTTCCCTTAATTGGATAAAAGAAAAGTCGGTGGCGACTCTTGCTATCCGCAACATTTATGCACACAAAAATCTTAAAGTCGGCCATCAGACATATAAGTGAATGTTAAATTTTTAGTTTCGATAAAGGTAACGATGATGATATGCTACTCATGTAAATCTAATTGAGAAACCGTTGGGACATCACGTTATTGTGTTATTCTCATTGAAGTTTGTGATTAAATGATATTCTAGGTAGTTTCAATGATGGTTTAATGCCAATGTCGCAGTTCTTTACGCAAGATTTAACCGAGAAAACTATCGAGGATAGCATATTTTTCTTTGGTGCGAAAATCATTTTTATCTTGAGTAAAATTGGTCGATTAGTGGTTCCCAAATTCGTTTATTTGTTAAAACTTGATTGAGGAATTGAATTTCATGACATGTTGATTTGAATCAATTCAAATGAATGGTTAATGTTGTTTGGATTGCATTTCAATTTGAATTTAACGATGGAATCTTGTTGCAATAGCGATGGTGTTCCAATAGTTTATTTGATTTAAGTGGAATTTTTAGTGTTATTTATTTATGTTTATGGCTGTCTGATTTTGTTTCGATCGCTTAATTATGAATTTGAATTCAACTTTGTTTCATGAGTTAGAAGCATTTTGAAAGAGATACCACTAAGATTTTCGTTGACATTTGAATTGGATTTGAATAATAAATGTTTGTCGTGATGTCAATAAGTTTATGGGTAGCATTTGATTGTTGTAAATGAATTTTGCTGTTGCTTCCCGCCTTAGTCTTGTTGATTATAACTTGTTTTGTAATCAATTTTTTTGTTTTGAATTAATTTAATTATAGTTTGAGTTTTCTTTGGTTTTAGTTCATTTGTGAATCGAAATACTCAAATATTTGATTATTTTGGTTCTTCCGCCATGTACATTGTGTCATGCAATTTATTTCGATTTTATACTTTGTAAAAATAACTTTTCCATTATTTCTCTAGTTTCAATTATAATCGGTTGCTTATTTCTTCCTTTATTCAGGTACACAATTCATACAAGTTTCATTTCGATCTTATTATTTTGTATTTACTAACTTGTTTGTTATTGCGTAAGCTATTGACGATTCAAGTTTCCGATTCTATTTCATCTTTAATTCCACTTTCTATTTTAATTTTAATCTATTATTTCTACATCGTTCTAATTAGTTGATGTTGTTAATTAAAATAGATTAGTTTACTAATCTATTTTTCTTAACTTGATTAATTAATTTAATCGATGTTTAATTAATAGATTCTTCTCTATGTTTATTTTCATCCCCATTCGGAAAAATGTGTCCCAATTCCCTTTTTGCGTTGTAATTAATTTATTGCTTTCTATTTTTTATTTAATTCGCTAATCCCCATTTGTAATCAATGTATCCCTCTCCCAAAAAAAACTTGTAATAATTTTTTATCTTGCATTTACCTTATTATTTAATTTAATCGTCACTTACACAAACTGAAAAAAAATAATTTTTAAACTAATATTCAATTGTAATTCATTTTGAACCCGTAAGTCGACAAAGCTTAGAAGCGTCGCAATGACCACACATGCACACATGTACGCTTGATCCTAGACCATCCTATAGTGAGCCTATTTCGATTAATTGTTCCAATTGGTCGTCTTAGTAGACTAGCCCACTTTGCTAGTACACTTGTATTTTAACCGCTTTATGCTTGTGTTGGCACCCTTGTATATGCTTTATCGATTTTATTTGTCATATTATTGTTATTCACAATTAATCGTTTCTCTTCCATCTCTCGCCACTTGGTCCACATACTAAGTTTCTAATTTCCATAAGGGTTTCATAGTAGAGATTAGACTTGGCTATTCTCTCAAGATCGATCGAGTTTCATGACTTGGTTAATCATGACCCCATTCATTCTTTCTCCATTCACCAAGCATTTAAAACAATTTCAATAAAACTCGATCCAATGTCGAGTCTTCTTCTCAAACCTCGATCCAATGTCAAGTTGTTTTCAAAAATGTTTTCACAAATAAACTTGGATGGTGTTTACTTAATTTGTTGAATGATAGCCCAATGGTTTAAATAAGCATGAAGTGTTTAAATTGTTGGATGATATTCCAATAAGCTAAAAAACTTCTATCCGCGTCAAAAATAAGGGCGTAACATTCGATTAAATTGTTGGATGATAGCCCGATGGTTTAATCGAATTTAAAGTATTTAGAATGTTGGATGATAGTTGTTAGCTGGAAATTTCCAATAAGAGGATATTTGGATATCAAAGGTATATTTCAAATAAAAATCTAAAATGTTAAGACAAATTGGCATCTGTGATGAATATTGCTTAAAAACATAGAACCATTGTTCTAAAAGGCTTTTCGATTCCAAGTGAAAAATGATGGACTTCGATCTAGCATTTTCAGTGTTTAGATATGAAGAGCTCTTTTGGGCAAATGTGCAAGAATTGGAGCGGTCCAAGCAGATTATTTAATTCAAATCAAAGAGACAAGAAAATACTTCGTTGGCATAGGATTCGAATTTCAAATAAAGGCGCCATTTGTAGAAGACGCGTGGAAGCCAGTGAACGAGAGAAGCATGCATGCTTCGAACGTGGCATGATTTTATAGCAAGACCGTTAGGGTCGAAATGCTATAAATAGGTGTTTTTATGTTAGAATTGGTGTGTTCATTTTGTGTACTAAAAAATCTCAAAATACTCAAACTACCGTGATATAAGGGAAACGAGTTGGAAGACAACATGTACGTACTGAACATCATGACTTTTTATAATATAAATCCAAGTCCTTTTACATTCCTTTCGTTTTTGCAGTATTCGTATTCTTAGAATCCTTTGATTTCCTTTTACGTTTTGTTATACATGTCTTTACATTTCCAGAAAACATAAACACTTTATCTTTTTAGAAACTTCACTTTATTGCCTTATTCTTTCATCCAAACACTTTACATTTTCGTAAACCTTTATATTCTCGTAAACTCTTTGTCTTTGCATTCAATTGTTAAATCTCAAGTTTAATTCAAGTCCTTCTTTATGCATTCAAATATATATTCTTAGATAGTTTTAGAGAGATCTTTAGAGCCTTACATTCTATATCAACACACAATATAAACTCATCGATAATGAATATGAATATAAAATGAATTATGACACATGTGTCCTAGGATCAATCTAGTCGATCTTGCAAGTAACTAATAATTGAAGACTAGCGGTTGTTTACTAGAAATAATCAGAACAAATTGGCACACTGGTGGGACAATGTTATAATAAATTATATAGTTAAACTTATTAGAAAATTTTAAGGTCTTCTCGAGTTTGGAGTACATTTCGATATGAACATTGAAGCGGCAAAATAAAGAGTAATAATCCGATATACCCGAGGACAACGATCAAAATAATGGTTAACACAACTAGCCAAGATGGGGACAAATCTCTATGTGGGGGTCGCAACAATCATTTCAAGTTCGATTGATGCATCCAATACCATCCCCGCTGGCAATTAATACGATCCCAAGAAGTACCATAGAAATACCATTGAACATGTCATCAATGAAAACTATGCCACACATAGGAATCAACAATATTCGACACCCACTAGATCTCCAGGTGTTGAGGCCTTGAGACCCAGAAACCCTCCGTACGGAATGCTAACTTTGTTTATGGCAGGGTTACATAATGCATCAACTTCGTCCCCAATCCAAGGGTCTGGTTCAGGAATGAACCATTTGGGTACAAATCCCCAGTAATCTAGGAAACTTTGCTCATTGCTACCCTCACAACTAATAGTCGTGCGCTTAGGAAACAGATGGATGATAGCAATCATGATATGGTAGGAGTCCTAGCCCATGAAATAAATGCTACTATTAATCCCCTGATCCAGAACATAAATAGAACAAACCAAGAAAATGCAGCCCAGATGGCTAGAATAGCGGATTTCTTTGGTGCCCCTGATGCGCCTGCACGACGTAGACAAAATCTAGTGGTGATTCGAAATGAAGAACCCACAATTGAGCAAATTGAATTTTATAAATGGTTGAAGAAAGAAATATAGGGGAAAGAATAAGGCAACAGGAAGTTCAAGAAATTCAGGAAGAACAGCCTAGACAAATAATGATGGTAAATAGGGACCAAAATGTAGACGAAGTGGTTCATAGAATTAGAAATGACAATTTAGTGGTAGAAAATAACCTAAACACTATGATCGAAAGAATAATGGCCTAGAATTGTCTAAATTCAGGATTTAGGAGACCCAATTACACATCTCCTATTGTAGATTATGTTCTGCAATCAGAATTACCCAGGGGTTGTAAAGTTCCTAAGTTCACGAAATTTGCTGGAGACACGAGTGAATCAACAGTGGAACATATAGCAAGATATTTAACTAAAGCAGGAGATATAACAAATAATGAAAATCTTAGGATAAAATACTTTCCAAGTTCTCTAACAAAGAACGCTTTCACTTGGTTCACAACCCTCCCTCCTGGATCTGTAGACATGTGGCCTTATTTAGAAAGACTTTTCCATGAACAATTTTACATGGGTCACCTAAAATCACCAAAGAATTAGCAAGCATTAAGAGAAAATTCACGGAACCAATAGATGATTATTTGAATAGGTTTCGTTTATTAAAATCTAGATGCTTCATAGTGGTCCCTGAACATGAATTGGTCGAAATGGCTGCTGGGGGCCTGGATTATTCCATTCGAAAGAAATTGGATACACAGTATCTCAGAGATATGGCCCAACTAGTGTATGAGTTCGGCTGTGTCGAAAGATTAAAAGCTGAAAAGGCTAGGGCCAGTAAAAATCACAAGAAAGAGAGAATAGCCTACATAGAGGCTGAAGAGGGGAGTATAGATGATTCTCAAGATCTTTATGAATTCGATCAATTCGAAATAGATCTTGCATAACTAAAAGAAGCACCCCCTTATTCTTGCAAAGTTCTGATCCCTTCTAATGGAAAGAATCCTGTGGAAAATGAAAAGAACGATAAATTCCCTAAGAAAATTTATACTTTTGATATAACTAAATGTGATGAAATATTTGATCTTCTTGTCAAAGATGGCCAGTTAATAGTTCCTCCTAACCTTAAAATTCCTCCATTGGAACAAAGGAAGAAGAGAGGCTTTTGCAAATATCATAACTTTTTAGGCCATAAAACCTCACAATGCTTTATTTTCAGGGATCTGATACAAAACACAATCAAAGAAGGAAGGCTCAAATTCTCAGACAAAGGAAAGAATCCAATGAAGGTTGATATGGATCTGTTGCTGATGGCGGAAACTAACTATGCTGAACCTCTAGATATCAATGTGGTGAAGATTTCTGAGAAGAAAGTTAAGTCAGGAAATGAATTCGAAGAAGATGGGGACTTTATCTTAATCAAGAACGAAATAGAGGCTACTGAAGGCCTCCTAAAGGTGCTCAAAGCAAAGATACTAAGTGAAGCAAGGACGGCTGCTGATGGCCCACTTGCTGCTGACAAAAAATTAACTGAGGCTACTGAGGGTCTCAGGGTGAAATTCGAAAAGGTTAAAATTTCTGATGGTCAGACGTTAGGAGTAAATATGGTGGACTTTGAACAACCCAACACAGAGATGGAAGAAGTTGAACGCTATTTGGAGAGGGAGAGAGAGCAAAGAAGGGAGAATTTACCTAGGAAAGACGCAAGTTTGCGTGAATATCTCTTTCATTGTCATAAAAGAAACTAGATAAGTTGTCGTGCCCAAGGTGCAACATCATATGTAACCCTGCACTGGCGAAAGTTCGAGGGCCCAACGAAGAACACGAGTTAATCGGAGGCAAGACAACCAACTGTACAAAGTTTACCCAAAAGTTGATGAGAGTTTGCTCGAATTCCTGGTTCGATGCCACAAAATGTTTAATATGTCCTGTGTGTCAGATATGATGTGGAAACGATGAGGTATATCGAAAGAATTCCTTTTGCATCTGTCTGGGGTCACCAAGGTAGGATGCCTTCGAGTCCTGGTAATGTTGGCAGAACTATGCCAATAAGGCCAGATAGTCCTTATCCCAAGGGGGTGAAGAAAGTCTCTTTCAAACTACTCGAAATCCCCACCGATAGTGGTCGCAAGTAAAGGCCGACAAAGGAAAAGGAAAGTGGCGGCTATGACAAAGGTGGCAGGATCATGATGGCTTACGTAAAGCAATTCAATTCAAACAGGAGGGATGAAATGAGATTGGAAAATTACAAAGGTAAGAATCCAATGTCTCGCTCCCAGTGGCGTAAACACCAAAGAAACAAGAAAGCTGAGAGGGATTCGAAGCCCATGGAGATAGGAGAATCCAGCACAAACAAACCAGCGTTAGTGACCCAGACTGGGGGCAAACCCCCAGTATCCAGGAAGCTTTTCTCACCAAAGAAAGAATTTAGAGAAAATAAGGAGCAGAAGGTGGTTGCGAATGAGGAGGAGATGATGACAGATGATTTCGAATCGGAGCGGGAATCTTTCTTCAATGCAAACTGCAATGTAGTTTCTGTGCTACCTTGTGAGTAAAATCAAGAGTCAGAAGTTTATGCTGGTGAGGAAACTGACGAGGACGAAATGGCCAAACATAGGCCAGTATGTTATTATGTGATAAATAATGGGGCAGTCGAAGAACAAAATGCTTTCTTCGAGAGGCCAGATGAGGGAATGAAGAATCACCTCAAACCCTTGTTCATCAGAGCAAAGGTAGAGCAATATGGCATGAACAAAGTTCTGGTGGATGGTGTGTCAACCTGATGCCTCGCTTCATGTTAAAAAGGATAGCATGCACGACTCGATATCGTGCCTCATAATATCATGCTATCGAATTACGGGGAAAGGTCACGACTTTGGGCGTGATACATGTTGACTTGACAATTGGTTCTATCACAAGACCAACAATGTTTATGGTCATTGTCGAAGGCAAACCACAACCGCTGTTTGGTAGGTAGTGGATTCATGGCGCTACGCAGACCTTCCTCAATGCACCAAAGGTTAGTGTTATGGATAGATGATGGAATTGTAGAAAACATGAGGCGCACCAAAGTTACTATATGGCGTAAATCAACAACGTGGACAAGAGGAACTTCGATCGAATATGGCCAACATAGGGCCATGTCACCCTCCCCGAAGAATACTCGAGCCCAATGAAAATGCTTTTATTCTTTGACCCTCCATCCTAATGGATTCCAAAGTGATATGGAGATTGTGGGAAGGACAGGAGATTGAAGAAGCTGGAGAAACATCGACCATACGCCAACTCTGGAAAGTGAAGATCATTATGATTGAATCGATTATTACAAAAGATCTTGGCCTACTTATCTGAGAATAAAAGAAAACGGCTCGAGGCCGAATAACAAACGTGTCAAGCCACATGTAAAAATAAAAACAAAAAAGAAATAGCAAGTCCTAAGGGTAACTACCCACCCCCCCTGTGATGGACAAAATTCAAAACTACTGGATCTAAGGCTAGATGCCATTTATGATCAAGAACCCTTGGGATTCGAAAGGGATCCAGAGTCAACAAGTGCTAAGATGCACAAGATCCATTGAGGAAGTTGATATTGGGGTGCGCCGAAAGAAGAGTTACGACATTAGTGCGAAACTCCCCAATTAAAAGCAAGGTGGTCGAAATGCTCAAACAAAACAGAGATTGCTTCGCTTGGGACTACGACGAGATTCCTGGTTTAAAGAGGGAACTGGTGGAACATAGGCTTCCAATTAAGGATGGCAAGAAGCCCATCAAACAGAAGCCTAGAAGGTTCTCCCCAGCAATCCTCTCGAAAATAAAGGCAGAGATCAAACGGCTCCTTCGATGCAAGTTTATAAGGACCACAAGGTATGTATAATGGCTTGCCAACATAGTACCCGTCATTAAGAAAAATGGTTCTTTATGAATTTGCATAAATTTTAGGGATTTAAATACTGCAACACCTAAAGATGAATATTCCATGCCTATAGCAGAAATGCGGATTGATTCTGCTGTGGGTTTCGAGTACCTAAGTATGTTAGATGGGTATTCTGGGTATAACCAGATTTTCATTGCTGAAGATGATGTTCCCAAAACTGCTTTTAGATGTCCAGGAGCCTTAGGCACTTATGAATGGGTAGGGATGCCCTTTGGACTAAAAAATGCTGGGGCAACATATCAGAGGGCAATGAATACCATTTTCCATGATTCCATCGAATCATTTGTGCAGATTTACATAGATGACATAGTAGTGAAGTCTGTATCTGATGAGGATCATTTGAATCACCTCCGCCAATCATTCGAAAGAATGAGAAAACATGGTTTAAAAATGAATCCTCTTAAGTGTTCTTTTTTTTTGTGCAGGATGGGGATTTCCTAGGCTTTGTGGTCCATAAGAAGCGGATCGAAATTAACTTAAACAAGACGAAGGCTATTATGGAGACGAAACGTCCATCAACAAAGAAGGAGTTGCAATCCCTCTTAGGTAAAATCAACTTTTTATGAAGATTCATATCTAACCTGAGTGGGCGAACTCAAGCATTCTCTCCACTCCTTCGTCTCAATCAAGGGAATTTCTAATGGAAGGCACAACATCAGGAAGCGTTCGAGAAGATCAAGGCCTATTTGATGCATCCTCCCATACTTGCACCACCCTAAGGATGTTTATTGTTCGCTTAAAAGGTGACGTGCTAGAGGATTCGAACGTGAATTCGGATTCTTTGGCTCGAAACGATTTACTCTTTTGATTTGTTTATAAAGATGCCGTGAGCATCAAGCTTTATTATTTTCAACACAAGAAAGATGATTTAATGATTATGAAAAAGGGGAAAGCTGTTAATACCCTCAATTGATATTGATATGCGTAACGACTAGCGCAAACTAGACGCAACGCATCGGGGAGATTCCGAGTAAGGGGATTGTTATATAAAGGGAATAGATGGAGCACCCTAAATATATATAGTTATCTATAGCTTTATATATGAATATGTTTGATATGTTTGTGTGTTTTAATTTCTATTTCTATGATTGGGAAAGTTTCTCCTTTGGGATTTTTAGAATGATAGATTGTGTGGGATCCTAGTGTTTGTTATTATTGTGCTCGCAAAGATCCGTGGATCTTTCAGACACATATCCCCTAGTGGAATCAGAGCATTTGTAGCTCGGATCTCTGTGATCTATGGTTTGTTTGGTCCGAGGGAGAAAGAAATTTGCTCGGCAAGGATGAGACCTTGTGCCTACGTATTCCCAAAAGGATGTTGAGAAAGTCGTAGCAATCGTAGTTCCCACTTATGCTAGTGGAAAGCAACGGATGTTAGTAAGAGATGCATAAATGTCATCTTAATGAAAATGTATCTAATCTA
This sequence comes from Vicia sativa, assembly GCA_021764765.1. Classification (NCBI taxonomy): domain Eukaryota; kingdom Viridiplantae; phylum Streptophyta; class Magnoliopsida; order Fabales; family Fabaceae; genus Vicia; species Vicia sativa. The sequence continues at coordinate 94,802,936 of CM038794.1, read as the reverse complement.
TTTCATCACATACATTTTGAAAAGTTTGATTGATAAAAATCTTTCATCGTAAGTTAGTGTGTTTTGTTTGAGTATACAAGCGCTACTACTTACATGTTTAAGAAAGATGTTTTGAAAAGATGATTAAATCTTTAACTGAAGCATTGGGTGTTTTGCTTGAGTGTACAAGCTGCTACCACTTACAATTAAGATATTTTTGTTTGAAAACAATTTGAAAAGAGTTTGAAAAGTTTTTGATCAGATGTGATGTGATAGATGAGATACTTCTTCCATAGAGATGATAGATGTCTAAATCTCGAGGAGAATTTGATTGATTAAAAGGATGCTTTTAAGAAGCCCATGGGTCCTTGTATTGTTAGCCCAAGAGGAGGCATTCCGAGGGTCATCGAGGGTCCTTGTATGAAGCTCAAGAGGAAGCTATAGGTATGGTGGCTTTGTGTTAAAAGGGATTTCACCGAGAAACCATCCTTTTGAATTAAGAGAAATTTCACCGGAAATTTTACTCTGGGATTTTGAAAGTGATTTCACCGGAAACCATCCTTTTAGGTTCTATCTTAGCGCAGTGATTCTTTGTATTGAAGCCCAATAGAGGCTGTTAAGAGATTTCCTATCTCTTTCATTGTATGATGCCCAAGAGAAGGCTAAACTCAATGAGGAGTTCTTTTGAACGAAGCCCAAGAGGAGGCTGACTCAACAGGGGAGTGTTGTCTTATATGAAGCCTAAGCGGAGGCTAAACTGATGAATGAGTTTCTTTTGAATGAAGCCAAGAGGAGGCTAACTCGGGAGAGTTATCTTGTATAAAGCCCAAGCGGAGGCTAAATTCATGCAGGGGATGAATTATCTTGTATGAAGCCCAAGCGGAGGCTACAACTGTGAGGAACCTATTGGTTAGACTAATTGTTATGTTATAATTAGACAGCTTGTATAAACAAGTGTGTGTGTGTGATATGTATTCACAGGAATTTATGAAGGAAATATAAACATTGCATGATGTTTATATACAAAAGTTTATGAAATATAAACAAGTGTTTGTGAAACGAACGTTTAAAACGAGCGTAACTTGATTATTTACAAGTTTGAATTGTGTACAAGGAAGTAAATATGTACACGAACGAGTATTTATGTACGCATAAAGATGGATGTACATAGGAGAGTCAGCTTACACCATATAGGAGGCCCATTGGTTTGAAAGCACACAGGAACAATGCTCCTTTCAATACCAATGGTATTCAGTGTATATACAGATGAAACGAAAATGAACGATCGAATTTTATCTGTGAAAAGTATCTCTATTATGTACAGACAAAGATTTGTATGAATACAAAAAGAATTTGATATGTACAAAAATATGTACATAAAAGAATGTTTTGTTTGTGTATACACAAGTGAAGTAAAAACAAACGATCGAAGTTTGTCTGTACTTGAGTATAAAAAATATCTGTGTTATGTACAGATAATAATTTGTATGTATTTGAAAAGAGTTGGATATGTACAAAGAAATATTATGTACATAAAAGAATGTTATGGGATTTACACCGTGAGGGAGGCCCATTGTTTAAAAGAAGTTTCATCAAGAATAATTTTTCCTTTCAATACCAATGGTATCAGTGTATAAACAAACGAATGAAAACAAACGAAAGAAATTTGTTTATGTTTGAATATTAACAATGATGATTTGAGTATGTACAAGGAAAATTGAATATGTACATAAAAGGATTTGGACTTACACCGTAAGGGCGGCCCATGATCGATTGAGAAATTCGAGAGAAAACGAATTCGGTTTTATCGTTTAAATCGGATCGATCATGGTAAAAGAAGTAAGTTTGATAAAAAGTTTTGAAAAATGATTTTGAAAATGTTTTGAAATGTGAGGTTCATTTATGAGAAGTTTTGAAAAGAATCGGAAGTCGAAAACTTGAAAAATTCACCTTTTAAAGTGTTTTGAAAAAGTGCTCAGAACGTCGTTTTCGGCTCGATAAAAATATAATCAGATGAAAGTTTTTTCTGAAAATTTTTGCACTATCATAAAATAGATACATTTATTGACAAGTGTCCAAAAAATCACCTCAAAATGAGGAGTTTTGATTGGTTAAAAAAAACTGTGAAGTTTTGTAAAAAAACATGAAAAAATATGAAAGTTTTAAAAAAAGAATGGTCTTGTGGAGAGTTGAACCCATGACCATTGGGTAGCATACGTGGAAAAGTGCACTACGGGCAAGCTAGCTACCACTGGGACAAACGCGCGTTTGTGTTTAGGAATCAGAAAAACGTGTAAACAAAGTATTAGAATTTTTGAATTTAAAAAAATCTCAAGAACACGCGCGCAAGCTTGTTCTTCGTTTTGATTCTCAGATTCTTCAAATCAAGCTACAATCTTCGTTTCTCAATGAAATTCAATGAAATAAACATGAAAGTTGCTCAGTTTTTCACAAGGAATACGAAGATGACTGTTAATTGCATTTATTTTTAGCCTATCATGTTTGAATTTCTTGAATCACGAAGAACCCTAGAAACTAAGATTTCAAATTAAATGATGCATAGTTGATGATTATTTGATTTTTTTGAGGGCTTATGATCGTGATAAGTGCAGAAAGAGATTGGCCAAGAGTTTTTGCATTTAAGTTCAAAGAATTATGATATCCAAGTTTGAGTTTGAACCTGTTCAAGTTGAAATCGAAGGAGGTATTAGAGTGTTTCCAGAACTTGTTTTTCGATTGCTACAGCATCATCGGCCCATGTGGAAGCTAAATGGATGGTCTGCTTGCCTTGAATCACCTTGAATTACTCCAGCCAAGTCCACCCTAGCCAAAATGGAAACTCAAATTCTATGTTTAAGCAGTTACAGTTAGTTGCTGATGGTTTGGATCATGTATATGAGGTATATGGAAGGTGTTAGAGTGATCAGAACACAACTTGTTCAAACAAAACCAAGAATTCGAGCTCTTAGGCAGTTTTGTAAGTTTGAAAAAATGGAAAGTGCAATTCTGATTTTTACTTGCTTTCAGTTTGATTTTAAGTTGCAAACAAGTTCAATATTGATTATGGAATGTGTTTGACACCAATTTGACAAAAGTTTCTCATCAATTTTCAAAAATGCAAGTTTTGGCAACTTGAACTATGTTTCTTGATATTGAAGAAAGAAGAGAGAAAGCATAACTTTGCAATGCTTTGGTGTAATTTGAACATGAAATGGTGATCTATTTATAGGCCAATGGTTCTGAAAATGTTAGGCAAGAGTACAAGCTTTTGGTAAATCAAAGTTAACTTAAGGGGTAAGAAAGACTTTTCAAAAAGGAAAAAGGAAGCTTCCTCTTTTTACCATGTGTGAAAATCTCATTTTGATCCTATCTCATCTCAATTATATCTAGCTGATATTTATCAGTTCTATGCTTGAATTGGCAAGGTGGCATAGCTTCTAGATGAAGAAATCTCAAAATGACCTATAATTTGAAATTTTGACCTTTGAAAATCATGTTCATGGAGCCTTATGTTTCAATTTCAAAAGTATAGCTAGGCTCCATAGATTTAAGAGTTCTTGGAAAGCTTGTTTCAAGAGCTACAACTTTCATGTTTTGAGTTTTTTCCAATTCAAAATGGAACTAGGTGAAAAAAATGGCATGAAGTTTGGAAAAAATAAGAAATTTTAACACTTAGAAATTTTTCTAAGTACGGAAACTTTTGACTTTTTGTTGACTTTTCCAAATTCTTTGATTCTTTATGATCATGATGGATCATTTGAAGTATTTTGATGATGGAAAACGTTTTTTTTTGAAAAATTTGACCAAAAGTCAAAATTTGACCAAAAGTCAAAGTTTGACTTTTCTGTGCAGATGAATTTTCATCAGATGTTTCAGAAATTGACTGATGAAGTCTGTGAACTTCTGTGATGTTTTGAATCCAGAAATTAGGTCAAGATGTTGTATCTAAGATATAATGACCAATCTCTATCCAAAAAAGTCATTTCTTGCTCAAAAAGTCAGAGAATACACATGCTCGATCAAAACCCTAATTGGTCGATCCTCGATTGATCAATGAGAAAAATGGATATCTGAGGATTGAAGGTTGATGTTTTGATCAAGATAGATCAAATGAGGTGAGAAAAACTCAAACCCTAATTGATTGTCTCTTGAATCAGATGAAAATCTGATGAAACCCTAATTTTGACGTATGAAAGCTACACCCGATTAATGTTGTCTGAGCTATTAGTTATGTAATGATGCAAATGTAAGGTGGTATATTAGGTCAAAATTTGGGGTATGACACCTGTGAGATTGTATATCTCTACCTCTAATGTAACTATAGGTAGTATGTTGGCCCAAGAAAACAATGATGGCGTCGAAAGAGCTGTCTATTATCTTAGTAGGGTCTTAAATAAAACAGAGACTAGGTATAGTAGTATAGAGAAACTATGTCTCTGTCTGTATTTTTCTTGTACAAAAATTAAGTATTATATTAAACCAGTTGATGTTTATGTTTCATCTCATTTTGATTTCATTAAACACATGCTTTCAAAGCCAATCATGCACAGCAGAATTGGCAAATGGGCCTTAGCGCTCACTGAGTACAGTTTAGCCTTCAAGCCTTTAAAGGCCATGAAAGGTCAAATAGTTTCGGACTTTATAGTGGATCACTCCGTGAGTATAGACTTCGCGTTAAACTATGTTTAGGTCTAGCCATGGAGGTTATCCTTTGATGGATCAACGCATAAAGAAGGAAGTGGAGTTGGGGTGCTTATAATTTCTCCTGAAGGAATTCCATCAAAATTCAAGTACATGTTAGAAGGTCCTCCTTGTTCGAACAACGAAGCTGAGTATGAAGCATTAATTGCTGGACTTGAAGCTTTGTGGGAATTGGGGGTGACCAGAGTCGAAATTATATGAGACTCAGAGCTGGTCATCAAACAAATAACCAAAGAATACAAGTGTATAAAATAAAATTTGATCATGTACTTTGTTATTGCTAATAGATTACTCAAGAAGCTCGAATATGTGGACATCAAACATATTCCCAGAATTGATAATCAGGAGGCAAATGACTTGGCTCAAATAGCCTCAGGATATAAGACATCCAAAGAAAAACTCCAATACCTCATAGAAACAAGAGGTAGAATAATGGCTACCAAATTGTCACCATTAGACCTGGAACATTCGAAACTCGGCTATGCCAATCAGAGAGAATTCGAGGTGCTAAGTATAGATACTTTGGCAGACACATATTGGCAAAGTCCAATAATAAATTACTTGAAAGAACCTTCAATAAATATAGAGAAAAAGATCAAATATTGAGCATTGTCTTATGTACTAATGGGAAATGAATTGTTTAAGAAAACCCTAGAAGGAATCTTACTCAAATGTTTAGGTGAGAATGAAGCATATCTAGCATTGTCCAGTATGCACAGTGGGGCGTATGGGGCACGTCAAGCAGGTCACAAAATGAAATGGTTGTTGTTTCGATATGGCATGTATTGGCCCACTATGCACAAAGACTGCATAGAATTTGCTAAAGGATGTGAGGAATGTCAAGTTCATGCAGGAATTCAACATGCTCCTGCAAGTGAGCTACATTCAATTGTTAAGCCTTGGCCTTTTAGAGGATGGGCATTAGATTTAATTGGTGAAATACGACCAACATCATCCAAAGGGCAGAAATATATCCTTGTGGGTATAGATTATTTCACAAAATGGATCGAAGCAATCCCTTTAGTATATGTTGATCAAGAGGCTATTATAGACTTTATCCAAAAATAAATAATTTACAGGTTTGGGATACCAGAAAGTATTACAACAGACCAAGGTTCAGTTTTCACAGGGCGAAAAATGCAAGAGTTTGCACAAGAAATGGATTTAAGTTGCTCACATCAACACCCTACTATGCTCAAGCAAATGGTCAAGTAGAAGCAGCCAATAACGTGATAATAGGGTTGATAAAGAAGCATGTGGGGCGAAAGCCAAAGAATTGGCACAAAACTCTGGACCAAGCTTTATGGGCATATCGAACATCTCATAAGGAAGCAACGAATACTACTCCGTTTCGAATAACATTTGGACATGATGTAGTACTGTCAGTCGAAATACATTTATAGATAGTTAGAATCCAAAGACAAAATGAGATACCGGCTGACCAATATTGGGAAATGATGATGAATGAATTAGTAGATGTAGATGAGGCCAGGCTACATGCTTTAGAATTTATGAGAAGACAAAAAGAAAGAGTAGCCATAGCATACAACAAAAGATTTAAAAGTAAGTTGTTCTCAACTAATGATTTGGTGTGGAAAGTTATATTACCTGTGGATAAAAAGAACAAATCCTTAGGTAAATGGTCACCCCATTGGGAGGGACCCTTTCGTGTCTTGAAAACTTTTTCAAATAATGCTTATGAAATAGAGGAATTAGCTGAAGATAGAAGAATCTTGAAGGTAAATGGGAAATACTTAAAAAAGTATAAGCCATGCTTGCAAGAGGTTCGAATTACTACAGAATAATAGAAGTAAAACAAATAATAAAAGCCAAAATGGTATTACGTAACTGCCAAAATGGCTGTGTTCGAGTTACAAAAATACATAGTAAATATCCTTAACAATAAAGAGCATTAAGGGAATACATTTGAAATGATGAAAAATCATAAAGGAGCATTTCGTTTCAACTTAGCAAACTTGCTCTTACATAACTTGATCTTGCATTGGGTAGCATTTCTGACGCTTTCGATCCCCTTGATCTCCTCGTTAATTTGTTTAGCTACCTCCATTTGCTGAAGACTTTGTGTAACAAGAGTTTCAAGCTCTTTGTCATCAACAGGCTTCAAGGCTGTCTGCTACTTCGAGCACCCTCAATTCTCTTTTGGAGTTCTTCAATCTGGGAATCCCAGAATAAGATTGATCAAGCCAAATCATCATGCTTGTCCTTGGTTTGAATATGAGCACGTTCCAATACTTCTGCTTCTTCAGAAAGCTTTGAAGTTTGGTGGTAAGCTTCATACAAAGCCTCCTGCTTGGTTCGAATCTTTGCATCAGTGTCGTTTGCCCTAGTATATTCACTGCTAACTTCATTGAGCAAAATTTGCAGATCATATATAGTTTCGCTTACTTCAAAGGGGCAGATGCTGATATCGATCTGAGTGAGCAACTTCTTCATAGAATAATAGGCTGCGACATCTTTTCAGAATAGCGAAGATATCAACCTCAAGAATAACTTTGTTAACTTGTTGGAGAAGTTGGTCAACAGAAGTAAGAGGGGCATTATCGTTAGTTTGGCTCGAACCCTCAGATTGGTTTTTGCCAGAGGAAGAATCTCATTGTGCTAGCATTAATTTTATGTATTTCAGGGGGTTGCTCCTTTTCAGTTCCTCTTTCTTCTCTTCATTCAAGGATGGAGGATCTTGGTTTCTTGTTGAGTAGGTTCCAGCAGGAACAAAAATATCCACTTCCTCGTGCATTACTTCATCTTCTTCACCATCTATGAAATAGCGGCTTACGGTATGCGTTTCACTTTCCTCCTATGATTGGTTGGCAAAGTGCACCCTTCTGGGAGAAGAATCTCTAGGAATTTCGATCACAGGAGTTTCTAACCCTACGTTTGGTTCACCAGTTATAGGGATCTCTGTCAAAGGAGGCGAAGTTGCTTGTTGGTCTAAGGTTTCGACAGTCTCGGCAGGAGTAGCAGCAGTGGATGAACCCTTATTTAGGACGGCCTCGTTAAAGCCCTTTGGTGGAGAAGAGGTTACAAGTTTTAAAGTTTGGACCTGAGGGGCAGGAGTATCAGAGGGAGCAAAGGGGACACTCTGCGCAAAAATTAAGGGATTAGCATAAAGGAAGTTCACATGGGCGTAATCTCGAAAAGCATTAAGTAAGATCTACCTTTTGTTCGTCAGAAGATGCATTACTACCAATGCGTTTCGAAATCACATTCTTTGAAGACTGAGACTTCGAAGGTACTTTAGACTTAGGCTTGAAAGCAGTTGCATTTATTTCACTTCCGAGGTTGAGAGCCTTCGCCAGACTTCTTGGGTTTCTTTTTCTTCTTTAGTTTGAGTGGAGAAACATCTTCACTCTTTTCTGATTCATTATTAGAGTGGTCATCATCGCGTCATCGCTTCTTAGGAGACTTGGGAGGTAACCAACTCATCTGGAAAAGTGGAAAGAAATGATTGGTCAATTAAAAGAATAACTTCGACAAGGAAAAAGGAATGAATAAAGTATTACCTTTTACTTTTTCTTTTTTGGGGAGTCATTTTCTTGCTCAGGTGGAGGATGTTCTGTTGTGGCCGTGGGTGCTTTCAAGTAGAGGTTGAGCTTGCCTTAAGGATGACTTTATCCTTCTTCAACGTTTTCAGATCAACAGCTAAAAAGAGTATGAGATAGTCAAGGTTAAAACGAAGTGTAAAAAAGAATAAAGGAACTTCGAATTTCTTCAGTCCCGCACATTCGCGGTTTTCTGACGTGATAGACATGGCTGACAAGTCATAGCGAAGGTGCCCCCTGAAATTGTCTAAATCAAATTTAGCCCACATTACCCTTTGGGCAGTTTTTTGTCATCATTTTCATATCTATGAAAAGTATTCCCACAAACAAACCACCAAGGATATGGGGGAAAAAAGGCCAAAGCCAACTCTGAAGTAGGTAGGTTGGGAAATTTTGGTGGTTGATATTTAAAAGCCCACCAATACCTATCTTCAGGTTTTACAAAAGGAGGAAATCGAATTTTCGAAAGTTGTTTTTTAAATTTTTCCTCCAAATTTTGTGCTGCTTCGAAAATGGTTCGACGCATGTTCATGGGATTATAGAGTGAAATATTTTTGAAGGCTCGAATTTCCTTGACATGAGTAAATCTACCTTTTTTGACATGCTCCTAAACAAGGGAAAAAGGTGCCGTCAGTTGTTGTTGGATTTGGAGGGTGTTGAACATATTATTCGAATAATAAGTCGTCCACCAATTATAAAAGTTTGTCATCATATAAAAAGAAGGATTAAAAAAGATCAATGAAAAATCAGCGAAACTAGCATAATGTTGCTGTCGAGTCTCAACTTCCTTGAAGGAGTAAGGTACCCCTGCTATACGTATCTCCCTTTTCTTATTAAAGTGAGGTTCAGGAGGAATTTGGCATAGTCCGAATTGACGGGCTACGAAATTAGGATGATAAGCAAGGATGCACACTTGGCTCTTCACAGGCGTAATCCTAGAGATGGTAAGCCTGGGGTTCAAAAAGGCACACCAGATATCCCTAATTACTTCCTCCTCTATAGCTTGTTCGAGGGGCATAGTGAACCAAGTTAGGCCACAACTTCGATTGGAAAAAGGGGCCATTGAAGGGTCGAACCTGTGCCTTTTGGAGAAGATCATCATATAATTAACAAAACACGTCTTGAAATTTTCTCTTTCATCATTTGGGGTTAGTTTCAACAACCTAGTACCCTCAATGCTTCGGTTTACAACATCGGGATGCTCTTCGTTGATTACCCCAAAGGTTGAAAGAGATGATTCGAATGTAGCATTCAACCAAAGTTGCAGTAGCCAAAAGGGGCCAGCAAGAAGCAGATTAGTGCCAGCTTCATAAGTTTTCAGTTTTGAAACTGCAACACCTATACTTTTGTATAGACTCGCCAGCAGTAGCTCACTGATGCACACCCTTCGACCATGGTGGAGCTGATTCGCAAGGGTAATGAATCTGCTAGCAACTTGTAGGGACTTGCTGCAGAAGACATATTTTGATAACCACAGAGCTAGGAAAGCTATATGTTCGACATCGAAGACTTCCTCTTCAGCAGAGTGGTAAAGATTGATGTATTTCGAAAAACTGGCATTCTTGACATCAAAATCAATGAGGTTATCTGCATCCTCATTTGGATCAAATGTTTCTCCAATAGGGGAGAGTCTGGTGATAGCAGCAATGTCAAAGAATGTAGGTGTCAACATTCCACAGGGAAGGTGGAAAGTGTTATAGGTGTTGTCCCAAAAGTACAAAGAGGCTAGCAAGAAAGTTTGGCTATAACTGAATCCTAATTTTGACATTCGAGTAAGATTCAAAATTCCTATACTTTCCCGTTCCTGGGATTTCTTATTTTCAACCTTAGATAACCAATCTTGATACAGTTGGTCTGATGAAGGACATGAACGAAAGGGTTTAAAATTCCCAGTAACGTAGTCCATATTGAAGGCTTCCCTCATGGGTTTTGAAGTTTCTGTTTCACAGGGTTTTTCTTTTAGGGTTTTTGAAAGTTTAACAACCGATTCATCTTCTTTAGATTTTAGAGGGATAGATTTATTGACAATGGGTTTGGTTTCGGAATAAACGGGAAAAAATCCCTTTGTCTTTTCCAGACGCTTCGTAGAAATTAAAGGACCTATAACCCCTAGGGTTTTATCAAGGACAGTGGTGGGAATAATTACCTGGGAAGCATAAATAGCCTTCTGTTCTTGAGAGAGTTTAGGAGTTGTTATGAACTCCTGATTATCGAGATTGATGATCTTGCTTACTGGTTTGAGACTATAAGGAGGAGCTTGCTTGGATTTTCCAGCCTTCTTGGATGAAGGTGATGACGCTGAAGGAGAAGACATTTTGGAGATCAAAGTTTTTCTGAAAATAAGAAATATGGGTTGTGTCGCACCCCAAATTTTACCCTGCTATTTTTCTACTTGCATTCTGTTTATATAAAAAAAACAGTCATTCACTCATTGCATTTACATCATTTCGTCGTATTTAAACTGATTAAAAGTCTGTCTAAATCGATATTCGGATCATTTTTAGTTATAAAATACCCGTTATTTTCACTTCATTTACTTTTACCTCTCAGCCTGTTTATCGCATCGCTTTAAATTATTTGTATGTCGATGATATTGATATTACGGTTTTTTAAACAAACTGTTAAAAGCAATTCGATACTGTGCGAAAATCAGTGGGGAAAATATTTCAAGTTTTCATCTTTCACTCATTGTTTTATAAATTTACGTATCGCGTAAATCATAAAAATGTGATTTCCCTAATGTTTCGGTACATTTCGAAGTCTCGTTTTTAACTGCAAGCGTTTTAAAGTCGGGTATTTTTTATTATCATTTTATTTCGATTTTAAACATTTTGGTAATTTTTCTTTAATCTTTGACACCCGTAGTTTATTTTAATGTGCTCTTTTTATTTTTTCGGATAATTTATTGTCCGAACTTTTACCATTTTTGACAATTTTTAGATGTCCATTTTTTATCTCACAAAATCAAACAAAAATACTTTTGGGCTTATTATTTTAAGTGACCCAATTTTATGGCCCATTTAATCATGAAGGGCATTTTTGGCATTAGTAAAAATATGCTAAACCTAATTTATTACTATATATTGGGAGTTTGTTTACTGTTCTAGAAGAGGCCAAAATGGAAAAAAGAAAACGGAACAAGCAGAGGCTACAAAAAAAAATACAAATTATAAAACAAAAAAGCACTCAGAAGAAGAGACTTCTCCTTCATCGTATTCAACAACCCCTGTTCCCTCCGTCCATCACAGTACCACCATCAACTTTTGTCCGACCTCCTTCCTTCTATTCCTTTGTCCCTCCCGTCGTCGTTACCCTACATCCACGTACCCCCTTTGCTATCAACAGAAGCCATTCACTCCCTGCTACCTGACATTCATCCGCTCCACACCCACTTCATCAATCTCAACCACTAACTGTTCTTCTTCATCCCTTCCATCATAAACCCTTCATTGAACCTGTCATACCCTAATTTTTGACCTAATATACCACCTCACATTTGCATTATTGCATCACTAACAGTTCAGAACAGAATTAATCGGGTGTAGCTTCTACAGGTCAAAATTAGGGTTTCACAAATTTTTCATCTGATTCAAGAGGTAATCAATTAGGGTTTGAGTTTCACTCACCTCATTTGATCTATCTTGATCAAATCATCAACCTCTGATCATCAGATATCAAATTTTTCCTCCTGATCTATCGAGGATCGACCAATTAGGGTTTTCATCGAGGATGAGCAATCACTGATTTTCTGATCAATGAATGACTTTTTTGATTAGAGATTTATCTTCATATCTTAAATACAACATTTTGACCTAATTTCTGGATTCAAAACATCACAGAAGTTCACAGAATTCATCAGTCAATTTCTGGATCATCTGATGAAATTTCATCTGCACTGAAAAGTCAAACTTTGACTTTTGGTCAACTTTTTCAAGACAAAACTTTTTCCATCATCAAAATACTTCAAATGATCCATCATGATCATAAAAAATCAAGAAATTTCGAAAAGTCAACAAAAAGTCAAAATTTTCAACTCTTACAAAATTTTCAAAGTGTCAAAATTTCACATTTTTCCCAAACTTCATGGCATTTTTTCACATATTTCCACTTTGAATTGGAAAAAACTCAAAACATGAAAGTTTTAGCCCTTGAAACAAGCTTTCCAAAATGTCCAAGAACTCTCAAATCCATGGTGTCTAGCTATACTTTTGATTTTGAAACATAGAGCTCCAAAACTCTTGATTTTCAAGTACAACTTTCAAGATTATAGGTCATTTTTGAGTTTCTTCTTCTAGAAGCCATGCCACCTTGCAAAGAAGGATAGAGCTGATAAAAAATCAGATGGAGAGTAATTATGATGGGATAAGATCAAGTTGAATAATTAACCATGGTTAAAAGGAAGCTTCCTTTTGCATTTATTGCAAAAATGACTTCCTTGCCCTCTAAGGCAACTTGTAAATACCAAAGCCAAGCTTCTTCACTTACCATTCAGAACTTGTGACCTATAAATAGAGGTCATGTTGGCCATTTGAAACTACACCAAAGCTATGCCAAAACAAGCTTTTCACTTCTTTCTTAAATTTCAAGTAACATAGTTTAAATTGGAAATTCTTGCATTTTTCAAAACTTATGAAAAGCTATGAGATATTTGGTGTCTAATGTGTCATAAACAACTAATAGAACTAGTTTGTAACTTAAAATCAACACAAGAATAGCTAGAAACCAGATTTGCATTTCACACTTTCAAACTTGCCCAAAACTGCCTTAACATTCGAATCTGATCATTGGCTCGAGCAAGTTGTGATTTTTTCACTCAAACATCATCAACATACTCCATATGGATGATGCAGACCATTAACTTCAACTTGTAACACCTCTAACATCAAATTCAAGTTTCACTTTGAAGCTTATGCGGTGGACTTGGTTGGAATGATCGATCCTCACAATTCCGTGCTATAGGAATCATCAAAGCACATCCATCATCTCGCTTCAAGAGGTCGAACTTCAAACTCCATGATTCCTTGCTTTCAGTTCAAAAAGTTCTTGGCCGTTTTGTTTCTGCACTATCACTGATCAATAACCCTCAATCAATTGATCAACACGATTTCAATTAGATAATTCAGAATTAGGGTTCTTCGTGATTTCTGAGAATTTAATCATGTTAAGCTTAAAATAAATGAAATTAAATGACATCATCATGTTCCTGAGCTTAAAATGATCAAGTTTGATGTTTACATCGAGCAATTTCATGGAGAAATAAAGAATCCATGGCTGATTGAAGATTGGAGGAAGAAGAAAAAGTTGCGTGCGTTATTTCAAATTTAAAAATCTGGTTTATAATATTATAACATAGTTTGAACATAATACATGGATGTATTGCCGCCCCAGCGGTTTCAAGCTCACTCTTAAGTCATTCATGCCTTGCCTTGCCTAATGGTCCCGGGTTCGAGTAGCTTTGGGACCATTTTTGCCAAACTTTGTAATTTTTCTTCATTTTTTTGCAAACTTTGACTCTTTCAAAACCCAATCAAAACTCCTCATTTTGAGGCGATTTTTTGTACACTTGTCAATTAACATGTCTATTTTAAGACAGTGTCAAAAATTTTCAGAAAAACTTTCATCCGATTGTATTTTTATCGAGCCGAAAATGATGCATTTGAGTACGTTTCAAAGCACTTTCAAAGGTGATTTTTTTTAAACTTTCAAAGCCCGATTATTTTCAAAACTTCTTATAAATAAATTTCACTTTTCAAAAACACTTTCAAAATCATTCTTCAAAATTTTCATCAAACTTACATCTTTTTCCATGACCGATCCGATTTAAACGATAAAACAAAATTCGTTTTCTCTCAGATTTCTTAACCAATCATGGGCCTCCCTCACGGTGTAAGTCCCAAAAACATTCTTTTATGTACATAATTATTTCTTTCTACATGTCCAATTCTTTTATGTACATACCAATTTTTACCTGTACATAATACAGACGTCCTTTGTAAATACTCAAATACAGATAAACTTCGATCGTTTGTTTTCATTTCGCTTGTATATACACTGAATACCATTGGTATTAAAAGGAGCATTATTCCCGGTGAAACTGCTTTTAAACCAATGGGCCTCCCTTATGGTGTAAGTCCCAACCCTCCTATACATCCATCTCTGCGTAAATACTTGTTCGTGTACATACTTACTTCCTTGTACACAATTCAAACTTGTAAATAATCAAGTTACGCTCGTTTTAAACGTTCGTTTCACAAACGCTTGTTTATATTTCCTTCATAAACTCTAGTAAATAAACATCATGCATCTGTTTATATTTCCTTCATAAACTCCTGTGAATACATATCACACACACACTTGTTTATACAACTGTCTAGTTATAACATAACAACTAGTCTAACCATTAGGCTCCCCACAGAGTTAGCCTCCTCTTGGGCTTTGTACAAGGTAACTCATTTCATCTGAGTTCAGCCTCCTCTTAGGCTTCATATAAGAAAACTCATTCATCTGAGTTTAGCCTCCGCTTAGGCTTCATATAAGACAACACTCCCCTGCTGAGTCAGCCTCCTCTTGGGCTTCGTTCAAAAGAACTCCTCATTGAGTTTAGCCTTCTCTTGGGCATCATACAAGAAAGAGATCAGTAAATCTCTTAACAGCCTCCTATTGGGCTTCCAATTCAAAGAATCACCCGCGCTAGGATAGAACCCTGAGAGTATAATTTCCCGGTGAAATTGCTCTTGATCCTAAGAGGATGGTTTCCCGGTGAAATCCCTCTTAAAGCCAAAGCCAGCCATACCCTATAGCTTCCTCTTGAGCTTCATACAAGGACCCTCGAATGCCTCCTCTTGAGCTTACAATACAAGGACCCATGGGATTCTGAAAAGCATCCCCTAATCCAATCAATTTCTCCTATAGATTTAGACGTTTATCATCTCTATGGAAGAAGTATCTCATCTATCACATCACATACAATCAAAAACTCTTCAAACTCTATTCAAACAAAAACATCTCTTAATCGTAAGTGGTACCGCTTGTACACTCAAGCAAAACACCCATTGCTTACAATTAAAAGATTCAATCATTTTTCAAACATCTTTCTTAAACATGTAAGTGGTAACGCTTGTACACTCAAGCAAAACACCTATAACTTACGATGAAAGATTTCAATCAAACTTTTCAAAAATGTATGTGATGAAATAGATTAGATACATTTTTCATTAAGATGACATTTGTCTTTGTCTATTACTAACATCCTGTTGCTTCCACTAGCATAAGTGGGAACTACGATTGCACTGACTATCTCAACATCCCTTTGAGAATACGTAGGCACAAGGTCTCATCCTCGCCGAGCAAATTTCTTTCTCCCTCAAACCAAACAAAACCATAGATCCCTTTAGATCCGAGCTACAAATGCTCTGATTCCCATTAAGGGATATGTATGCAGAAGATCCCAATGATCTTTGCGAGCACAATAATAACAAAACCTAGGATCCCACATAATCTATCCTTCTTAAAATCCAAAGGAGAAACTTTCCCAATCATAGAAATAACAATTTAAAACACACAAACATATCAAACGTATTCATATATAAAGCTGCTATAGATAACTATATATATTTAGGGTGCTCCATCTTTTCCCTTTATATAACAAACCCCCTTTCCCGGAATCTCCCCAATGCGTTGCGTCTAGTTTGCGCTAGTCGTAATGCATATCATATCAATTGAGGGTATTGACTTTCCCCTTTTCATAATCATTTTCTTGTGTTGGAAATAATAAAGCTTGATGCTCATGGCATCTTTATAAACAAATCAAAGAGTAAATCGTTTCGAGCCGAGAATCGAATTGATTCGATTCCCTTCGGCGTCACTTTAACGAGAAAAATGGCGACTACTTTTGGGGAGTACGCTAAATTTTGATTTTCAAAAAAATGTGACTGCCAAGAGCACCAAGCTTTTTGTTTTCAAAATGAAAAAGAGGGTTAGGCTGTGATATGTGCATATGTTTGTTTTCTTTATTATGTGTTTCGCGATTTCATCGATGGAAAGAAATCCTAACCCGGATTTAAGAAACATTTTAAAATCTAGGTGGGGGTATAGTCCTATTATCTTGTGAGAAGTCTCAGTACTTACGGAGTTAATTTGAGATCCATCTCTCAGTGGAGGTTGTCTTGGGAGTATTTGTGTTTAGCAAGTATTTGCAAAGACATGTTGCTTTCAAGAGAACTTGCGAAGCTGAGTGGCTCTAGAACACATAACCCATCCTGGCCATTTAGGATGTAGTGCAGAAATTATTCGGGCGTAAGCCTAGAATAATTGTCATGCGAGACTACGATCAGGTGAGTTTTTCTTGAAAAATATTATTGGACTTCGAGTATTCAACAAATCCGATAATATTTCAAAGAGAAGTGTTGAGCCTGTATTATCAGTAGAACCCGTTTCACAGATGAATAAGCCCTTAGAACTTACCCACGTTGATTCTTATCGTTGGCCTCATGCTCGTGATTTCGAATGCTTGACCGTGTGTATAACTACTAACCATGTTTGTAGCATTCATGCATTCATTTAAAACTTCATTTCTCTTCCCATTTACAAAGAATTTAGAGATTTTTCTTTGTAAATATTTTAGGTTAGAGTGATGGACGTCAGACGAAGATTCACCAAGAGATACAGTTTTAGAATTCCTGATGTAGGAAAATTGAAAGAGTTAGCATCCTTGGTAGAAGATCCCTCGGATTTCAGAAAACGTTATGGAACTCTTTTAACTATTCTGAACACTAACGTTGATGAAGGACTTCTTAAAACTTTCGTTCAGTTTTACGATCCCGTCTATCGCTGTTTCACTTTCCCTGACTATCAGTTAATGCCTACTTTGGAAGAGTGCGCACATTCTAGGTATCTCAGTATCAGAAATGGTGCATTTCAATGGTTTGGAAGCCATTCCTAAGTCACCAGTCATTGCAACGATGACTCACTTAAAGAAATCTGAGATAGACAAAAACCTAACTACCAAAGGAAAACTCTTAGGACTAACTTCAAAGTTCCTAATGGAGAAGGCTCTTAAATTCTCTGAAGCCGGTAGTATGGTAGCCTTTGAAGCTATTTTAGCCTTACTCATCTATGGATTGATGTTGTTTCCCAACGTCCCAAGTTTTGTTGATATCAACGCCATAAGGATCTTTCTGATTGGAAATCCCGTTCCCACTTTGCTTGGTGACACGTATCTCTCCATTCATCATAGGAATCGTCAAGGAGATGGAACTATTGTGTCTTGTGTACCTCTCTTTTTCAAATGGATTGTCTCACACTTGCCTAAATCTCCTATCTTCCGCGAAAACAAAGATGATTGGCATTGGTCTCGAAGACTCATGTCTCTTACAAACGACGAATAAGCCCTTAGAACTTAGCAGACAATGAGATGGAAATCATTGAGAGTTGTGGAGAATTTTCCAACGTACCTCTCATTGGTACAAAAGGAGGGATCAATTACAACCCATTCTTGGCAAGACGTCAACTCGGATATGCAAACTCTAGTAAACCTCTTGGTTTTACAGTAGAAAGCTACTTCTATCATGAAGGGGAGGATTCCCAAGGTTTGAAGGCCAGAATGATCAGAGCTTGGCATCACATTGATAACACGAATTTATATAACATATTTGACGTAATTTTCATAGACAATGTTACTATTTTTAATTAATTATATTACTTTATTTCTGTATTACGTTGGTATTTTCTATGTTTCAGGTATTTGTATTAAATAAAGATAAATCGAGCAAAGAAGTAAAATCGAGGAAAAATCGGATTAAAAAGTCAAAGAAATGAAGCAAGGAGTGATGTATAGCAAAAAGGAGGTGTTATGGAAGAAGAAAACAATTATAGCAAGCCAAGAAACTAAGCCCAATACAAGCAGACCCAGAATGCAATCCACTTGCCACGTCACGGGTGAGACGGTCGTCTCACACCCCATAGATAGGGCGCCCGCCTCAAGTGGTCCCCACTCACTTCCCAAAATCACGAGTCGCACGTCTCGGCCTCTCTCTCACGTGGGCGTCGTCTCCGTTATTTAAGGCGTATATTCTCACGATGCCATTTATTTCGGGACGAGTTAAGGAATGGGAAGTTACCAAAGTGATCTATAAATACAAGTTTAAGTTTCAGAATCAGGGTCGGCATTTTTACCGAACAACCGTTAATTCTTTATTTCGCAATTTATTTTCCTTTCAATTTCGTTGTTTAGATTTTATTCCAGTTTTCACTGATCTAACCTTACGTTAGATCTAGTGCTTTTTATTCTTTGTTTATTTTCTTCTTTCGAATTCAAGAAGTCTCCGAGCAGATCCAACCGACTTGTGGTGGAGTGCTCGTTTATTTCGAAGAACAAGATTATTTCCAGCATTCTTAATTTCAGGTTTAATTTATTTATTTTATTTAATTTATTGTTGCCTGATATTATTTATTTGATTTCGGAAATGTTTAAATATATTAAACCATATTATTTATGCATGTCTGAATTAATTAATATGTCTGGCTAAATCGTTCTGATATTGGTATGTAAATTAATCGAACCAAAGTAATCCGATAATAAACTGGCATAATGTTACGTTGTTAAAAATATTCTTTCTGACTTAGATATCTAATTTAATTTATTAAAAGGTTTAGAAACCAACAGAGCGAAAGTTTGAGGTTAATAAAGCGGACTAAGGTTAGAAACCAACAGGCGAGAGTTTGAGGTTTAGAACCGGATAGTGGATACTAGGTATTAATATTAAAGATGCTGACAGGCGTTTAAAAGAGATTAAACTTTATTTATTTTCAAAAGTGTTTTAAATTCGTAGGGATAGCGAGCATACGTTAGGATTTAATTGCATGATCGATTCAACAAAGACAGTTTGAGATAGGATTTTTAGATGAATATTGTTTCTTTGAAATAGGATTTTTATCAACTTGAGTAACAAGTCAGTGGAAATCAGATCCCCTTAGGTTAGACGAATTACATACAAATATCTGTTTATTTATTATATTTTCCTTAACCAAAAATCTTAAAGAATTATTCGCCTTAGATGTATACCGTAACTTAGGATAACAATAGATCGATTTATAGTCTCTGTGGGTTCGATATCTTTTAAAACTACGCGATAGGACTGTGCACTTGCAGTCTGCTGATTAATATAGATGATAAAGTCGCGATCACACATCTAAAGGAAGGGAAAGGTAATGCAAGGAATTGTGTAACCATGGAAAACTACACTTCTTGGGTGAAGAAAAGAGCGAAGGAATTCCGAATGCCTTATGCTTATGAAGAACCTATGTTTTCAACAGCTTCCAGATCAACAATTTTTCCCGTCTAGACTATGGGAGAATATCAAGAAAATTTGGCCAAGATGAGGCTCGAGAAGGAGACTTTGGAATACAAATTTCTTAAGACTGATCTCGAGAATGAGAAGCTTAAGAAGCAGGTCAAAGATCATGAAAAGACGCTTTACTTCCAGGATGAATGGCTCATGGAGAAAGATGAGAAGATTCGTCAGAAAGATAACGCGATCAAAAGATACATCAAAGAAAGGAAAAGAAAGCTTGAGGAAATGACAACCAGTGATCCTGCTCCCGACGAGTGGAAGAAAGTCATTAGCAAGCTAAAAGCCGAGAAAGCTGAACTGAAAGCTCATTATGGAAAGGAAATCCTGAAGTTGAAGCTACATCAAGCCTTTGGATCTTCATCCGACGAGGACGATTAATTAGTTTAGTTTGTAATTTTTTATCATTTATTTTATCATTTGTGTGAACAAAAATTATAGTAATTTTCTTTCAATAATTAATAAAATATGTGTTTTCCATCCAAATATTTGCCAGAAATTTCTCTTTTAGTATAAATTCTTTGGAAACTTTTCTCTTTGCATTCATAATCATGCATCATACTTTGCATATCGAGTCTATTGTTTACAGTCTGATCTTTTGGAATTCTTTCCAGAAAGGAAAAGATCGCCAAGCTGTCGCGTCTTAGAGTTTCTCGACCACGTCCACACCCAACTCGAACATACAATACACGTTCAAAAAGAAGGAAAGCGATGGAAGGATTTGAGCAAGAAAATGTTGAGCTTCGTAGCACAGTGACAACGCTGCAAGAAGAGGTGGAGAGACTCACTTCTTTGGTAAGTTCATTGGCAACCGCGCAAAGTCAGCAAGCAACATTCAGCAGTCAAAATCAAGCGGCGATTTCAGAGGTCACTACTACTCCAGTTTCAACTGTTGCAGCCAGTAGTTCACTCTTCAGTATGCCAGAAGGTTATCCATGGGGCATGCCTTTCAATTTCGGCATCGGATTTCGTCAACCGACTTCTCAAGTACAAACAACCACGCTTGAAGTACCTACTTTGCAGAACTCAACACTTACTCCACAGCATGGAGTAACTTTTCTGCAAGTCACTATGACGGTATCTCAACTGATCATGACAAACTCAGCATCCGTAGTTCACACTACTGCAGACGAAGAAGTCCACCATAGTCCAGGAGACAACACGAATCCTCATGGTCAGATGGAGACTCTCCAGGAACAGCTCCTCAAGATGCAGCTTGAGATTAAAACAATCCGAGGAAAAGAATTGTTTGGGAAGAACGCCCATGATTTATGCTTAGTTCCTCGCGTAAGGATACCTGCAAAATTCAAAGTCCCTGACTTTGAAAAGTATAAAGGAAATTCCTGTCCACAGAGTCATCTTACGATGTACGCTAGGAAAATGTCTACATACAACGACAATCACCAGTTGTTAATCCACTACTTCCAAGACAGTCTCACAGGCGCCACACTGAAGTGGTACATGGGACTAGACACTGCGAATATCCAAACATTCAATGACTTAGGTGAAGCTTTCGTACAACAATATAAATTCAACTTGGACATGGCTCCAGATCGGGATCAACTCCGCTCCATGTCTCAGAGGGAAAGAGAGACATTGAAAGACTACGCCCAACGTTGGAGGGAAATTGCTGCCCAAGTCAATCCACTGTTAGAGGAGAAGGAAATGACCAAGGTATTCATAAACACTCTTGGCCCATTTTACTACGACCGAATGATCGCCAGCGCTACCGGAGATTTCACCGAGATGGTAAGCATGGGAATGCGGTTAGAGGAAGGAGTTCGAACAGGACGCCTGATCAAAGAAATAGGATCTTCTAGTGGAACTATGAGGATCGGAACCAGTTTTCCAAAGAAAAAGGAACATGACATAGGAATGGTATCCCGAGGGAAACCACGAAAGACTGTCAGCCGACAACAACAGGTAGCTGCTATAGCGCCCGCCGTTAATACAAGTTCAAATACAGGAATTGCTCCGCAGTTCCAACAAACTCAACAGCCTCGACAACAGGCTCAGCAGTTCAACAATCAGAACCGTGCGCCCTGGGTCTCACAGTTTGATCCGATTCCAATGACGTACACGGAACTATGCCCTACATTAATAGAAAGGAATCTTGTGCAAACAAGGTCGCCACCCCCGGTACCAGAAAAATTGCCATGGTGGTATAAAGCGGACGTATCTTGCCCTTTTCACCAAGGGGCACCAGGTCATGATCTTGAGCATTGCATAGCGCTAAAAGCTGAAGTACAAAGGTTAGTGAGGTCTAATCTTCTCTCCTTTAAGAACACAAATCCGAACGTGCAAGCAAATCCACTTCCCAGTCACAGTGGACATACAGTGAATTTGATAGTAAGAAATACATACCGGTATCTTGTCACCGACGTGAATCTGATCAAAGAAAGCTTGGTACAACTCCATGATACATACAGTACAATGAGTGCTTTCGCTAAACACGATTATGCAGCTTGCAACATCTGCTTCAAGGATTGTCGAGGATGTCCGACCATAAGAGCAGACATTCAACGATTATTAGACAATGGTGACATACAGATCTTCAGAAACAGAAATGACTATGACGTGAATATGGTAGGGCATTTTCCGCACGAGCTTTTAGTCTCAGATATTAACTCGGAAATTCCCGAAGTAAACGTCATTGTCCCCTGTTTCAACGTACCCGAGCATGTGGAAGTTGAGTATAACGGTTCAAGCGCTCTAGAGTCTCCTTTGGTGATCCGTTTCCCGGTCCTGTTCCATACAGTTCTAACAAATCAATTCCCTATCAATACAGTGCAACTATGATAAAAGATGGGAAGGAGAAACCCATGCCAACTCTTTCAGCCAATGCCAACATAACTGAGATCGGACGAGTAACGCGAAGTGGACGAGTACATACTCCGCTGCTACCAAAACCGCCTGTTGTTCCTGTTGTTAGACAAAATCCAGTTAATACACCACCCGAGAGCCCCACGAGGACTCCCGGTGGTAATACAAACACAAATGTTGATCTATCTGATAGAACCAACGTCAACACAGATTTCGATGAGATTTTGAAGCTAATCAAGAAAAGCGAGTACCGAGTTGTGGATCAGCTGATGCAAACTCCCTCCAAGATTTCGATATTATCTCTGCTGTTGAATTCCGAAGCTCACCGAGAGGCTTTGATGAAAGTTCTAGATCAAGCTTATGTAGATCACGACGTGACTATAGACCAGTTTGGTGGAATTGTAGGCAACATAACAGCTTGCAACAATTTAAGCTTCAGTGATGAAGAACTTCCGAAAGAAGGGAAAGATCACAATCTGGCTCTGCATATCTCGATGATTTGTCAATCCGATTCTCTGTCCAATGTACTAGTAGATACCGGTTCATCCTTAAACGTATGCCAAAAACGACTCTTGCTCGTTTAGCTTACAAAGGAACGCCGATGAAGTTCAATGACATAGTGGTAAGAGCCTTTGACGGGTCAAGGAAGTCAGTTATTGGGGAAGTCGATCTCCCGATGACAATCGGTACGCATACTTTCCAAATCACTTTCCAGGTCATGGACGTGCCATCTGCCTACAGTTGTTTGCTAGGAAGACCATGGATCCATGAAGCGGGAGCTGTGACATCCACTCTCCATCAAAAACTGAAGTTCACAGTAAATGGGAAGCTAGTAACCATCATCGGTGAACAAGCCTTACTAATAAGCCATTTATCCAAATTTTCTTTCATCACAGCCAACGACGTTGAAGGAACACAGTCCCACGAACATCCGTTAGAAGATGAATCTATAAGTAAAAGCAGGTCATCTATCTCCTCTTACAAAGAAGCAGCACAGATAGTGAAAGATGGTAATGCTGCGGGTTGGGGATAAGTAATCAAACCTGTCAACAACGAGACAAAAGCTGGACTCGGATTTGCTCAGGTATTTCCTAAAGACAATCAAAGAGATGAAACACTTCGCCCAATAAGAGAAATATTCCACAGTGGGGGTTTCTTAAACCCTGTTCTTCAAGAAGTTAATGTTCTTACCAATGAAGGTGATGAAGACGATCTCTCTGGATCTAAAGAGTGGAGCACTTATCTAAACAGCTCTGAATATGTGTCACAGGAAGAATCGTACGCACCGTACTATCCTCCGACTGATCAATTCAAAGACATGTCCCTACAAAAGAATAAAAATCCACCTGTCCCTTCTGAAGTTTGGGATACCTTTGGAGAACCAATTGGAAAGTTTGACTACATGGTGAAATACACTGCGCCTGAAAGCTCAAAAATCAGAATTTAAGATATCCAGCCAACTGGATGGGGTGATTCTTTTGAATATCCTAGTCAACCAGAAGAGATGTACACATCTTCCCGATCTCAGCAACCAATTGAGGTTCCAAATGAAGATCTCTGCTTTAATACGCCTGTGGAATTTGTTAAACCAGATTTTGACTATCACTACATCAACGTAATTACTGAAGATCAGGAATACGATTTGGGATACGAATTGGAAAGTGTCGCCGATAATGAGTCTCTTCACTCAGAAGATTGGAGATTACATCCCCAGAATACGACGCAAATGCCAATGGAAAGTACATATGCTGTATCCCATGCTTCCCGATCTGTCCATCAAGCAGAAGAAGATCGTTTCAGCAGCACAAAAGGCAAGGTCAATCGTCCAGAGTCTTCAAAGCCTGTTCGACCAACGACCAAAGTCTATTCAAGGATTAAGCCAAGTGGAAAACTACCGGAGTACCTTGACATCCAAGGGGTTCGCCACTATTGGAAGCCTGTTGAAGTTCGGACTAATGTTCATAGTTCTAAGTAGTTTATCTTTGCTTTTGTTTTGAACTCTCGCTTCGCCCAAAGTGAGAGATGTTTTATAAGGTTTAGCTTTTAAATAATTTCTCTTTGTCTTGCCCAAGACGAATGAGTTTGTATTTTAGGGCCCTGTTTCATATTGTGTATCATAAATAAAACGCGTTGTTTTGTTTCCACACTTTGTGTTTATTTTGTTTTTACCCTTTCTTGGAAATGATAATCCTAAAAAAACACAATAAAAATCTTCAAAAAAATATATATAATCTGCATACACTTTTATATTAACTTTTTCCAAAAAAAAATGATAAAAAGAGAGTTAATTAATCAAACATAAATCAAATATGCAGATTAACAGATGGACAAATCCATTGAACGCAATAACTCTATGCTCTCTCCCAACTTTGAAATCCCCAGTGAAGTCGCCAAGGAAGAAGTTGAAGAAGAGATCCCGGATGAGATTTCTCGACTACTTAAGCACAAGGAAAGAATCATTCAGCCTCACAAAGAGCCTTTGGAAGCAATAAATTTAGGTTCTGAGGAAGATAAAAAAGAAGTAAACATCGGAGCTCTACTCGACAGCAACGTCAAGAGCAAACTGATAAGTCTTCTCAAAGAATACGTCGATGTATTTGCTTGGTCCTACCAAGACATGCCGGGATTAGATACCAGCATTGTGGAGCATCACCTGCCATTAAAGCCGGGAGTGTCCGCCAGTTAAGCAGAAACTGAGGAGAATTCACCCTGAAATGGCTGACAAAATCAAAAAGGAAGTTGAAAAGCAGCTCGACGCAGGTTTCCTCGTCACCTCTGAATATCCTCAATGGCTAGCGAACATAGTACCTGTCTCCAAGAAAGGCGGAAAGGTCAGAATGTGTGTTGACTACCGGGATTTGAACAAAGCTAGTCCAAAAGATGATTTCCCACTACCGCATATCGACATGCTAGTGGATAGCACTGCAAAATTCAACGTCTTTTCCTTCATGGATGGTTTTTCTGGCTACAATCAGATCAGAATGGCTCCCGAAGACATGGAGAAGACATCCTTCATGACGCCATGAGGCACTTTTAGCTACAAGGTTATGCCGTTCGGACTAAAGAATGCAGGCGCAACTTACCAAAGGGCAATGACTACTCTCTTTCATGACATGATGCACAAAGAAATCGAAGTCTATGTGGATGACATGATAGCAAAGTCTGACACCGAAGAAGAGCATATAGAATATCTTTTAAAGTTGTTTCAGCGACTAAGGAAATTTCAGCTTCGCCTGAATCCTAACAAATGCACCTTTGGGGTAAGATCTGGAAAAATCCTAGGTTTCATCGTCAGTCAAAGAGGTATTGAAGTTGACCTTGACAAAGTCAAGGCTATTCAAGAAATCGTCGCCACATCTGAGCGGTAAGAGGATTTCTCGGACGGTCGAATTACATCTCAGGTTATCTCTCAAATGCGCTACTTGTGGGCCGATATTCAAGCTTCTCATAAAAATCAAGGCGTTGTGTGGACGAAGATTGCCAAAAGCATTTGTGATATCAAGGAATACCGCCGGAACCTCCGATATTGATTCCTCGATCGATGGAAGACCATTAATCATTTACCTTACCGTGCTAGAAGAATCCATGGGCTGCGTGCTTGGACAACAAGATGAAAGGTGAAGGAGCATGCCATTTACTACACGAGTAAAAGTTCACAGATTGTGAAACTCGTTATTCCATGCTCGAAAAAACATGTTGTGCTTTGGTGTGGGCTTCAAAACGTCTCCGCCAGTACATGATCAATCACACGACTTGGTTAATCTCCAAAATGGATCCAATCAAGTACGTCTTTGAAAAGCCTGCCTTACCAGGAAGAATTGCTCGATGGCAGATGCTATTATCTGAATATGACATCCAGTACCGTGCTCAAAAAACGGTCAAAGGAAGCATTCTCGCCGATCACTTAGCTTATCAACCGATCAACGAATACCAATCTCTCAAATTCGACTTCCCTGACGAGGATGTTATGTACTTGAAGATGAAAGATTGTGACGAACCGCTGCCCGGAGAAGGTCCTGATCCAGAATCTAGATGGGGCTTAATTTTTGATGGAGTAGTTAACGTTTATGGCAATGGAATTCGGGCAGTCATCATCACGCCTGAGGGTTCTCATATCCTGTTTTCCGCCAGATTGTTATTTGATTGCACTAACAACATAGCAGAATATGAAGCTTGTATCATGGGTATTGAAGAAGCCATCGAATTGAGGATCAAAATCCTTGACATATATGGAGATTCAGCCATTGTGATCAACCAAATCAAGGGCAAGTATGAAACTCATCATCTTGGTTTGGTTCCTTACAGAGATTATGCAAGACGTTTGTTGACTTTCTTCAACAAAGTTGAACTGCATCATATCCCTCGAGATCAAAATCGAATGGCAGACGCCTTGGCTACTTTATCTTCCATGTTCAAAGTCAACCATTGGAACGATATGCCTAAGATCTGTATCAGACGCCTTGAAAGACCTGCGTATGTATTTACAACTGAAGCAGTCTTTGATGATAAACCGTGGTTCCACGACATCAAACGCTTCCTTCAAACTTGAGAGTACCCACTCGTGGCATCGTATAAAGATAGGAAAACTTTAAGGAGGCTTTCTAGAAACTTCATCCTGAATGAAGATGTGCTATACAAAAGAACCTTCGACATGGTCCTGCTCAGATGAGTCAACAGACATGAAGCAGACACGATAATCCATGAAGTACATGAAGGGTCCTTTGGAACCCATTCAAATGGGCATGCAATATCCAGAAAAATCTTGAGAGCAGGTTACTATTGGATAACAATGGAATCTGATTGCTGTAAACACGTCAAAAGATGTCACAAGTGCCAGATCTACGTAGATAAGATCCACGTACCACCAACTCTACTCAACGTTCTCTCTTCTCCATGGCCTTTCTCCATGTGGGGCATCGACATGATTGGGATGATCGAACCAAAAGCGTCCAACGGACATCGCTTCATTCTAGTGGCTATTGATTACTTCACCAAATGGGTCGAAGCAGCATCTTACGCCAACGTTACAAGACAAGTGGTTGTGAGGTTCATCAAGAACAACCTCATTTGCCGATATGGAATTCCAAGTAAGATCATTACAGACAATGGGTCGAACTTGAACAATAAAATGATGAAAGAACTGTGTGAGGAATTCAAGATTGAGCATCATAACTCATCTCCTTACCGGCCAAAGATGAATGGCGCCGTTGAAGCTGCCAACAAGAACATCAAGAAGATCGTCCAAAAAATGGTCATCACCTACAAACACTGGCACAAAATGCTGCCATTTGCTCTGCATGGGTATCGTACTTCAATACGCACTTCAACAGGGGCAACTCCTTTTTCTCTAGTATACGGCATGGAAAAGCAGTGCTCCCCGTAGAAGTTGAGATTCTGTCAATGAGAGTTCTCATGGAAACTAAGTTATCTGAAGCCGAATGGTGTCAAAGAAGATACGACCAGCTAAACTTAATCGAAGAAAAGCGTCTGACCGCTCTGTGTCATGGACAGCTATATCAAAGAAGAATGAAGAAAGCTTTCAACAAAAAGGTCCGACCTCGTGAATTTCGAGAAGGCAACCTCGTGCTTAAAAAGATTCTGTATTTTCAACCAGATTCTAGGGGCAAATGGACTCCTAATTACGAAGGCCCGTACATCGTCAAAAGAAGCTTTTCTGGCGGTGTTATGACTCTCACAACCATGGACGGTGATGAACTCCCGCATCCTGTGAATGTTGATGCAGTCAAGAAATACTTTGTCTAAAAACAAAAGAACAGCTCGGTAAGTCGAAAACCCAAAAAGGGCGGCTTAGGCAAAAAAGAAGAGCGTCTCGGTGGATTGAAAACCTGAAAGGGCGGTCCAGGCAAAAATTAGAGACAATAAACAGAAAATATCCTGATAGATTGAAAACCTGAAAGGGCAATCTAGGCAAAAATAAGGATACAATAAATGACAAAGTGATTAGCAATCAGTCCGTACTTCGTCAATCTGAAGAATCTTCCATCAACGGATCTTCAATCAAGTCTTCTGAAGCAACAAGCACAGTGGGGATTCAAAGTTGTTAGGGATAATAATGGTTATTGCTTTCAATATAGCCTTTTCCCAATAAATTATCATTTCCAACTCTTGTAAATAGCTCATGGAATCACGCCTTTGGCTGGTTACCATTTTATGAATAAAATTTGAGCCTTGTGCCCATTTGTTTGCGATTATTGCTTTATTCTGTTTTACAAAATAACGCTTTTTATTGTGAAAATCACTTTTGAAACTAAAAAGTTTTTAAATGAATTTTTACTTCAAAATTTTAAAATAAAAGAAAAATTTTCCTTTGAACTCTGAACACAGAAGGAACTTCAACAGTTTTCTCCATAAGTGTTTTGATCTCCGGAAAGGTAGAATAATTGCTACAGAAGTCTTCTTCTCCTCAACAGAGATCATCAAAGGACGACATTCTTATCCAAAAAGAATTTCCAACAAATTTGCCAATAAAATGCCTTTTTTTAGAAATTTTAAAGCATGCAACTCAGATTCATCATCGGTAACATCGCCATTCTTTGCGTTTTGCTAAGTATTTGTTCGACGTGGCGTAGTTCTTTTCCCAAATACCTTTTTGTTGTCTTTGTCAAGTATCGTCAGCATGCATATGATATTCATAACATTCCTCATTCATACATAATAGCATCAATAATGCATTTCTGCATTCCTCAATGTTTGCTTCAATATCCGGTCTAGATTACATTTACTCATGTGGATATGTCATCTCTCCATGAATCATCTAGCGAGAGAAATACATCTTTTCTCTACCACATTAAGCGATATCATTCCTCATGAGGAACGAAGTCTTGATTGACCTTTTCTTTCCAGTTCATTCCTGGATAGAACCTCGTCTCTGACCAATTCAGGTTTAGATTTCACAAAAAAATCTACCTGTTAACAATAAACAATAACCTCATCATCTGAGCCGCTTATTTCCTTTCCATCTTGAAACTTATCATAAAATGATTGTTTTTCTCAACAAGTTCAAATCATGAAAGTTCAAAAAATCTCCACAGTTGTCTTTCTGTCTAAAAGAAAACCTATGTCTTTTCAATCAAAATGCCCGCATCTTCTCAAAAGAGAGAGATCCCCGACAGGATTGTATTCGTGAAAATAGAAACTCATTCGAGATCTGTTTCCATCTTTATACATTATTCACAAATTTGAATATTCAACAATTTTCTCAAAATTACCTTGTTAAATTTGATAATTGGTAATATCTTGAACTTGTCGATAAGTAATCTCAATATTCATCCTTAATCATTATAGTGAATCTATTTCTGAAATAGGATTCTCTTTTCTTGAACAGATCAGTCATCCTCACAAATTTTCCCCATCATGTCATTTCTTTGATATTTTCTGGGTTGAATCCTATTGCGATCATTTTGCATCACTCGCATCTTTTGGTATCTTAGGTCCAAAATTTGCGTATTCTGATATTTAAGTCTCTTTACACCTATCAAAACGAAGATATTCATCTTCATATCTCAGGTTAAAGAAACTTAAATAGGGTCATCTATCATACCCTGATTTTTGACCTAATATACCACCTCACATTTGCATTATTGCATCACTAACAATTTAGAACGAATTAATCGAGGTGTACCTGGTCAAAATTAGGGTTTCACAAATTTTTCATCTGATTCAAGAGGTAATCAATTAGGTTTTGAGTTTCATTCACCTTATTTGATCTATCTTGATCAAATCATCAACCTCTGATCATCAGATATCAAATTTTTCCTCCTGATCTATCGAGGATCGACCAATTAGGGTTTTCATCGAGGATGAGCAATCACTGATTTTCTGATCAATGAATGACTTTTTTGATTAGAGATTTATCTTCATATCTTAAATACAACATTTTGACCTAATTTCTGGATTCAAAACATCACAGAAGTTCACAGAATTCATCAGTCAATTTCTGGATCATCTGATGAAATTTCATCTGCACTGAAAAGTCAAACTTTGACTTTTGGTCAACTTTTTCAAGACAAAACTTTTTCCATCATCAAAATACTTCAAATGATCCATCATGATCATAAAAAATCAAGAAATTTCGAAAAGTCAACAAAAAGTCAAAATTTTCAACTCTTACAAAATTTTCAAAGTGTCAAAATTTCACATTTTTCCCAAACTTCATGGCATTTTTTCACATATTTCCACTTTGAATTGGAAAAAACTCAAAACATGAAAGTTTTAGCCCTTGAAACAAGCTTTCCAAAATGTCCAAGAACTCTCAAATCCATGGTGTCTAGCTATACTTTTGATTTTGAAACATAGAGCTCCAAAACCCTTGATTTTCAAGTACAACTTTCAAGATTATAGGTCATTTTTGAGTTTCTTCTTCTAGAAGCCATGCCACCTTGCAAAGAAGGATAGAGCTGATAAAAAATCAGATGGAGAGTAATTATGATGGGATAAGATCAAGTTGAATAATTAACCATGGTTAAAAGGAAGCTTCCTTTTGCATTTATTGCAAAAATGACTTCCTTGCCCTCTAAGGCAACTTGTAAATACCAAAGCCAAGCTTCTTCACTTACCATTCAGAACTTGTGACCTATAAATAGAGGTCATGTTGGCCATTTGAAACTACACCAAAGCTATGCCAAAACAAGCTTTTTCACTTCTTTCTTAAATTTCAAGTAACATAGTTCAAATTGGAAATTCTTGCATTTTTCAAAACTTATGAAGAGCTATGAGATATTTGGTGTCTAATGTGTCATAAACAACTAATAGAACTAGTTTGTAACTTAAAATCATTACAAGAATAGCTAGAAACTAGATTTGCATTTCACACTTTCAAACTTGCCCAAAACTGCCTTAACATTTGAATCTGATCATTGGCTCGAGCAAGTTGTGATTTTTTCACTCAAACATCATCAACATACTCCATATGGATGATGCGGACCATTAACTTCAACCTGTAACACCTCTAACATCGAATTCAAGTTACACTTTGAAGCTTATGCAGGTGGACTTGGTTGGAATGCTCCAGGCTAATTCATGATGTGCAGACCATCCTCACACAATCCTTGAAGTCCGTTGGTGCTATAGGAATCATCAAAGCAGTTCTGGAAACACTCCATCATCAATTTCGATCTCAGCTTCAAGAGGTAAGAACACGAACTTCAAACTCCATGATTCCTTGCTTTCAGTTCAAAAAGCTCTTGGCCGTTTTATTTCCGCACTATCACTGATCAATAACCCTCAATCAATTGATCAATTCATTCACCATACACGATTTCAATTAGATTTTTCAGAATTAGGGTTCTTCGTGATTTCTGAGAATTTAATCATGTTAAGCTTAAAATAAATGAAATTAAATGACATCATCATGTTCCTGAGCTTAAAACGATCAAGTTTGATGTTTACATCGAGCAATTTCATGGAGAAATAAAGAATCCATGGCTGATTGAAGATTGGAGGAAGAAGAAAAAGTTGCGTGCGTTATTTCAAATTCAAAAATCTGGTTTATAATATTATAACATAGTTTGAACATAATACACGGATGTATTGCCGCCCCAGCGGTTGCCAGCTCACTCTTAAGTCATTCATGCCTTGCCTTGCCTAATGGTCCCGGGTTCGAGTAGCTTTGGGACCATTTTTGCCAAACTTTGTAATTTTTCTTCATTTTTTTGCAAACTTTGACTCTTTCAAAACCCAATCAAAACTCCTCATTTTGAGGTGATTTTTTGTACACTTGTCAATTAACATGTCTATTTTAAGATAGTGTCAAAAATTTTCAGAAAAACTTTCATCCGATTATATTTTTATCGAGCCGAAGACGATGCATTTGAGTACGTTTCAAAGCACTTTCAAAGGTGATTTTTTTTAAACTTTCAAAGCCCGATTCTTTTCAAAACTTCTTATAAATAAACATCACTTTTCAAAAACACTTTCAAAATAACTCTTCAAAATTTTTCATCAAACTTACATCTTTTTCCATGATCGATCCGATTTAAACGATCAAACCGAATTCATTTTCTCTCAGATTTCTTAACCGATCATGGGCCTCCCTCACGGTGTAAGTCCCAAAAACATTCTTTTATGTACATAATTATTTCTTTGTACATGTCCAATTCTTTTATGTACATACCAATTTTTATCTGTACATAATATAAACGTCCTTTGTAAATACTCAAATACAGACAAACTTCAATCGTTTGTTTTTGTTTCGCTTGTATATACACTGAATACCATTGGTACTAAAAGGAGCATTATTCCCGGTGAAACTGCTTTTAAACCAATGGGCCTCCCTTATGGTGTAAGTCCCAACCCTCCTATGTACATCCACATCCTCTCGTACATAAATACTTGTTCGTGTACATACTTACTTCCTTGTACACAATTCAAACTTGTAAATAATCAAGTTACGCTCGTTTTAAACGTTTGTTTCACAAACGCTTGTTTATATTTCCTTCATAAACTCTTGTAAATAAACATCATGCATCTGTTTATATTTCATTCATAAACTCCTGTGAATATATATCACACACACACACACTTGTTTATACAACTGTCTAGTTATAACATAACAACTAGTCTAACCATTAGGCTCCCCACAGAGTTAGCCTCCTCTTGGGCTTTGTACAAGGTAACTCATTTCATCTGAGTTCAGCCTCCTCTTAGGCTTCATATAAGAAAACTCATTCATCTGAGTTTAGCCTCCGCTTAGGCTTCATATAAGACAACACTCCTCTGCTGAGTCAGCCTCCTCTTGGGATTCGTTCAAAAGAACTCCTCATTGAGTTTAGCCTTCTCTTGGGCATCATACAAGAAAGAGATCAGTAAATCTCTTCACAGCCTCCTATTGGGCTTCCAATACAAAGAATCACCCGCGCTAGGATAGAACCCTGAGAGTATAATTTCCCAGTGAAATTGCTCTTGATCCTAAGAGGATGGTTTCCCGGTGAAATCCCTCTTAAAGCCAAAGCCAGCCATACCCTATAACTTCCTCTTGAGCTTCATACAAGGACCCTCGATGATCCTCGGAATGCCTCCTCTTGGGCTTACAATACAAGGACCCATGGGCTTCTTAAAAGCATCCCCTAATCCAATCAATTTCTCCTAGAGATTTAGACGTTTATCATCTCTATGGAAGAAGTATCTCATCTATCACATCACATACAATCAAAAACTCTTCAAACTCTTTTCAAACAAAAACATCTCTTAATCGTAAGTGGTACCGCTTGTACACTCAAGCAAAACACCCATTGCTTACAATTAAAAGATTCAATCATTTTTCAAACATCTTTCTTAAACATGTAAGTGGTAACGCTTGTACACTCAAGCAAAACACCTATAACTTACGATGAAAGATTTCAATCACACTTTTCAAAAATGTATGTGATGAAATAGATTAGATACATTTTTCATTAAGATGACATTCGTCTTTGTCTCTTACAAACATCATGTTGCTTCCACTAGCATAAGTGGGAACTACGATTGCTCTGACTTTCTCAACATCCCTTTGAGAATACGTAGGCACAAGGTCTCATCGTTGCCGAGCAAATTTCTTTCTCCCTCAAACCAAACATAACCATAGATCCCTTTAGATCCGAGCTACAAATGCTCTGATTCCCATTAAGGGATATGTATGCAGAAGATCCCAATGATCTTTGCGAGCACAATAATAACAAAACCTAGGATCCCATATAATCTATCCTTCTTAAAATCCAAAGGAGAAACTTTCCCAATCATAGAAATAGCAATTTAAAACACACAAACATATCAAACGTATTCATATATAAAGCTATAGATAACTATATATATTTAGGGTGCTCCATCTATTCCCTTTATATAACAAACCCCCTTACCCAGAATCTCCCCAATGCGTTGCGTCTAGTTTGCGCTAGTCGTAATGCATATCATATCAATTGAGGGTATTGCAGCTTTCCCCTTTTCATAATCATTTTCTTGTGTTGGAAATAATAAAGCTTGATGCTCGCGGCATCTTTATAAACAAATCAAAAGAGTAAATCGTTTCGAGCCAGAGAATCCGAATTTAGATTCGATTCCCTCGCGCGTCATTTTTTAACGCGAACAGAACCTCCTTCAACCCTCACTGCCAGCCATCGCTACTCCCTTCAGCCATCCTCAAACCTTCCATCCATTCACTCCGCCATCTGCAGCCACCGTTAACCCCTCAACCTTACTGTCTTCTTCGTCGTTACCTCCACTCTCTCCTTCAAACAACCACAATAACTCCCTCGCCATTCAAACTTCCGCTGCGACCTACAAACTCTCCATCTTCATCAACTCTACAACCGTAAGTACATCTCCGGCCAAACCTCTATTCGAACATCCTTAGCCGCTCCAACACACTCCCTATGTGGCAGAAACCCCCTGTAACCACCGTATCCCTTTCATTCTGCTCTCACCGCATCCTCTTTCACTCCCTCCATTTATTCACTGCCACAAAACATCTCACCTTCGTTTCCAAACCCAAAATACTCCTCCACGATTCTTTCTGTCTTCCAGCCGCCAAACCCCTGTTCCCGTTTTCCACTGTTTCTGTTCTTTCCACAGCTCCGCCATATTCTGCTCCTTCACTCACAGCTCACTACCACGATCATCTCCGTTCTCATCGCGACACACTCTCCTCCATCGTTCCTCCCTGTCTTCACCATCGCGTCCCTGCTATCACCACTGTAAAAGCCAGCTCAACTCTCGTTCTGCTGTTACCCAAGCTCCTGATACAACTTATGTTCAACTTATTCCATCTGCGAATCGGTATTTTCGTTTTCATCTTGGTCTCGTTTTTGAACTGTTATGTTATGGTTTCACATCGTGCTACCGAATCATTCTGAGTTTTCGTTTTTGAACTATTCTGTTGATTTATTAAACTGAGTTAATGCTGAATTTTTGTGTTGGTTTATTGTTACTCTTGTGATTGGAACTGTGATGCTATTGTTGTAAAACCATTACTTTATGTGTAGCATTCGATGCCATTCCGATTATTTATGTTGAGAATATTGTTTTGAATTCCACTGAAATTTATACCTAGATAATTTGTTCTTGTCTCAAGATTCGGTTGAAGTTTGTAATGAATGTTACTTGGGTGTAGTTTCGATGAAGGCTAAATGATGATGCCGTGTTAATTCGCGTGTAAATCTAGTTGAGAAACCATTGAGACACCGTGTATTATGTTATGCTCATTTCTTTTTTAATTTCGATTGGATTTGATAAGAGGATTCTAATATCGGTTTCGATGATGGTTTAATATCGATGTCACGTTTGTTCGCGTAAGATTGAACCGAGAAACATGTCGGGACATCCATGCTACTATGCTATTCTCATTTTAATTGGAATTGTGAGTGAAACAATACTCGTGTGGTTTCAATGATGGTTTAATGTCAATGTTGCATTTCTTTGCGTATGATTTATCCAAGAAAACTATCGAGGATAGAATTTTGTTTCTTTGGTACGAGAAGATCATTTTTATTTTGAGTAAGTTTCGATGAAGGCTAAATGATGATGTCGTGTTAATTTGCGTGTAAATCTAGTTGAGAAACCATTGAGACACCGTGTATTTTGTTATGCTCATTTCTTTTTTAATTTCGATTTGATTTGATAAGAGGATTCTAATATCGGTTTCGATGATGGTTTAATATCGATGTCGCGTTTGTTCGCGTAAGATTGAACCGAGAAACATGTCAGGACAACCATGCTACTATGCTATTCTCATTTTAATTGGAATTGTGAGTGAAACAATACTCGTGTGGTTTCAATGATGGTTTAATGTCAATGTCGCATTTCTTTGCGTATGATTTAACCGAGAAAACTATCGAGGACAACATTTTGTTTCTTTGGTACGAGAAGATCATTTTTATTTTGAGTAAGTTTGGTTGATTAGTTGCTGCCCGGTTTTAGTTAAGTGTAATTTAAATGTGTTTAGAACATGATTTTTCGTGTTTCGAATTTAAATGGAACCATAACATGAATGTTGAGTCTTTGTTCTCCATTTGCGATTTGAAATACTTGAATGAACAAACCTTTCCTTTTTGATTCGTTTATGTAAATAATTTAAGTTTCATTTGATTTTTACTCCTTTGTTACTAACGCATATCTATCGCAATTTTATTTCTTTTATACCACTATGGTACTAATGTTTGCTATTTGTGTAGACATTCGAGGATTGTTCGAAAAAAGCATTCAATTTCTTTTAATATTGACATTACTGTTTTTATTTAAAATTTAAATATGTAGTAATGTATGTATGAATATAGTATTTTACTTTATATTTATCTTGTAAATATGATTATATATAGTATTTCTATTATTATATTTAGTATTGTAAATATATACTATATATATACTTTTATTCTTATACTTTTATCATATTCATTTGTAAATAAAATTATAATGTAATATATCGATTGCCTTCTTAGAATTTATTTCTACATAAACCTATTCTAATTAATCTAATAAGATACAGTATTTGATACTTGAGCATTTCAATCCAAGTTTATAAGTCGTTGGACACTAGGCCAATTGTTTAAAAACTTGTCCCAAATAAACTCTTAGTATTTAAATCGTTGATTGCTAGACCAATTGTTTAAACGCTTGTAAAAAAATGAACTTCGAGTATTTAAATCGTTGGTTGTTAGACCAATTGTTTAAACACTTGTAAAAAATGAACTTCGAGTCTTTAATTCGTTGGATGCTAGTCCAATTGTTTAAGCGCTTGTAAAAAAATAAACTCTGAGTCTTTAAATCGTTGGATGCTAGTCCAATTTTTTAAACACTTGTAAAAAATGAACTTCGAATCTTTAAATTGTTGGATGCTAGTCCAATTGTTGAAAGATTCTTAATAATGTGAACTTTGTTTTCACTTCACTCTTTCATAAGAAAACTTTTGGGATGATAGACGACTCGTTGGGCATTGAGCTCATCTTGTTTCTAGTATTTGAATCGTAGGATGCTAGTCCTATTGTTCGGTACTTTTCATCCACCTAAAATCAATTCAACTCACTCAAAATCCTTTTCTCGCTCGTATGCGATCATCAAACTCTTTTCTGACAAAGAGTGTGCAATAGCCATCTCAAATACGAATAAGGACTTAAGCTTTTCAAACAAACAAAACAAGTCCAAGTTCAAGCATCTGAAATGTCCAATGCACGGTCACGTAGACCGCCTTATCCGCATTTGTGGGGTTTTATCTATATTTTCCCGTTCTTTTTAGAACAAATAAAATTAGGTGGAGATTTCACTTACTTTCAAAATTTAAATGTTTTTTGAAAATCGAGTTGCTTCAGTTGGCGACTTCACTGGGGAAATACTTAAAATTCTTTTTGACTAATCGAGTCAACCCTAGTTTAGTTCTTCGCATGTGTGTTGTGTTTGCTTATTATTTTGATTCATTGCCTATTATTTCTTTATATTTTATATATTATCCTGTTGATGTATATTACAATATTGGGAATTTGTTGGGTATGGTTCATAGATAAGCCCAATACCCATGCTTCTAGGAAACATTAAGCTTAGAGTGGTTGAGTAGCTTAGGTCCATTGGACATCCGTGTTCCTTGGATCGACGTGAAGACCACAACTTAGAGTTGGTCATTTTAAGGGGATTGTTGCATCGTATGCTAGTGCAGGACAGCAATTTCTGGACAAATGGCCTATAACTCTAAGTATTAGGATGTCCAAAAACTGAGACCAACCGCTCAAAGGATTTTGAGTATCCCTTTAAGAGTCATTTCTTGGAGTATACTTTTGGAAATATTATCTCCACGTGGGCGCCGGATGATAATATTTGGTAAGGGATCGAGACCCGAAACATTTAGCAAAAAAACATTAGAACCATCCAGTATGGGGATTTGTTGGGTAGACGTCGAAACCATGGCCGACCGTCCTTTTAAACCCTTATTTGTTTAACTTTACATATGATTTTGCGTATAACATCAATATGTATCGCATCACATTGCATTCTTACATGCATTACCATCACATTGCATTCTTACATGCATCACCGTCATATGGCATTCTTATATGTATTACCGTCATGTTGCATTCTTACATGCGTTACCATTACATTACATTTGTATTCTTTAATGCATTATCATGCATTCCATTTTCATCAGAAAAACTCATTTCATCTCTTCTGTCCATAAATATCAAACTGTCTACTCGAAGCACGTTTAGAACTCCAAGGATGTCTCAGAGGGCTATAGACGAGCTTCAACATGGTCAGGAACTATTGAAGGCAGAAGTTACGCACTTGAAGAGTCAGATGAGTCTGGTCATGGATCTCTTTTAAGTTATGTTAAAAAGAGAATGCAACACCACACCAATCTCCATAGTTTGGTTCTTGCTCTATCATCACGATGTCTCCATGGGTCGAGGACATCCATGCGTAGCGAACTATCCACGTCAAAATCATCTTGAGCATCATCCTCGGCCTTCACCTTGAAGATTCCTCGACAACAACAATTGCTTACTCCCGATCGAAGAGGAACCAAATCGACATATTAATCGCATTCCGTCGATATGCTCAGCGGATATTGACCAATCCGATATCATATTCTCGACTTTTGCCATACTTGATTCAGTGGTGTTGTGATCCCAAGGAATTGAAGCGGTACGAGGGGTTGCTAAAGCTTGGTTTGATGAGAGTGTCAAATGTGCTTTTCATCTCTGACTCTGCGGGACATGAGCGAGTTTTGTTTGCCTTCAAATGCAAGGTTAGGGAGCTAATTGATGACAAGATTTCGTCTTTCAAAGAGCGACTCGAGTTTAGACATTTTGGTTTCAAATTATGATGATAGAAGTCTCGAGTTTCAAAACTCATTGGGACAATTGTTTGCCAAAATGGGTTGAGCCATTGCGAATAGTGTCGACAATGAAGTGGACCAGCGATCCTCGAGAAAAGGTGGTAACATTCATCAAAGATATCTCAGGTTCTAGCAAGGGGAAGTCAGTTGCAACACCGACTCATTATCCTCCATCACCTTTTTTCAAGTCTTTGCATCAACAGCTTTTGTCTGAACTTCCTCAACTTTAGAGTCGGAACTCTCAAAATCAAACCGTACCTCGGAATAATCTGGAAAGAAGGGAAGCTCCTCTTGATTCGATTCCAGTGACCTACAGTCAACTTCTATCGTATCTAGTTCAAAGTTCGTTGGTGGTTCCTAAATTTCTTAACCCACCAAAGTTATTCCCGCCTGTTTATGATCATAACGCGCGATGTGGATATCATGCTGGAACAGTAGGACACTCGACAGAGGACTGCAATGCCTACAAAGCCAAAGTCCAATAGTTGATTGACTAGAAGTACTTGACTCTTCGAGAAGGGAATCTGTTTGTGAATGGCAACCCCGTACTCATGTGAATGCCAAGCCTATTAAATTCATCTGAATCAACAAGTCAAGACAGAGCTCAAGTCTCCTCAACAACGATAGTCTTTTATTTCTTTACCGCATTTTCATGTGTATCTTGTTTAATTGTTTAATCTTTGTTTGCATGTAGAAACTTATTTGTTTTTATCTTAATGCAATGAGTATGTTTGTCTTGAACTAATCCATTCGTTGTCACTCAATCCATTCGTTATCACTCTTTAAATGATTTGCGAGCATTTTGATACCAACGTTACTGAATCTTTCGCCTAGGCAAAGATCGGAGGGAGGATGACGATAATTGAAAAACGCTAGATCTCGGAATATATGTTCTTGAGTAGAACCCTGCTAACAATGTACAGGCCTTGTTTCAAATCCCCAAACACCAAAGTTATAAGGGAGATAGACCCTCGTTAACCCCTTCGAGCCTTGAAGTAGGAGTTTCTTTCCTATTCAAAAATAAAACCATCATTTTTACCCTGTGGTCGGGTAGTGTTCAGTTAATTTGATTGGGCGTTCAAAACTCATCAAGAGGGTGCATCAAAGGATACAACAACGGTTATCCCTCATCTACCAAAGACTCGCAGTCACGATCACTTCTAACAATTGAATACGATTAAGGATCCACGACTTGTTCAAAAAAATATATAGAAAATAGAAAGAAAGGTCCCGCTAAGTTGGAACTTGCAAACAAGTCGCTTAGGCAAAATTTAGGGAGATCAAAGAAAGAATTATTGAAGAAAAATTCTCAACTTCAAAACAAGTTATCGGTCAAACACCAAAGACAAAATGTAAGTGGTATCGTGTCTAAGAAACCTATTGGTTCCTCAACCATCATAGCGCCTCTCGAGATGAGTGC
The DNA here is from genome assembly GCA_021764765.1 of Vicia sativa. Taxonomy (NCBI): domain Eukaryota; kingdom Viridiplantae; phylum Streptophyta; class Magnoliopsida; order Fabales; family Fabaceae; genus Vicia; species Vicia sativa. Next base: position 94,762,295 of record CM038794.1, on the reverse strand, counting down.
TCGTATCAAGATAGTTGAACTTTGGTGAAGGACATCATGGAGAATGTAACACCCTTCTAATTTACATGATTTATATAATTTATCGGAGTTTTAATCACATAAAAAGAGGCGTCACAATTTAAATAATTCAAATACCAAAAACAGTCATGATGCCTTTCACTAAAGAACTCATTAAAATAAAATAAACCAAAAATTATATTTAAACAGAGGAAATTATAACATAAAATCCGAAATAATTCCATCAATAATTATTCCCAACATAAACCAAAACAGCCAGTCTTAAATCCATAAAATCCCAATCAAACGTTCCCCAGTGTTACAACTACCAGAGCATGACACTGACACGCGAATTATCTAATAGCACAACTCTAAAAGTTGTCCTCACCAATTTCTCGAGCAGCTATACTCCTCAATCTAAAATCATTAAAGTAAGGGTGAGATTTCATCAAGATTAAAATGCATTATACATTTCTCAAAAACAATAAAACAACCAATTCATTATTCACCCTTATTAACATCATTAGCATACGATTCATGAATACAAACACACAGATCATTATGCAAATAACAACAATTAATGCAATCATAACACTGGAAACCATCCTAACATGTTTTAAATACATATACAATCTGAGACTCAAATGCATGTGGTAGCGTGAACCAAGTCCACTGTTCCGCTTACACCTCGGAAAACAGCGTCAATAAATGATTCGCCCATACATCACTGGGTCAAGAATCTAGCCTCATCACCTCTATTCATTAGGTAAGTTTATTGGCCCTGCAAGTTCAATTCCACACAATGAGAATGAACCATCACCAGAATGCTTATGCATGCACAATAAAAGCATGCAACATTCAATCAATGGAATATGATCACCACATAATTCCACACAATGCCAACACCAATATATCACATGATAATAACTCAATCATAATGGATAGCAGTTTAACATAATCATACAATAATTATCACAAAGCATAAATATGCCAAACGCTTACCCTTCAATTAGTAAGACTATCACCGGTATATACAACAACAACAATTCATGAGATCAACAAGCATTCATGAATATACAGCATCAGGAACAATATATAATAGCAATACAATCACAATTATATGCCGTTAATTTCAACACATAGAATTAACATACAGCACATATCATAGCGAATATTTCATGATTATCTCTGAGTTCTCATTAAAACCATATTAATTCCTCAAGATCTTAACTTATGGTTTTGAAAATACTTTTAATAGATAGTACTCGTTCTAAGCTTTCCAACGATATCAACTATGCCTAAATCGGAGTTATGGTTAAAAAGATATGACCAAAATCGTTTTTAGAAAATCCTTTCCATTCCTACCCAGCTTAGGTTGATCCATAAGCTCATGTGTCGATACATGAGCTGCTTGTGTCGACACAAAACACGTAATATTAAACTCATACGTAATAATTTTCCATTTTCAAAATCTCTTGGTATGGTCGATCCATAGCCTCTTGTGTCGGTACAAGATTATTTTGCATCGATGCATAGCATCCTTGTCGATGCAAAACCTAATTTTCACTACATGAGTCGATCAACCAATTTTGTCGACACAAGCCTTTCCACGCCTACGTTTTTCTAAATATTTCTGCTTGCATCGACACATAACTTCTTGTGAACCGTGCTGCAGCTTTTCACCAAAATATAGTTTTATCTTCCTTTGTATGCGGTTCAATTAATCCATTCATTACCAACGACCATGGCACTTGAAATAATATTTCTTATGTATTTTCACACCTAATTAACATCAATTATATTCTATTCCTTTATTTATTCCTTTTATTTTCCAAATAATAGAAATAAATAAATTAGGATTTTAGTAGAGCTTTTACTCCACACACTCCAATTCAACCTTACACCTCAACCTTCCTTTTAATTAAATAAATAATTAATCCATTTAATCCAAAATATTAATAATTAAGCCTTTAATTAAATTAATAATTAAATTCTAATTATTTCACACTTGAATTAATTTGGGGTGTCACAACTCTCCCTACTAAAAGAGTTTCGTCCTCGAAAACATACCTTAAACGAAAAGTTCGGGATCTGAGTCCTTCATCGGCTCTCCGGTTCCCAGTTACATTTCCACCTCGGCCCTCCCAAGTTACTTTCACCAATGCTATCTCTTTACCATAATTGTTTCACCTTAGATCCTCAATTCTCGCGGTAATGCTTCATGATTAGATTATCTCGTACACATATATCATCTACGAATCTCATGAGACGGATCGAGAATGTACTTCCTCAAGCGAGATACATGGAAGACATCATGCAAAATTCACAAGTGGCGGTAAAGCAATCTAATAAGCAACTCTTCCAACCTTCTTGGTAATCTGATATGGACCAATACAACACGGAGTCAACTTCTTTGACTTCAAAACTCGACCAATACCAGTCATCGAAGTAACTCGCATAAACACATGATCTCCTTCACTAAACTCAAGATCCTTCCTCCTCTTATCATGATAACTTTTCTGACGACTCTGAGAAGCTCTCATCTTCTTCTGAATCATCTTGATCTTTTCTAAAGTCTGTTGGACAATCTCTGGTCCAATCACAATACTTTCTCCAGATTCGTACCAACACAACGGTGTCCGACACCTCCTACCATACAATGCTTCAAGAGGCCATACCAATACTGAATGAAAGCGATTGTTGTGGTAAACTCAATCAACGGATAGCTATCCCAAGCTCCACCTTTCTCAACACACACAAGCCCTCGATAAATCTTCTTGAATCGTTCTTTTCGTCGACCATCTATCTGCGGATGATAAGCGGAACTCAATCGCAACTTAGTACCCAAAGCTTCTTGCAGCCCGTCCAAAACTTAGGCGTGGCGTCGGATCTCTATCCGACACAATACAAGAAGGAATACCATGCAAACATACAATTTTCTCAACATACAATTCTGCCAACCTTTCCATAGGGTAATCCATTCTTATCGGAATAAAGTGTACAGATTTTGTCAACCGATCAACAATAACCCAAATAGAATCACAATATATTTGTCGTGGCAACCCGGATACAAAATCCATAAATGCCTCCCATTTCCATTCGGGACAAACAACGGTTCCATCAATCGGCGGTTTCGATGTTCAATCTTTGACTTGACAAACCAAACAAGCATAAACAAACTCGGCAATTTCCTTTTCATTCGACACCAAAATAACTTTTCAAGTCATGATACAACTTAGTAGCGGGATGAATACTCAATCCACTATGATGTCCTTCTTCCAAAATACTCTTCCGAAGTTACGCAATATCCGAAACACAAACTACGTCACCAAATCTCATAACACGGTTCTCGTCAATTGGAACTCACCTCCTTGACCTTGGTTAATCAATGTCAACTTATCCAAAAGCGACATCATTTTTGCCGGTTCAATTTCCTCAAGAATACCACTAGTCAACTAACATTCCCAATTTTACACTATCGGAAGTACTCTCACATACTAGACTCAAATATCCGAGCGCTCAACCAATTCCAATTCGAACCATCAACATTGACATGCAAGGACTTCACTCATGCATCTGCAACAACGTTTGCCTTACCGGGATGGTAATTCAAACCAAAATCATAATCCTTGAGAATTCTAACCATCTTCTCGCCTCATATTCAACTCTTTCGATCAAAGAGACACTTTAAACTCTTACGATCCTTTGAACACCTCAAATCGAGAACCATACGAGATAATGCCTCACAATTTCAAAACAAATAATCTGCGCGGTTCTAAATCATGGTCGGATAATTCCTTTCATGAACCTTCAATTGTCTTGAAGCATAAGCCATAACACCTTATCATCAAAACACCACCTAATCCGTCAGGGCATCACAATACAACAAAAGATTACTGGATTCGGAAAAATCGAATCGAGCACTAGTCAACCTCTTTTTCAATTCTTGGAATCCTTACTCACAATCGAGAATCCCAAACAAACACGAGCCTTTCTTGTTAACTTAGTCAGCGGCAAAGCTAATTTTGAAAATCCTTCAATGAACTTTACGTAATAACACCGCAAGACCAAGAAAACTACAGTTTCGAAGCATTCTTGACGCTTCCGAGATACCGCTTCTACCTTCGTTAGGATCAATAGCAATGCCATTCTTGGAAATCACATGACCAAGAAAACTTACTTCATAACGAATTCACACTTAGACAACCGTACAACTTCTTCTCTTTCAAAAGTTCAACACAATTCTAAGATGTTACGCATGTTCTTCATCATTCATTGAATAGATCGAATGTCATCAATAAATACCACCACAACTTATCAAGATACGGATGAAATATCTGTTCATATACTCCATGAAAACACCGGTGCATTAGTAACTCCAAAGCGGCATAACGAGAATACTCATAATGTCCTTACCTCGTTCGTCGGTTTAAGATATCTTTCGTCTTCACACGAATCTAATGTTATCGGACCTCGGATCAATCTTACTAAATATACAAGCTCCAACTAAGCGATCCATCAAATCATCAATCCTCGGCAATGGATACCGATTCTTGATTGTCACTTTATTCAGCGCCTATAATCAACACGGTCTCATTAAACCTTCTTTCTTTTTAACCAACAACAGGGGAGCCCCACGGCAAAACACTAGGGCGAATAAACTTTTTCTCAAGCAATTCCTCCAACTATTTCTTCAACTCGGACAATTTAGATGCCGAGCATGCGATAAGCGCATCGACACCGGACTAGTTCAGAATCAAATCTATAGTAAACTCCACATCCCTCTCCGGTGGCAATTCACTAACATCTTCTGGATACACCTCTGGGAATTCATTCACCACCGGCAATTCACTACTCTTAGTTTTTCCTCTCGCTTCCGTCGAACAATGCAACACAAACACCACAACACCATCATTAACATCTGCGCAACTCTGATCATCCATCTTAATTCATTACCCTTATTAGAGTCTTCGTCAAATTATGTGGTTCACAAGCTTCTGCCAAACTTCATTCATATTCATCACTTTATGTCCCAATTAGATAGCAAGACAATTATATACCATCTAATACGATTCTGTCTACTATCAACAAGAGATTAAGGGTGATCAAGTCCTCAATTTGTCAATAGACATCCGATAATCATACTGGAGTATAAATCATCATTACCAACACTTCTTGTTCTCAGAATCATACTCACCTTTTTGCACTTCCAACTATGACTCATGATCCAAATGATTCCAACAACTCTAACCACTCTTGCAATATCTTCTCAAGTTGTACCTCTTACCAACGACTTACAATCGAAACATATTCGGGAAGAATCTCTCCTTCCCCACTTAGTTTCACATTACTCCTGCAATAAGCAATCAGAAAAGCAACAAGAACCGACTGTCATACCCCAAAATTTTCCCTCTTACTTCTCAAGACAATTCATATCCATACTAAAAGTTCCTCGAGGATTGATCGAGACAAACTCTCTCCTACACAATCAACCCAAACTAGGGTTTGGCAATTCTCATATCAAGATAGGTTCTCAACACCTCCAATGGTCATCATACCTCATCATATGCTTCAGAGAATCTCCATGACAAGATTCAAGACTCACAGGTCGACTCTTCTTAGACAATTGCTTAGATGGTTGAAAATCAGTTGTATTGGACAAATAGTCAAATGTGGTCAACATACAGTCAAACTTCATGATTTTTTGTCAACATCCTCATTTTGAAGTAACATTCATCATTTGATCAAGGGTTGATCATGATTGATCAAGAAAACTCAAGATTTGCCCAAAAGTCAAACTTTCCAAATTAGGGTTTTCTAGTGAAAAGTCAACTGAACTTTGACTGGTCATAACTTTCTCATACTTTATCAGATATTTTTCCGCTACCTCTCATTTTGAAGGAAACTCAATTCTCTACAACTTCATGTCTCACAAGAATGTTCAAAAAATGCTTCATTTTGAAGATATGGATCAAAACATTACAGGTCCTTTTCAAAGTCAACAAAAAGTCAACTTTTTGTAATGAAGTTTTATTGAGCATGGAAACTCCAATTGAGATGAAACCAAAGAGCTTATTTAGAGAACACATAGAGATTTCTAAAAATTCAAGAACACTCAAAAATGTGGAAAATTAAGCAAGATACACCTTACACAAGTTGGACATTTTTGGACAATTGCACAAAGAGAGATACTTACCAAAATCCAATTTTTTCTAAATGGGCCTATAATTTTATGATCCAAACTTGATCATAATATTATTTGTGACCTATTAATGCCTTGCCATCACCTTTTCCTATTTTTTGATTTATTTTTGAATTTAAAAGCATTTAATTCAAATTTAAATTAAATAAAATAAAAAAATATATTTTTCAATTGGGTTGGATTTTTATCAAACTTGAGGTCCAAGAAAGCCCATACAACTTGCCAATTTCGTGCTAGCTCTCACATGGAAGGGAAAATCAAATTTTCAAAATTTGATTTGATTTGAAAGAAAATTTTGGCATTAAAGGAGATCTTTTTCATTCTTTTGCTTCTAATTCTTGCTCTATAAATACTCATCACATTGCTGCAGACCAAGGACGAAACCCAACCTATACAAGCAACCCTTATTTTCAAAAACTTTCTCAAAGTTGTGAAAATCGTGTTTCATTCTCGCCATTTTCAATCCAATTTGAGCATTCCATTGTGTTCTGAGGTAATTTGGAGTAAGTATACATCATTGCCCATGGTTGAAACATTTGAATCAAGCCATACATGATCAAACATATTCATATTTTTCTTGAATTTGCATTTTTCTTATACGTGTGTTTTAATCGAAACTAAGCTTTTTAATGTGATCATGAGACATCATAGATAGGATTTGGGCCATCGTTCTCAAGCTTGAGCGTCGAACTCGATTTGCCATGTTTAGGGTTTAAAGTTGTTGAGCTTGAGCTGGTTACTCTGAGTTTTTCAATCAAAACTAACACCACCATTGAACTTCCGCCATCGATTTAGGGGCTAGGGTATCCCTTGCCATTTATTTTGTTATTTCTTGAGTTTGAAGTTTTGAGTGGGAGAAGACAGGGAGCTAGGGCTTGATGGGTTGACCAATGTTGAAGCTGGCGGCGTGCGTGGGCGTGTTGAGAAGCTTCGATTCGTCCATTCGTAAACAAGCGGGGCTGCGGTGACGTGCGTTGAAACTTCGAAATCATGACACGATTGCACTTATAATCCGCGTCTCGATTCAACACACAAACCCACTTGGCTCGGTTAGTATGATGTGTGATTTCCTCAGAGGTCCCTGGTTCGATTCCTTGCCATGGCAAATATTTTTTGCAACTTTTACAAACTAACTTTTTCTTTTCTTATTTTCTTAATATTTTTCATCTAATTTAATTAATCTTCAAACAATTTTCTCATGCATTTAAAAATCACAAAAACATTTTCTTTTTTGCATTATTATCAGAAAAATGTTTATTTAATTTTTAGCATTAAAATTAATATTTTTGCATACATATTTTATTTAATTGCTAACTAATCATTAATTTGACTTTTAATTGCATTTAAATATCAAAAAGCGATCCGAGAAGATTACAAAAAATTACTCTATCATATTAATGTCATTACTAATCAAAACCTTTTCCTCATTCAAAAATATCTTTTTACTAACATTTTTCTCTTATCACGAATTTCTCTTATTTTCGATTATGTATCATTTCACAGTTGTAATGTTACGGACATTTTTCTCGCTTTTCTTTTCAATATTATGCTTATGGGATGTAATAGTTTAATTAGGACTTTTACTTTCCGCACTCTTATTATGTATCTTCCCCAAAGCCATGTAATAGCGTAGGATTTATCTTTCCGCACTTTTACTTTCCGCAATTTATTTCCGCACCCTATAAATTGCTAGTAATTAGGCGTGTATGGCAAGATAAAATTGGACATAGATCACTCATAATTCTCAAGATAACATATCTGAATTTGACACACTCTTTCACACATGCACCCTTAAGGTAATTCTCTCTTGTTGCCTTTACGAATAAAATGGTCAAGTCCCTCGAGCGTGGGTATTCTAACACCGTTGCCTTCAAAACAAATCATCATAGTCCCTTAGATACAAAGATCATAGACCCCACGATGTCTCCTACGAATACATGATCTCGTCCCTCGATTGTTACCCTGAAAGTGATGATCGTCCTTGAATGTGCTGGATACTTCCTACAAGTTGCCTTCTATGACCATCCGATGTCCTTCGAATGTCCCTTTACATCCGACGAATAAGGTTACCTACCAACTAATGGTATGGATAGCACTACTCTAAAGGAGCGTAAAATAACACAACGATCAATTTTGAGTAGGTAATAAGACTTTAGTTGCTTGCTCAAACAAAATGCTTTTTACACCACACACTTTTGTCAAAGTTCAAACACTTTTCAAATACAATAAATTTCCGAACACTTTGTATACATTCCTACATGAATCATTACAAAATCAAAGCGAAATGCCTTTTCAAAACATTTTCAAACACACAAAGCAATTTTAAAAGTGAGCTAAAACGACTAAGAGCCCGTACATAACTACACGGATGGAAAGGTGCTAATACCTTCCTTTTCATAACCTTCTCCTTACTCGAGAATCTAAGGTCTTTTCCTTTCTTTTCATTCCCTTAATTGGATAAAAGAAAAGTGGGTGGCGACTCTTGTTATCCGCAACATTGCGATACAAAAATCTCAAAGTCGGTTCACCGTGTTACGGTAGCGACTACGCACGGAGACACCCTAAAGAGAGAATGCCTTAGGGATTTTCTAGATCACTTTACTACTTTCTGTTTGATTTGCTTGCGTTATCTTTAAGGGTTGCTTGGGCATTATATTGTTGGAGGATCCTACACCCGGATCCAGGTTTCCTTTTAGGTAAGTAGCATTAGATCGTCGCGACCATTAGGCGTATACCGAAACGGTCAACATGATGGCTACGTTAGTGTGACACTTTGGATGTCCTGATACTCTTCATTCCCAAGTTGAGGATAGTATTTCGCTTCTGCGTGGTGTCATCAGCACTAACTCAACTTTTAGAACCTTAATTGACCCATCTTGGCTATTAGAAGGTAGTGAGATGGCCGGCTTTGGTGTAGACCAAGGTTGGTTGATACTCGATGCTACGTTCATTAAGATCAGACTTTTGGGATATTTGCGGTCGACCACTTGGTAGTCGTATTGAAATAAACGCCTATGAGAAAGATCAATGATATGAGATTCCTAGAACCGGTTACTATTATAGGACAGGATGAACCAACTCAAACTTT
>CM038794.1:94727501-94752908 GCA_021764765.1 Vicia sativa | reverse complement strand
AAAACATGTTGGATGGTTTCCAAGTGTTATGATTGCATTAATTGTTGTTATTTGCATAATGATCTCGTGTGTTTGTATTCATGAATCGTATGCTAATGATGTTAATATAAGTGAATAATGAATCGGGTTGTTTTATTGTTTTTGAGAAATGTATAATGCATTTTAATCTTGATGAAATCTCACCCTTACTTTAATGATTTTAGATCGGAGAGTATAGCTGCCGAGAAATTGGTGAGGACAACTTTTAGAGTCAGGTTATTAGATATTCGCGTGTCGTCATGCTCGTAGTTGTAACACCTGGGAACGCTTGATTGGATTTTATGGATTTAAGACCGGTCGCTTTGGTTTATGTTGGGAATAATTATTGATGGAATTATTCGGATTTTATGTTATAATTTCCTCTGTTTAAATATAATTTTTGGTTTATTTTATTTTAATGACTTCTTTAGTTGAAAGGCATCATGATCGCTTTTGGTATTTGAATTATTTAAATTGTGGACGCTCTTTTTTATGTGATTAAAACTCGATAAATTATATAAATTATGTAAATTAGAAGGGGTGTTACATTCTCCATGATGTCCTTTCATCCAAAGTTCAACTATCTTGATACGAGCACTATCATCTCGAGAGGCGCTATGATGGTTGAGGAACCAATACGAGGTTTCTTAGACACGATACCACTTACATTTTGTCTTTGGTGTTTGACCGTATAACTTGTTTTGAAGTTGAGAATTTTCTTCAATAATTTTTCTTTGATCTCCTAAATTTTGCCTAAGCGACTTGTTTGCAAGTTCCAACTTAGCGGACCTCTTTCTATTTTCTATATTTTTTTGAACAAGTCGTGGATCCTTACAATCGTATTCAATTCAGAAGGATCGTGACTGCCTCGAGTCTTTGGTAGATGAGGGATAACCGTTGTTGTATCCTTTGATGCACCCTCTTGATGAGTTTTGAACGCCCAATCAAATTAACTGAACACTACCCGACCACAGGGTAAAAATGATGGTTTTATTTTTGAATAGGAAAGAAACTCCTACTTCAAGGCTCGAAGGGGTTAACGAGGGTCTATCTCCCTTATAACTTTGGTGTTTGGGGATTTGAAACAAGGCCTGTACATTGTTAGCAGGGTTCTACTCAAGAACATATATTCCGAGATCTAGCGTTTTTCAATTATCGTCATCCTCCCTCCGATCTTTGCCTAGGCGAAAGATTCAGTAACGTTGGTATCAAAATGCTCACAAATCATTTAAAGAGTGATAACGAATGGATTGAGTGACAACGAATGGATTAGTTCAAGATAAACATACTCATTGCATTAAGATAAAAACAAACAAGTTTCTACATGCAAACAAAGTTTAAACAATTAAACAAGATACACATGAAAATGCGGTAAAGAAATAAAAGACTATCGTTGTTGAGGAGACTTGAGCCTGGCCTTGACTTGTTGATTCGATGAATTTAATAGGCTTGGCATTCACATGAGTATGGGGTTGCCATTCACAAACAGATTCCCTTCTCGAAGAGTCAAGTACTTCTAGTCAATCAACTATTGGACTTTGGCTTTGTAGGCATTGCAGTCCTCTGTCGAGTGTCCTACTGTTCCAGCATGATATCCACATCGCTCGTTATGATCATAAACAGGCGGGAATAACTTTGGTGGGTTAAGAAATTTAGGAACCACCAACGAACTTTGAACTAGATACGATAGAAGTTGACTGTAGGTCACTGGAATCGAATCAAGAGGAGCTTCCCTTCTTTCCAGATTATTCCGAGGTACGGTTTGATTTTGAGAGTTCCGACTCTAAAGTTGAGGAAGTTCAGACAAAAGCTGTTGATGCAAAGACTTGAAAAAAGGTGATGGAGGATAATGAGTCGGTGTTGCAACTGACTTCCCCTTGCTAGAACCTGAGATATCTTTGATGAATGTTACCACCTTTTCTGGAGTGATCGCTTGGTCCACTTCATTGCTGACACTATTCTGCAGCGATCTCAACTCCATTTTGGCAAACAATTGTCCCAATGAGTTTTTGAAATCCCTCGAGACTTCTATCATCATAATTTGAAACCAAAATGTCTAAACTCGAGTCGTTCTGTTTGAAAGACAAAATCTTGTCATCAATTAGCTCCTGAACCTTGCATTTGAAGGCAAACAAAACTCGCTCATGTCCCGCAGAGTCGCATGAAAGCACATTTGACACCTCATCAAACCAAGCTTTAGCAACCCTGGTACCGCTTCAACCCTTGGATCACAACACCACTTGAATCAAGTATGGCAAAAGTCAGAATATGATATCGGATTGGTCGAATATCCTGCTGAGCATATCGACGGTAATGCGATTAATATGTCGATTTGGTTCCTCTTCTTCGATCGGGAGTAAGCAATTGTTGTTGTCGAGGAATCTTCAAGGTGAAGGCCGAGGATGATGCTCAGAGGATGATTTTGACGTGGATAGTTCGCTACGCATGGATGTCCTCGACCCATGGAGACATCGATGATAGAGCAAGAACCAAACTTATGAGATTGGTGTGGTGTTGCATTCTTTTTAACATAACTTAAAAGAGATCCATGACCGCACTCATCTCGACTCTTCAGTGCTTAACTTGCCTCAATAGTTCCCCGACCATGTTGAAGCTCGCCTATAGCCCTCTCGAGACATCCTTTGAGTTCTAAACGTGTTTTGTGTAGAGAGCTTGATATTTATGGACAGAAGAGATGAAATGAGTTTTTCTGATGAAAATGGAATGCATGATAATGCATTAAAGAATACAAATGTAATGTAATGGTAACGCATGTAAGAATGCAACATGACGGTAATACATATAAGAATGCCATATGACGGTGATGCATGTAAGAATGCAATGTGATGGTAATGCATGTAAGAATGCAATGTGATGCGATACATATTGATGTTATACGCAAAATCATATGTAAAGTTAAACAAATAAGGGTTTAAAAGGACGGTCGGCCATGGTTTCGACGTCTACCCAACAAATCCCCATACTGGATGGTTCTAATGTTTTTTTGCTAAATGTTTCTCGGGGTCTCAGATCCCCTTTTACCAAATATTATCATCACGCGGGCGGCCTACGTGGAGATAATATTTCCAAAAGTATACTCCAAGAAATGACTCTTAAAGGGATACTCAGAAATTGCTGTCCTACACTAGCATACGGTGCAACAATCCCCTTAAAACGACCAACTCTAAGTTGTGGTCTTCACGTCGATCCAAGGAACACGGATGTCCAATGGACCTAAAAGCTACTCAACCACTCTAAGCTTAATGTTTCCTAGAAGCATGGGTATTGGGCTTATCTATGAACCATACCCAACAAATTCCCAATATCGTAATATACATCAACAGGATAATATATAAAATATAAAGAAATAATAGGCAATGAATCAAAGCAATAAGCAAACACAACACACATGCGAAGAACTAAACTAGGGTTGACTCGATTAGTCAAAAAGAATTTTAAGTATTTCCCCAGTGAAGTCGCCAACTGAAGCAACTCGATTTTCAAAAAATATTTAAATTTTGAAAGTAAGTGAAATCTCCACCTAATTTTATTTGTTCTAAAAAGAACGGGAAAATATAGATAAAACCCCACAAATGCGGATAAGGCGGTCTACGTGACCAAAAACATGGAATCGGGAGTCGGTTATATAAGGGGAAGGTATTAGCACCCCTTACATCCATCGTACTCGATGGGACCCGTTTAGTTCTAAGTGTTTGTGTGTTAAATTGCTAAGTCATGAATAAAGGATAAAAGGATTTGTTTATTATTATTTTGAGTTTGGCACGGTTTCAAAACTGTGTGCCTAAGTATTCCCTTGTGCAATGGGAAAGTCAAAACTCCATAGTTCTTCTTGAAAAGGTTTTAAGTTGGTTCTGTTGATTTTATAAGAAAAACCGTGCATTGGACATTTCAGATGCTTGAACTTGGACTTGTCTTGTTTGTTTGAAAAGCTTAAGTCCTTATTCGTATTTGAGATGGCTATTGCACACTCTTTGTCGGAAAAGAGTTTGATGATCGCATACGAGCGAGAAAAGGATTTTGAGTGAGTTGAATTGATTTTAGGTGGATGAAAAGTACCGAACAATAGGACTAGCATCCTACGATTCAAATACTAGAAACAAGATGAGCTCAATGCCCAACGAGTCGTCTATCATCCCAAAAGTTTTCTTATGAAAGAGTGAAGTGAAAACAAAGTTCACATTATTAAGAATCTTTCAACAATTGGACTAGCATCCAACGATTTAAAGATTCGAAGTTCATTTTTTACAAGTGTTTAAAAAATTGGACTAGCATCCAACGATTTAAAGACCAGTTTATTTTTAAGTTGCTTAAACAATTGGACTAGCATCCAAATTAATTAAAGACTAAGTTCATTTTTACAAGTGTTTAAACAATTGGTCTAACAACCAACCATTTAAATACTGTTCATTTTTTACAAGCGTTTAAACAATTGGTTTAGCAATCAACGATTTAAATACTAAGAGTTTATTTGGGACAAGTTTTTAAACAATTGGCCTAGTGTCCAACGACTTATAAACTTGGATTGAAATGCTCAAGTATCAAATACTGTATCTTATTAGATTAATTAGAATAGGTTTATGTAGAAATAAATTCTAAGAAGGCAATCGATATATTACATTATAATTTTATTTACAAATGAATATGATAAAAGTATAAGAATAAAAGTAATATGTATATAGTATATATTTACAATACTAAATATAATAATAGAAATACTATATATAATCATATTTACAGTATTAAATATAAAGTAAAAATACTATGTATTCATACATACATTACTACATATTTAAATTTTAAATAAAAACAGTAATGTCAATATTAAAAGAAATTGAATGCTTTTTTCGAACAACTCAATGTCTACACAAATAGCAAACATTAGTACCATAGTGGTATAAAAGAAATAAAATTATATAGATATGTTAGTAACAAAGGAGTAAAATCAAATGAAACTTAAATTATTTACATAAACGAATCAAAAAGGAAAGGTTTGTTCATTCAAGTATTTCAAATCGCAATGGAGAACAAAGACTCAACATTCATGTTATGGTTCCATTTAAATTCAAACACGAAAAATCATGTTCTAAACACATTTAAATTACACTTAACTAAAACCGGGCAGCAACTAATCAACCAAACTTACTCAAAATAAAATGATCTTCTCGCACTAAAGAAACAAAATGTTGTCCTCGGAGTTTTCTTTAAACTATACGCAAAGAAATGCGACATTATTAAACCATCATTGAAACCACACGAGTATTGTTTCACCTACAATTCCAATTAAAATGAGAATAGCATAGTAGCATGGTTGTCCCATGTTTTGTTCAATCACGCTAACAAACGCGACATCGATATTAAACCATCATCAAACCGATATTAGAATCCCTTTATCAAATCAAATCGAAATTAAAAAGAAATGAGCATAACAAAATACACGGTGTCTCAATGGTTTCTCAACTAGATTTACACGCAAATTAACACGACATCATCATTTAGCCTTCATCGAAACTTACTCAAAATAAAAATGATCTTCTCGTACCAAAGAAACAAAATGCTATCCTCGATAGTTTTCTTGGATAAATCATACGCAAAGAAATGCAACATTGACATTAAACCGTCATTGAAACCACACGAGTATTGTTTCACTCACAATTCCAATTAAAATGAGAATAGCATAGTAGCATGATGTCCCGACATGTTTCTCGGTTCAATCTACGCAACAAACGTGACATCGATATTAAACCATCATCGAAACCGATATTAGAATCCTCTTATCAAATCCAATCGAAATTAAAAAAGAAATGAGCATAACATAATACACGGTGTCTCAATGGTTTCTCAACTAGATTTACACGCGAATTAACACGGCATCATCATTTAGCCTTCATCGAAACTACACCCAAGTAACATTCATTACAAACTTCAACCGAATCTTGAGACAAGAACAAATTATCTAGGTATAAATTTCAGTGGAATTCAAAACAATATTCTCAACATAAATAATCGGAATGGCATCGAATGCTACACATAAAGTAATGGTTTTACAACAATAGCATCACAGTTCCAATCACAAGAGTAACAATAAACCAACACAAAAATTCAGCATTAACTCAGTTTAATAAATCAACAGAATAGTTCAAAAACGAAAACTCAGAATGATTCGGTAGCACGATGTGAAACCATAACATAACAGTTCAAAAACGAGACCAAGATGAAAACAAAAATACCGATTCGCATATGGAATAAGTTGAACATAAGTTGTATCAGGAGCTTGGGTAACAAATAATCTAGAGAGTTTGGCTTTACATGGTGATAGCAGGGACGCGATGGTGAAGATGTGGAGGAACGATGGAGGAGAGTGTGTGGGATGAGAATATGATCGTGGTAGTGAGTCAGGAGTGAAGGAGCGAATATATGGAGCTGTGGAAAGAACAGAAACAGTGGAAAACGGGAACAGGGGTTTGGCGGCTGGAAGACAGAAAGAATCATGGAGGAGTATTTTGGGTTTGGAAACGAAGGTGAGATGGTTTGTGGCAGTGAAGAAATGGAGGGAGTGAAAGAGGATGCGGTGAGAGCAGAATGAAAGGGATACGGTGGTTACAGGGGTTTCGCCACATAGGGAGTGTGTTGAGCTAAGGATGTTGAATGGAGGTTTACCGGAGATGTACTTACGGTTGTAGAGTTGATGAAGATGGAGAGTTTGTAGGTCGCAGCGGAAGATTGGAATGGCGAGGGAGTTATTGTGGTTGTTTGAAGGAGAGAGTGGAGGTAACGAAGACAAGAAGGTTGAGGGGTTAATGGCGCAGATGGCGGAGTGAATGGATGGAAGGTTTGAGGATGGTCAAGGAGTAGCGGCAATGCAAGTGAGGGTTGAAGGAGTGTCTCGTCGCAAAAAAATGATCGCCACAGGAATCGAATCAATTCGGATTCTCCGCTCGAAACGATTTACTCTTTTGATTTGTTTATAAAGATGCCGCGAGCATCAAGCTTTATTATTTCCAACACAAGAAAAATGATTATGAAAAAGGGGAAAGCTTCAATACCCTCAATTGATATGATATGCATTACGACTAGCGCAAACTAGACGCAACGCATTGGGGAGATTCTGGGTAAGGGGGTTTGTTATATAAAGGGAATAGATGGAGCACCCTAAATATATATAGTTATCTATAGCTTTATATATGAATACGTTTGATATGTTTGTGTGTTTTAAATTGCTATTTCTATGATTGGGAAAGTTTCTCCTTTGGATTTTAAGAAGGATAGATTATGTGGGATCCTAGGTTTTGTTATTATTGTGCTCGCAAAGATCATTGGGATCTTCTGCATACATATCCCTTAATGGGAATCAGAGCATTTGTAGCTCGGATCTAAAGGATCTATGGTTATGTTTGGTTTGAGGGAGAAAGAAATTGCTCTCAAGAACGATGAGACCTCAGCTCACGTATTCTCAAAGGGATGTTGAGAAAGTCAGAGCAATCGTAGTTCCCACTCTTATGCTAGTAGCAAACATGATTGTAAGAGACAAAGACTGTCATCTTAATGAAAAATGTATCTAATCTATTTCATCACATACATTTTGAAAAGTGTGATTGAAACTTTCATCGTAGTTATAGGTGTTTTGCTTGAGTGTACAAGCGCTACCACTTACATGTTTAAGAAAGATGTTTGAAAATGATTGAATCTTTTAATTGTAAGCAATGGGTGTTTTGCTTGAGTGTACAAGCGGTACCACTTACGATTAAGAGATGTTTTTGTTTGAAAAGAGTTTGAAGAGTTTTTGATTGTATGTGATGTGATAGATGAGATACTTCTTCCATAGAGATGATAAACATCTAAATCTCTAGGAGAAATTGATTGATTAGGATGCTTTAAGAAGCCCATGGGTCCTTGTATTGTAAGCCCAAGAGGAGGCATTCCGAGGGTCATCGAGGGTCCTTGTATGAAGCTCAAGAGGAAGTTATAGGGTATGGCTGGCTTTGGCTTTAAGAGGGATTTCACCGGGAAACCATCCTCTTAGGATCAAGAGCAATTTCACGGGAAATTATACTCGTGGTTCTATCCTAGCTGGTGATTCTTTGTATTGGAAGCCCAATAGGAGGTCGTGAAGAGATTTCCGATCTCTTTCTTGTATGATGCCCAAGAGAAGGCTAAACTCAATGAGGAGTTCTTTGAACGAATCCCAAGAGGAGGCTGACTCAACAGAGGAGTGTTTTCATATGAAGCCTAGCGGAGGCTAAACTCGATGAATGAGTTTTCTTATATGAAGCCTAAGAGGAGTAATGAACTCAGATGAAATGAGTTACCTTGTACAAAGCCCAAGAGGAGGCTAACTGGGGAGCCTAATGGTTAGACTAGTTGTTATGTTATAACTAGACAGTTGTATAAACAAGTGTGTGTGTGTGATATATATTCAGAGTTTATGAAGGAATATAAACAGATGCATGATGTTTATTTACAAGAGTTTATGAAGGAAATATAAACAAGCTGCCAGGAACGAATTAAAACGAAAGCGATTATTTGACAAGTTTGAATTATGTACAAGGAAGTAAGTATGTACACGAACAAGTATTTATGTACGAGAGGATGTGGATGCATAGGAGGGTTGGGACTTACACCATAAGGGAGGCCCATTGGTTAAAAGCAGTTTCACCGAATAATGCTCCTTTTAGTACCAATGGTATTCTGTATATGTTTAAACGAAAACAAACGATCAAGTTTGTCCGTATTTGAGTATTTACAAAGGACGTTTGTATTATGTAAAGTAAAATGGTATGTACATAAAAGAATTGGATGTACAAAGAAATAATTATGTACATAAAAGAATGTTTTGGGACTTACACCGAGGGAGGCCCATGATCGTTAAGAAACGAGAGAAAATGAATTCGGTTTGATCGCTTAAATCGGATCGATCATGGAAAAGATGTAAGTTTGATGAAAAATTTTGAAGAGTGGTTTTGAAAGTGTTTTTGAAAAGTGATGTTTATTTATAAGAAGTTTTGAAAGAATCGGCTTTGAAAGTTTAAAAATCACCTTTGAAAGTGCTTTGAAACGTACTCAAATGCATCGCCTTCGACCGATAAAATATAATCGGATGAAAGTTTTTCAAAATTTTGACACTATCTTAAAATAGACATGTTAATTGACAAGTGTACAAAAATCACCTCAAAATGAGTTTTGATTGGGTTTGAAAGAGTCAAAGTTTGCAAAAAATGAAGAAAATTACAAAGTTTATAAAAAATGGTCCCAAGGCTACTCGAACCCGGACCATTAGGCAAGGCAAGGCATGAATGACTTAAGAGTGAGCTTGAAACCGCAGCGGCAATACATCCATGTATTATGTTCAAACTATGTTATAATATTATAAACCATAAATTTGAAATAACGCAGCTTCTTCCTCCAATCTTCAATCAACCATGGATTATTTCTCCATGAAATTGCTCGATGTAAACATCAAACTTGATCGTTTTAAGCCAGGAACATGATGATGTCATTTAATTTCATTTATTTTAAGCTTAACATGATTAAATTCTAAATCACGAAGAACCCTAATTCTGAAAAATCTAATTGAAATCGTGTATGGTGAATGAATTGATCAATTGATTGAGGGTTATTGATCAGTGATAGTGCAGAAACAAAATGGCCAAGAGCTTTTTGAACTGAAAGCAAGGAATCATGGAGTTTGAAGTTCGTGTTCTTACCTCTTGAAGCTGAGATCGAAATTGATGATGGAGTGTTTCCAGAACTGCTTTGATGATTCCTATAGCACCAACGGACTTCAAGGATTGTGTGAGGATGGTCTGCACATCATGAATTAGCCTGGAGCATTCCAACCAAGTCCACCTGCATAAGCTTCAAAGTGTAACTTGAATTTGATGTTAGAGGTGTTACAGGTTGAAGTTAATGGTCCGCATCATCCATATGGAGTATGTTGATGATGTTTGAGTGAAAAAATCACAACTTGCTCGAGCCAATGATCAGATTCAAATGTTAAGGCAGTTTTGGGCAAGTTTGAAAGTGTGAAATGCAAATCTAGTTTCTAGCTATTCTTGTAATGATTTTAAGTTACAAACTAGTTCTATTAGTTGTTTATGACACATTAGACACCAAATATCTCATAGCTCTTCATAAGTTTTGAAAATGCATTTCCAATTTGAACTATGTTACTTGAAATTTAAGAAAGAAGTGAAAGCTTGTTTTGGCATAGCTTTGGTGTAGTTTTCAATGGCCAACATGACCTCTATTTATAGGTCACAAGTTCTGAATGGTAAGTGAAGAAGCTTGGCTTTGGTATTTAAGTTGCCTTAGAGGGCAAGTCATTTTGCAATAAATGCGAAGCTTTTAACCATGGTTAATTATTCAACTTGATCTTATCCCATCATAATTACTCTCCATCTGATTTTTTATCAGCTCTATCCTTCTTTGCAAGGTGGCATGGCTTCTAGAAGAAACTCAAAATGACCTATAATCTTGAAAGTTGTACTTGAAAATCAAGGTTTTGGAGCTCTATGTTTCAAAATCAAAAGTATAGCTAGACACCATGGATTTGAGAGTTCTTGGACATTTTGGAAAGCTTGTTTCAAGGGCTAAACTTTCATGTTTTGAGTTTTTCCAATTCAAAGTGGAAATATGTGAAAAATGCCATGAAGTTTGGGAAAATGTGAAATTTTGACACTTTGAAAATTTTGTAAGAGTTGAAAATTTTGACTTTTGTTGACTTTTCGAAATTTCTTGATTTTTATGATCATGATGGATCATTTGAAGTATTTTGATGATGGAAAAGTTTTGTCTTGAAAGTTGACCAAAAGTCAAAGTTTGACTTTTCAAAGTGTATGAAATTTCATCGATGATCCGTAAATTGACCGATGAATTCGTGGAACTTCGGATGTTTTGAATCCGTAAATTAGGTCAAAATGTTGTATTTAAGATATGAAGATAAATCTCTAATCAAAAAAATTCATTGATCAGAAAATCGTTGATTGCTCATCCTCGATGAAAACCCTAATTGGTCGATCCTCGATAGATCGTGAGGAAAATTTGATATCCGATGATCGAGGTTGATGATTTGATCAAGATAGATCAAATAAGGTGAATGAAACTCAAACCCTAATTGATTACCTCTTGAATCGATGAAAAATTTGTGAAACCTTAATTTTGACTCGAGAAGCTACACCGATTAATTCGTTTCAAATTGTTAGTGATGCAATAATGCAAATGTGAGGTGGTATATTAGGTCAAAATCGTGGTATGATAGATGCCCCTATTTAAGTTTCTTTAACTTGAGATATGAAGATGAATATCTTCGCTTTGATAGGTGTGAGACTTAAATATCGAATACGCAAATTTTGGACCTAAGATACCAAAAGATGCGAGTGATGCAAAATGATCGCAAAAGATTCAACCCGTAAAATATCAAAGAAATGACATGATGGGGAAAAATTTGTGAGGATGACTGATCCGTTCAAGAAAAGAGAATCCTATTTGTTGGGAAACAAGTAATATGTTTCACTAGGAAAATAGATTCACGAATATGTGAATATCCGTTTCGCTTTGGGAAACAAGGAGATTACCTTCACACCTTGTGACAATGTTTAAGGTAAGGAAAATGATATTACCAATTATCACTTTGTGATAGTTTATGGTAAAAGCTCAAGATATTACCAATTATCAAGTGATAATTATAACAAGGTAATTTGAGAAAATTGTTGAATATTCACCTTGTGAATAATGTATAAAGATGGAAACAGATCTCGAATGAGTTTCTATTTTCACGAATACAATCTCTGTCAGATCTCTCTTTTGAGAAGATGCGGCATTTTGATTGAAAATACATAGGTTTTCTTTTAGACGTAAAGACAACTGTGGAGATTTTTGAACTTTCATGATTTGAACTTGTTGAGAAAACAATCATTTTATGATAAGTTTCAAGATGGAAAGGAAATAAGCGGCGATGAGGTTATTGTTTATTGTTATGTAGATTTTTTGAAATCTAAACCGAATTGGTCGAGACAAGGTTCTATCCAGGAATGAACTGGAAAGAAAAGGTCAATCAAGACTTGCTCCTCATGAGGAATGATATCATTGGGATGTAGAGAAAAGATGTATTTCTCTTGGGATGATCTAATGGAGAGATGACATATCCACATGAGTAAATGTAATCTAGACCAAAGGATATTGAAGCAAACATTGAGGAATGCGAAATGCATTATTGATGCTATTATGTATGAATGAGGAATGTTATGAATATCATATGCATGCCGACGATACTTGACAAAGACAACAAAAGGTATTTGGGAAAAGGACTACGCCACAGTCGAACAAATACTTAGCAAAAACCGCAATGGCGAGATTACCGATGATGAATCAGTTTCATGCTTTAAAATTTCTAAAAAGGCATTTTATTGGCAAATTTGTTGGAAATTCTTTTGGATAAGAATGTCGCCTTTGATGATCTCTGAGGAGAAGAAGACTGTAGCAATTATTCTACCTTTCCGGAGATCAAAACACTTATGGAGAAAACTATTGAAGTTCCTTCTGTGTTTAGAGTTCAAAGGAAAATTTTGCTTTTATTTTAAAATTTTGAAGTAAAAATTCATTTAAAAACTTTTTAGTTTCAAAAGTGATTTTCACAATAAAAGCGTTTATTTTAAAAAACATATAAAGCAATAATCGCAAAACAAATGGGCACAAGGCTCAAATTTTATTCATAAAATGGTAACCAGCCAAAGGCGTGATTCCATGAGCTATTTACAAGAGTTGGAAATGATAATTTATTGGGAAAAGGCTATATTGAAAGCAATAACCATTACTATCCCTAACAACTTTGAATCCCCACGTGCTTGTTGCTTCGTAAGACTTGATTCAAGATCCTGATGGAAGATTCTTCGATTGGCAACGGACCGATTGCTAATCACTTTGTCATTTATTGTATCCTTATTTTTGCCTAGATTGCCTTTCGTGTTTTCAATCTATCGTATATTTCTTATTGTCTCTAACCCTGGACCGCCTTTCGTGTTTTCAATCCACCGAGATTTTTGCCTAAGCCGCCTTTTCGGGTTTTCGACTTCACCGAAATGTTCTTTGTTTTTAGACAAAGTATTTTTTGATCGCATCAACATTCACAGGATGCGGAGTTCATCACCGCCCATGGTTGTGAGAGTCATAACACCGCCAAAAGCTTTGACGATGTACGGCCTTCGTAATTAGGAGTCCATTTGCCCCAAATGTTGAAAATACGTAATCTTTTAAGCACGAGGTCGCCTCGAAATTCACGAGGTCGACCTTTTGTTGAAAGCTTCATTCTTCTTGATATAGTCACCATGACACGAGCGGTCGACGCTTTTCTCGATTAAGTAATATCGGTCTTCTTTGACACCATTCGGCCAGGATAACTTAGTTTCCATGAGAACTCTCTATTGACGGAATCTCAACTTCTACGGGAGCACCGCCCATGCCGTATACTAGAGAAAAGGAGTTGCCCTCAAGTGCGCATCAAGCACGATACCATGAGTTGGCAGCATTTCTTGTTGTTTGTAGGTGATGACCATTTTTGGACGATCTTCTTGATGTTCTTGTTGCTTCAACGGTGCCATTCATCTTGGCCGTAAGGAGATGAGTTATGATGCTCAATCTTGAATTCCTCACAGCTCTTTCATCATTTTATTGTTCAAGTTTCACCCATTGTCTCGTAATGATCTTACTTGGAATTCCATATCGGCAAATGAGGTTGTTCTTGATGAACCTCACAACCACTTGTCTTGTAACGTTGCAGATGTCCGCTCGACCCATTTGGTGAAGTAATCAATAGCCACTAGAATGAAGCGATGTCCGTTGGACGCTTTTGGTTCGATCATCCCAATCATGTCGATGCCCCACATGGAGAAAGGCCATGGAGAAGAGAGAACGTTGAGTAGAGTTGGTGGTACGTGGATCTTATCTACGTAGATCTGGCACTTGTGACATCTTTTGACGTGTTTACAGCAATCAGATTCCATTGTTATCCAATAGTATCCTGCTCTCAAGATTTTTCTGGACATTGCATGCCGATTTGAATGGGTTCCAAAGGACCCTTCATGCACTTCATGGATTATCGTGTCTGCTTCATGTCTGTTGACTCATCTGAGCAGGACCATGTCGAAGGTTCTTTTGTATAGCACATCTTCATTCAGGATGAAGTTTCTAGAAAGCCTCCTTAAAGTTTTCCTATCTTTATACGATGCCCCGAGTGGGTACTCTCAAGTTTGAAGGAAGCGTTTGATGTCGTGGAACCACGGTTTATCATCAAAGACTACTTCAGTTGTAAATACATACGCAGTCTTCAAGGCCCCGATACATCTTAGGCATATCGTCCAATGGTTGACTTTGAACATGGAAGATAAAGTAGCCAAGGCGTCTGCCATTCGATTTTGATCTCGAGGGATATGATGCAGTTCAACTTTGTTGAAGAAAGTCAACAAACATCTTGCATAATCTCTGTAAGGAATCAAACCAAGATGATGAGTTTCATACTTGTCCTTGATTTGGTTGATCACAATGGCTGAATCTCCATATATGTCAAGGATTTTGATCCTCAAGTCGATGGCTTCTTCAATACCCATGATACAAGCTTCATATTCTCGCTATGTTGTTAGTGCAATCAAATAACAATCATGGAAAACGGATATGAGAACCCTCGGCGTGATGATGACCGCTCAATTCCATTGCCATAAACGTTAACTACTCCATCAAAATTAAGCCCCATCTAGATTCTCGATCGTGACCTTCTCCGGCAATGTTCGTCACAATCTTTCATCTTCAAGTACATAACATCCTCGCCGTGAAGTCGAATTTGAGAGATTGGTATTCGCTGATCGGTTGATAAGCTAAGTGATCGCGAGAATGCTTCCTTTGACCGCTTTTTGAGCACGGCATCGATGTCATATTCAGATAATAGCATCGCCATCGAGCAATTCTTCCCGGTAAGGCGTGCTTTTCAAAGACGTATGATTGGATCCATTTTGAGATTAACCAAGTCGTGTGATTGATCATGTCAATCATGGACGTTTTGAAGCCCACACCAAAGCACAACATGTTTTTTCGAGCATGGAATAACGAGTTTCACAACTGTGAACTTTTACTCGTAGTAAATGGCTTCTTCACTGTTTCATCTTGTTGTCCAAGCACGCAGCCCATGGATTCTTCTAGCATGGTAAGGTAAATGATTAATGGTCTTCCATCGATCGGAGGAATCAATATCGAGGTTCCGGCTGTATTCCTTGATATCGTCAAATGCTTTTTGGCAATCTTCCGTCCACACAACGCCTTGATTTTTATGGAGAAGCTTGAATATCGGCCCACAAGTAGCAAGTCATTTGAGAGATAACTGAGATGTAATTCAATCGTCCGAGAAATCCTCTTACCGCTTTTCTCGTATGTGGCGACGATTTTTGAATAGCCTTGACTTTGTCGGTCAACTTCAATACCTCTTGACTCGACGATGAAACCTAGGATTTTTCCAGATCTTACCCCAAAGGTGCATTTGTTAGGATCTGCTAAGTCGAAATTTCCTTAGTCAAACAACTTTAAAAGATATTCTATATGCTCTTCTTCTGTCGACTTTGCTATCATGTCATCCACATAGACTTCGATTTCTTTGTGCATCATGTCATGAAAGAGAGTAGTCATTGCCCTTTGGTAAGTTGCTACCGCATTCTTTAGTCCGAACGGCATAACCTTGTAGCTAAAAGTGCCTCATGGCCATGAAGGATGTCTTCTCCATGTCTTGGAGCCATTCTCGATCCGATTGTAGCCGTAAAACCATCCATGAAGGAAAAGACGTTGAATTTTGCAAAGGCTATCCACTAGCATGTCGATATGAGTGGGAAATCATCTTTGACTAGCTTTGTTCAACCTGTGAGTCAACACACATTCTGACCTTTCCGCCTTCTTGGAGACAGTGTACTATGTCGCTAGCCATTGAGGATATTCAGAGGTGACGAGGAAACCTGGCCGAGTGCTTTTGAACTTCCTTTTTGATTTTGTCACCATTTCGTGGTGAATTCTCTCGCTCGCTTAACTCAAGTGACACGGCTTTAATGGTGTGATGCTCCACAATGCGGTATCTAATCCGGCATGTCTTGGTAGGACCAAGCAAATACATCGACGTATTCTTTGAGAAGACTTATCGCTTGTTTGACGCTCAGCCGAGTAGAGCCCGATGTTTACTTTTTATCTTCCCGTAACCTAAATTTATTGCTTCCAAAGGCTCTTGTGAGGCTTAATGATTCTTTCCTTGTGCTTAAGTAGTCGAGAAATCTCATCCGGGATCTCTTCTTCAACTTCTTCCTTGGCGACTTCACCGGGATTTCAAAGTTGAGAGAGATATGTAGTTATTATGCTCAATGGATTTGTCCATCCTCGTTAATCTGCATATTTGATTTATGTTTGATTAATTAACTCTTTTTATCATTTTTTTTTGGAAAAAGTTAATATAAAAGTGTATGCAGATTATATATATTTTTTTGAAGATTTTTATTGTGTTTTTTTAGGATTATCATTTCCAAGAAAGGGTAAAAACAAAATAAACACAAAGTGTGGAAACAAACAACGCGCTTTATTTATGATACAATATGAAACAGTATCTAAAATACAAACTCATTCGTCTTGGGCAAGACAAAGAGAAATTATTTAAAAGCTAAACCTTATAAAACATCTCTTCACTTTGGGCGAAGCGAGAGTTCAAAACAAAAGCAAAGATAAACTACTTAGAACTATGAACATTAGTCCGAACTTCAACAGGCTTCCAATAGTGGCGAACCCCTTGGATGTCAAGGTACTCCGGTAGTTTTCCACTTGGCTTAATCCTTGAATAGACTTTGGTCGTTGGTCGAATGGGTGCTTGAAGACTCGGACGATTGACCTTGCTTTTGTGGCCGTTGAAACGATCTTTCTTCGCTTGATGGATGATCGGAAGCATGGGATACAAGATATGTACTTTCCATTGGCATTTGGCCAGATTCTCGGGATGTAATTCCAATCGAGTGAAGAGACTCATTATCGGCGACACTTCCCACCAGATCCCAAATCGTATTCCGATCTTCAAGAATACGTTGATGTAGTGATAGTCAAAATCTGGTTTAACAAATTCCACAGGCGTATTAAAGCAGAGATCTTCATTTGGAACCTCAATTGGTTGCTGAGATCGGGAAGATGTGTACATCTCTTCTGGTTGACTAGGATATTCAAAAGAATCACCCCATCCAGTTGGCGGGATATCTTAAATTCTGATTTTTGAGCTTTCAGGCGCAGTGTATTTCACCATGTAGTCAAACTTTCCAATTGGTTCTCCAAAGGTATCCCAAACTTCAGAAGGGACAGGTGGATTTTTATTCTTTTGTAGGGACATGTCTTTGAATTGATCAGTCGGAGGATAGTACGGTGCGTACGATTCTTCCTGTGACACATATTCAGAGCTGTTTAGATAAGTGCTCCACTCTTTAGATCCAGAGAGATCGTCTTCATCACCTTCATTGGTAAGAACATTAAATTCTTGAAGAACAAGGTTTAAGAAACCCCCACTGTGGAATATTTCTCTTATTGGGCGAAGTGTTTCATCTCTTTGATTGTCTTTAGGAAATACCGGAGCAAATCCGAGTCCGGCTTTTGTCTCGTTGTTGACAGGTTTGATTACTTGTCCCCAACCCACAGCATTACCATCTTTCACTATCTGTGCTGCTTCTTTGTAAGAGGAGATAGATGACCTGCTTTTACTTATAGATTCATCTTCTAACGGATGTTCGGACGTGTTCCTTCAACGCTATGGTGTGATGAAAGAAAATTTGATAAATGGCTTATTAGTAAGGCTTGTTCACCGATGATGGTTACTAGCTTCCCATTTATCGTGAACTTCGCTTTTGATGGAGAGTGGATGTCACAGCTCCCGCTTCATGGATCCATGGTCTTCCTAGCAAACAACTGTAGGCAGATGGCACGTCCATGACCTGGAAAGTGATTTGGAAAGTATGCATACCGATTGTCATCGGGAGATCGACTTCCCCAATAACTGACTTCCTTGACCCGTCAAAGGCTCTTACCACTATGTCATTGAACTTCATCGGCGTTCCTTTGTGCTAAGCGAAACGAGTAGTCTTTTGGCATACGCTTAAGGATGAACCGGTATCTACTAGTACATTGGATGAGAATCGGATTGACAAATCATCGAGATATGCGAGCCGATTGTGATCTTTCCCTTCTTCTAAGTTCTTCATCATCGGCTTAAATTGTTGCAAGTCGTTATGTTGCCTACAATTCCACCAAATCGGGTCTATAGTCACGCCGTGATCTACATAAGCTTGATCTAGAACTTTCATCAAAGCCTCGTGAGCTTCGGAATTCAACAGCAGAGATAATATCGAAATCTTGGAGGGAGTTTGCATCAGATGATCCACAACTCGGTACTCGCTTTTCTTGATTAGCTTCAAAATCTCATCGAAATCGTGTTGACGTTGGTTCTATCAGATAGATCAACATTTGTGTTTGTATTACCACCGGGAGTCCTCGTGGGGCTCTCGGGTGGTGTAGTAACTGGATTTTGTCTAACAACAGGAACAACAGGAGGTTTTGGTAGCGCCGAGTATGTATCGCCCACTTCGCGTACTCCGTCCGATCTCGCTTATGTTGGCATTACTGAAAGAGTTGGCATGGGTTTCTCCTTCCCATCTTTTATCATAGTTGCAATCGTATTGATAGGGAATTGATTTGTTAGAACTGTATGGAACAGACCGGAACGGATCACCAAAGGAGACTCGAGCTTGAACCGTTATACTCAACTTCCACATGCTCGGGCACGTTGAACAGGGACAATGACGCTTACTCGAATTTCCGAGTTAATATCCGAGACTAAAAGCTCGCGCGGAAAATGCCCTACCATATTCACGCATAGTCATTTGCTTTTCAAGATCAGATGTCACCATTGTCAATAATCGTTGAATGTCTCTCTATGGTCGACATCCTCGACAATCCTTGAAGCGATGTTGCAAGCTGCATAATCGTGTTTAGCGAAAGCACTCATTGTAATCGTATGTATCATAGAGTTGTACCAAGCTTTCTTTGATCGGATTCACGCGGTGACAAGATACCGTATGTATTTCTTACTATCAAATTCACTGTATGTCCACTGTGACTGGGAAGTGGATTTGCTTGCACGTTCGGATTTGTGTTCTTAAAGGAGAGAAGATTAGACCTCACTAACCTTTGTACTTCAGCTTTTAGCGCTATGCAATGCTCAAGATCATGACCTGGTGCCCCTTGGTGAAAAGGGCAAGATACGTCGCTTTATACCACCATGGCAATTTTTCCGTACCGGTATACCTTGTTTGCACAAGATTCCTTTCTATTAATGTAGGGCATAGTTCCGTACGTCATTGGAATCGGATCAAACCGTGACACCTGTGGCGCATTTCGATTGTTGAACCGCCGAGCCTCCTGTCGAGGTCGTTGAGTTTGTTGGAATCATGAGCAATTCCCGTATTTGAACTTGTATTAACGGCGGGCTATAGCGCTAATTGTTGTTGTCGGTCGATTTCGTGGTTTCGGGATACCATTCCTATGTCATGTTCCTTTTCTTTGAAAACCGGTTCCGCTCTCATAGTTCCACTAGAAGATCCTATTTCTTTGATCAGCGCCCTGCTCGAACTCCTTCCTCTAACCGCATTCCATGCTTACCATCTCGGTGAAATCTCCGAGTGGCGATCATTCGGTCGTAGTAAAATGGGCCAAGAGTGTTTATGAATACCTTGGTCATTTCCTTCCTCTAATGCTGGATTGACTTGGGCAGCAATTTCCTCCAACGCTGGGCGTAGTCTTCAATGTCTCTTCTTCCTCCGAGACATGGAGCGGAGTTGATCCCGATCCGAGCCATGTCCAAGTTGAATTTATATTGTTGTATGAAAGCTTCACCTAAGTCATTGAATGTTTGGATATTCAGTGTTCAGTCCCATGTACCACTTCAGGCGGCGCCTGAGATGTCTTGGAAGTAGTGGATTAACAACGGTGATTGTCGCGATAGACATTTTCCTAGCGTACATCGTAAGATGACTTCGGATGTGAATTTTATACTTTTCAAAGTCGTGACTTTGAATTTTGCGGGTATCTCACGCGAGGAACTAAGCATAAATCATGGGCGCTTCCCAAACAATTCTTTTCCTGATTGTTTTAATCTGTCGCATCTTGAGGAGCTGTTCCTCGGAGAGTCTCCATCCGACCATGAGGATTCTGTTGTCTCCGACTATGGTGGACTTCGTCATGAGAGTGTGAACTACGGATGCCGAGTTTGTCATGATCATTGAGATACCGCCATAGTGACTTGAAGAAAGTTACCCATGTCGTGGAGTAAGTGTTGAGTTCTCAAAGTAGGTACTTCAAGCGTGGTTGTTTGTACTGAGAAGTCGGTTGACGAACCGATGCCGAAATTGAAAGGCATGCCCCATGGATAACCTTCCGCATATCAAGAGTGAACCATCGGGTCGCAATAATGAAATGGAGTAGTAGTGACCAAATCGCCGCTGATTTTGACCGCTAATGTTGCTTGTCGACTTTGCTGGTTGCCAATGAACTTACCAAAGAAGTGAGTCTTCCACCTCTTCTTGCAGCGTTGTCACTGCGGTACTTAAGCTCAACATTTTCTTGCTCAAATCCTTCCATCGCTTCTTCTTTTGAACGTGTATTGTATGTTCGAGTTAAGGACGTGGTCGAAACTCTAAGACGACATTTACGATCTTTTTCCTTTCTCGAAAGAATTCCAAAAGATCAGACTCTAAACAATAGACTCGATATGCAAAGTATGATGCATGATTATGAATGCAAAGAGAAAAGTTTCCAAAGAATTTATACTAAAAGAGAAATTTCTGGCAAATATTTGGATGGAAAACACATATTTTATTAATTATTGAAAGAAAATTACTATAATTTTTGTTCACACAAATGATAAAATAAATGATAAAAAATTACAAACTAAACTAATTAATCCCTCGCTTGATGAAGATCCAAAGGCTCGATGTAGCTTCAACTTCGTGATTTCCTTTCCATAATGAGCTTTCAGCCTTTTCGCTTTTAGCTTGCTAATGACTTTCTTCCACTCGTCGAGCAGTGATCACCGTTGTCATTTCCTCAAGCTTTCTTTTCCTTTCTTTGATGTATCTTTTGATCGCTATCTTTCTCGATTTAATCTTCTCATCTTTCTCCATGAGCCATTCATCCCGGAAGTAAAGCGCCTTTTCATGATCTTTGACCCGCTTCTTAAGCTTCTCATTCTCGAGATCACTTTAAGAAATTTGGATTCCAAAGTCTCCTTCGAGCCTCATCTTGGCCAAATTTTCTTGATATTCTCCCATAGTCTAGACGGAAAAATTGTTGATCCGAAGTCGTTGAACATAGGTTCTTCATAAGCATAAGGCATTCGGAATTCCTTCGCTTTTCTTCACCCAAGAAGTGTAGTTTTCCATGGTTACACAATTCCTTGCATTACCTTTCCTTCCTTTAGATGTGTGATCGCGACTTTATCATCTATATTAATCGCCAGATCGCAAGTGCACAATTCTATCGTAGTTTTAAAAGATATCGAACCCACGTAGACTATAAATCGATCTATTGTTATCCTAAGTTACGGTATACATCTAAGGCATAATTCTTAAGATTTTTGGTTAAGGAAAATATAATAAATAAAATGTATATTTGTATGTAATTCGCCTAACCTAAGGATCTAATTTCGACCACTCAAGTTGATAAAATCCTATTTCAAAGAAACAATATTCATCTAAAAATCCTATCTCAAACTGTCGCTTGTTGAATCGATCATGCAATTAAATCTAACGTATGCTCTCGCTATCCCTACCGAATTTAAAAACACTTTGAAAATAAATAAAGTTTAATCTCTTTAAAACGCTGTCAGCAGCCTTTAATATTAATACCTAGTATCCACTATCCGGTTCTAAACCTCAAACTCGCCTGCTGGTTTCTAACCTTAGTCCAGCTTTATTAACCTCAAACTTTCGCTCTGTTGGTTTCTAAACCTTTTAATAAATTAAATTAGATATCTAAGTCGAAAGAATATTTTAACAACGTAACATTATGCCGCTTTATTTTCGACTTTGGTCGATTAATTTACATACCAATATCGAACGATTTAGCTGTACATATTAATTAATTCGCATATGCATAAATAATATGGTTTAATATATTTAAACATTTCAAATCAAATAAATAATATCGTGCAACAATAAATTAAATAAAATAAATAAATTAAACCCGAAATTAAGAATGCCGAAATAATCTTGTTCTTCGAATAAACGAGCACTCCACCACAAGTCGGTTGGATCTGCTCGAGACTTTTGAATTCGAAAGAAGAAAATAAACAAAGAATAAAGCACTAGATCTAACGAAGGTTAGATCTGAAAACTGGAATAAAATCTAAACAACGAAATTGAAAGGAAAATAAATTATGAAATAAAGAATTAACGGTTGTTCGCAAAATGCCACTCGACTCAAACTTGAACTTGTATTTATAGATCACTTTGGTAACTTCCCATTCCTTAACTCGTCCCAAATAAATGGCATCGTGGAGAATATACGCCTTAAAGAACGGAGACGGACGCCCACGTGAGAGAGAGGCCGAGACGCGAGTCTCGATTTGGGAAGTGAGTGGGACCATTTGAGGCGGGCGCCCATTCCAGTGGGGTGAGACGCACCGCCTCACCCGTGACGTGGCAAGTGGATTGCATTCTGGGCTCGCTGTATTGGCTTAGTTTCTTGGCTTGCTATAATTGTTTCTTCCATAACACCTCCTTTTTGCTATATATCACCCTTGCTTCATTTCTTTGACTTTTAATCCGATTTTTCCTCGATTTACTTCTTTGCTCGATTTATCTTTATTTAATACAAATACTAAACATAGAAAATACCAACGTAATACGAAATAAAGTAATATAATTAAATAAAAATAGTAACATTGTTCTATGAAAATTACGCCAAATATGTTATATAAATTGTGTTATCAAACTCCCTATACTTAAACCTTTGCTTGTCCTCAGCAAAAGTAAAATGAAAATCACTTTAGCATATCAAACGTATATAAAACACAATTCAATTTGTACCAGTTGTAACTCACTTTTGTTGGATAACTCGAGTTTAGACTTTGACACCAAAATTACCGTAATAACAC
The DNA here is from genome assembly GCA_021764765.1 of Vicia sativa. Taxonomy (NCBI): domain Eukaryota; kingdom Viridiplantae; phylum Streptophyta; class Magnoliopsida; order Fabales; family Fabaceae; genus Vicia; species Vicia sativa. Next base: position 94,729,675 of record CM038794.1, on the reverse strand, counting down.
TAGATAACCCCATTTTTGCGCACCAATTTAAGTCATGAATTATAGCTCGACCTAATACTTTCGCTTTTGTTTCACCCGCTTTCATTTTGCGCAATCACATTAAGCCCTTTACCCTACGCGCATATATGGAGTAACCGGTTAGTGACTTTGATCTTTATAATCCAGCTAGGAGTCCCGGTAATTATATTTGGTACCTTTATCCAATTACAAATTATGGGATCGGATCCATCCGCTCCTACCAAGTTCAAAGACTGTGACCATCGAACCAATTCATAATGGATGTTTGCATAAATATTTTATAGTTTCAGACTGTTGAATTAAATGATCCGTAAGGACCATCTAACTTAATAAGTGCATCTTCTAATAAAAATTTTCTTTAAAAATCTTGATCAATCACTTATATTCATCGATTCTCCACGTAGTTTGTCGCTTAGGCGGTGCCGAACGCTTATAAACTACTCGGGATTACTTTAAAACTAAGTCTTAAGGTGTTGGTATAATAAGTACTTAAATCAATCTAACACGCTGGGGTTTTAGTGTTAGGACGATAACAATTTTGCTAAGTCGTCAATTCTTATTTAAAATAAGCAACCTTAGTATTATTTGAGTGTGTTAATATATGCTTAATTTTTGTTAAAATTTGTCGTTATGGCTCAAAAGGAGGAATTAATAAGCACGAATTTAAACATAAAAGACTAAAATTACATAAACATGTATTTTATTGAATGGAAATTTTGCAATACATAGAAAAAGGAAACTAAAGGAAAACTAAATAGAGCAAAGAAAATAATAACGAATAAAGAAATGTTCGATTCTAACTTAAAATAAGCATTGTCCTCAATGCGAAAACCAGAGAAATCAAAGGGTGCATCACTGCTTGAAAATGTTGTCCTCTTGTTCTACCTAGTACGAGGTCTCGACGATCGGAATCATTAAGGTTACGCACGATAGCAATGCTGGGTTACGATCATTATAAAAGCATATTCTTAGTGTTCGGTCGCATTTCTTGGACTTAGACGATAGTCTCACTGGGTTTGTTGCATGGCGAACAGAGATCTTGACGATTCATATGAGCTCGCATAGCCGAAATTTGCATCCTGGATCTTCTTGCGCGGTGTGCATCAAGAGCAAAACGCCAATTAGCGCGGACTCTGACGCCGATTTGATTGGGACAGGTAACATAACACCGGAATTTGACGACGATTTATCATTAATGTAAACCGCCATCTTGTCTTGGAGAGATTATATGGAATCTCCAATAGATGACATCAAGTAGATTGCCGCATCATATATGGCAGAAAGAAAATAGTTTCTGGAAAGGCCTAAAGCATATGCTAAAGATGTGATGATGCCACCAAAACGAATGGATTTGTACCGCCGCTCACGCATGTATGAACGTGGTCGAAAGCAAGAAAGTGCTGACAAAGATGACCATTGAGAGCACAGAAATGAGAAACAACTCATTTTGTTGACCTTGTGATTATTGGTCCTTACCAAAATGGTGTTAGCAAGTAAGCGATGGAAGTACCCTCACCGTGATTATGGATGTGGGAAGCATAGAGATCTCGCCAACTTTCCATGGTTCACCGGTAAGATCATTCCATAGAGAGCAAACCGAGTTGATCCCAAGAAAATCTCTCATCGCCGAACGGTTTGTAATGAACGTGCTCACCTCGAAAGTAAAAGTTCTATTGATTCTTTCTGATCAAGAGAATACTCTTGGTTGAACATGCGGAAGTTAGCAGTTCCGGTTGTAAGGATCACGGTAGGTGTGTGTGTAGGAAAGAACTAAGAAATCACAACGAAAGTGGTTCATAGGTTGGATATGGGTTTGTGGTAGACCTAGGTAAACCGGTGTTATTGAGCATGAAGATGATGCTATCGGTCATTCCTAAGGTTTCCAAACACTCCTAACCCATATTTTGTGGGAACGAGTAACGGTATATAGAATTTAAGATATTCTACGACGTTGGCCAATCGCCATCTCGGAAAATAATATTGGATAGGTCGGTGGTGGTCTGTCCGGTTTACCTGACGCTGATTGCTTTCGAGCCATGATAAGAGAGAAATGAAGAATAAAAGAGAGAAGATGAAATGCGGAAAGAAAGTTTATGAGTAGTGGTTGTGAAATGGAAGGAAGAATGGAAGAGTATTTATACTGATTTAGAGGAAGA
>CM038794.1:94679894-94727401 GCA_021764765.1 Vicia sativa | reverse complement strand
AGCACAAATTATCAAAATGAAGAAATCGAAACAAAGTCTTCAAACTAATGAAACCATTAGCCAACTAGCCATTATGGTTGGATCCCTCGCATCTCCATGACATGGCTAGAGACTCAAATCTCCAACTCGAACAAAACCTTCTAGGACTCTACCGAGGAAGATGTGGATGTTGAAACAACATTATGGAAAACTATTTGGAAATCTAGAAAGTGATGATGGTATGAGGAGAATGATATTGTGGCCGAGGAAAGTTCGGCGAGAAAATGGTGGAGAGCTGCGAAAAATGAACCAATAATGTTGAAGAGGAGGTTGTAAAGAGGTAGAGGAAGCATCGTGTAATCCGTATCACTACATCGCAGTTCCCTTCGGAAAATTTTATGGAAACTCTGGTGAACTCGAATCTAAAGCGTCGTTGCGGTATTGAAAAATATCCATACTAACTCACCATTATTTGAAGTCTTACCTAAAAAGCAAAAATTAGAGGACCATAAAATTAAGGATATAATTCTGTTAAGAGGGTAAGGTTAACTTATGACGGATGAAATCACTAAGCCAAAATTGAAAAACTTATACTTAGGATAAATCCGAACCACTACCAAAATTTGAAAGAATAACCCGCCCTGAGGACGTAAGAAAAGGTGAGGATATGTGAGATGGCTTGATAAGTGGCCATGGAAAATCAGCAGTATTCATTCTAGTTTCTAATTTTTAATTTTCTTTTTATTTTCAATTTTCTATTTCATGTTAAATTTTAATTTTATTCGGTTTATGTTTGCACTTTCATCGATGCGTTTGATTACTTCCCGTAGTACGAAAATTTTACTCAATAAAATAATTCACGTTAATATTTATAATTGAATATTATTTTTAATTATCGTATTTCCGTCTCCTATTAATATACCGAATCAATACTTTAATATTTATTATATTAATTATAAGGCATTATATATAATAGTATTATATATATATTAATTAATTAAATTCTAGATTTAACTATATTATAAATATATATATATATATATATATATATATAATATATATATATATATGGATGCTTGTTATACGAAAATGTGTTCCACGTCACTATTTATGCCTATATTCACTTCTCGCTGTCCAAGATATTCATAGATTCCCTGCCTGATTTAATTACTCGTGCACGCATGCCTTCACGTTGCAAATTTTCGTGTCCTGCATGGTGCCTATGGAGACGGTCGCCTCCAGCTTTGTGTCTACTCTTGGAGACGGGCGCCTCATTCCTACGTCGTAAAGCCTTTGAGGCCTTGCGCCTCACGTGCTTGTCTTGATCCAATTCTTGAGGCGCCGCCTCATCTCTGATGGTCCCAGCGTGATGTCTTCTGATTTTCCTTGACCAATTGTTTTGTCCGTGCCTTCTTTTTCAAACATAACTCCTATTCAAATTCTTCCATTAATTAAAATAATTTCTTTTCAACTCCCAACATAACTCCTATTCAACCATTACTTTATTATACCATTAACAAAATATTCATTCCATTTCCACCATCAATTCAAATTCAAACTTCCCCTCCTCATTTCCAACATACCATTATTTTTATTTATCTCACTCTAAATCAATTATAAATACTCTTCCATTCTTCCTTTCCATTTCTACAACCACTACTCATAAACTTTCTCACATTTCATCTTCTCTCTTTTTATTCTTCATTTCTCTCTTATCTATGGCTCCACGAAACAATCGCGTCAAGTTAAACCGGACCGACCACCACCGACCTATCAATATTATTTTTCCGAGATAGCGGCGATGGCCAACAACGTGCAAATATCTTAAATTCTATACCCGTTCTGTCGTTCCTACAAAATATGTAGGTTCGGAGTGTTTGGAAACCTTAGGAATGACCGATAGCATCATCTTCATGCTCAATAACACCGGTTTACTCAGTCTCTGCACAAACCCATATCCAACCTATGAACCACTCGTGCTTGAATTTCTTAGTTCTTTCCTACACAACACCTACCGGCGATCCTTACCTGACGGGCTGCTAACTTCGCATATTCGACCAAGGTATTCTCTTGATCAAGAAAGGGTGCGAACTTTTACTTTTCACTCGAGGTGAGCACGTTCATTACAAACCGTTCGACGATGGCGGAGATTTTCTTGGGATCAACTCGGTTTGCTCTATGGAATGATCTTACCGGTCGAACCATGGAAAGTTGGCGAGATCTCTGCTTCCACATCCATAATCCATGATGGGTACTTTCATCGCTTACTTGGTAACACCATTTTGGTGGGACCAATAATCACAAGGTCAACCAAAATGAGTTGTTTCTCATTTTACGTGCTCTCAATGGTCATCTTTGTCGGCCGCGCTCTTGCTCGGCCACGTTCATACATGCGTTAGCGGCGGTACAAATCCATTCGTTTTGGTGGCATCATCACATCTTTAGCATATGCTTTAGGCCTTTCCGCAAGCTATTTTCTTTGTCACAATATGATGCCGGTAATCTACTTGATGTCATCTATTGTTGGGATTCCATATAATCTCGAGACAAGATGGCGGTTTACATTAATGATAAATCGTCGTCAAATACGGGTGTTGTGTTACCTGTCCCAATCAAATCGGCGTCCAAGTCGCTAATTGGCGTTTTGCTCTTGATGCACCTGCCGACAACAACAAGAAGATCGGTTGCAAATTTCGGCTATGCGAGGCTCATATGAATCGTCAAGATCTCTGTTCCACGCCATGACAAACCCAAGGTGAGGACTATCGTCTGCGTCCAAGAAATCGACCGAACACTAAATATATGCTTTTCGCAATGATCGTAACTTGAGAAGCATTGCAAGCTCGCATAAGCGGATGCGCAACCTTAATGATTACGATTACGAAAGCGTCGAAGACCTCGTACGGTAGAAGACAAGAGGACAAAATTTTCAAAGCAGCGGTGATCACCTTTCTCCTTCGATTTCTCTGGTTTTATCGCATTGAGGACAATGCTTATTTTAAGTTTGGGAATCGAAACATTTCTTTGTTTCGTTATTTTCTTTGCTCTATTTAGTTTTCCCTTTTAGTTTCCTTTTCTATGTATTGCAAAATTTCCATTCAATAAAATACATGTTTATGTAATTTTAGTCTTTTATGTTTAAATTTCGTGCTTATTAATTCCTCCTTTTCTTGAGCCATAACGACAAATTTTAACAAATTAAAAGCGCATATATTAACACTCAAATAATACTAAGGTTGCCTATTTTTAAATAAAAATTGAGCGACTTAGCAAAATTGTTATCGTCTAACACTAAAACCCCGCGTGTTAGATTGATTTAAGTACTTATTATACCAACACCTTAAGACTTAGTTTTAAAGTAATCCCGAGTAGTTTATAAGCGATCGGCACCGCCTTAAGCGACAAACTACGTGGAGAATCGATGAATATAAGTGATTGATCAAGATTTTAAAGAAATTTTTATTAGAAGATGCACTTATTAAGTTAGATGGTCCTTACGGATCATTTAATTCAACAGTCGCGAAAACTATAAAATATTTATGCAAACATCCATTATGAATTGGTTGATGGTCACAGTCTTTGAACTTGGTAGAGCGGATGCGATCCGATCCCATAATTTGTAATTGGATAAAGGTACCAAATATAATTACCGGACTCTAGCTGGATTATAAAGATCAAAGTCACTAACCGTTACTCCATGTGCGCGGAGGTAAAGGGCTTAATGTGATTGTGAGAATGAAAAGCGGGTGAAACAAAGCGAAAGTATTAGGTCGAGCTATAATTCATGACTTAAATTAGTGCAAAATGGGGTTATCTAGTGTTATTACGGTAATTTTGGTGTCAAAGTCTAAACTCGGTTATCCAACAAAGAAGTGGTGCAACCAAGTACAAATTGAATTGTGTTTTATATATGCGTTTGACATATGCTAAGTGATTTTTCATTTTACTTTTGCTGAGGACAAGCAAAGGTTTAAATATAGGGAGTTTGATAACACAATTTATATAACATATTTGGCGTAATTTTCATGAACAATGTTACTATTTTTATTTAATTATATTACTTTATTTACGTATTACGTTGGTATTTTCTATGTTTGGTATTTGTATTAAATAAAGATAAATCGAGCAAAGTAAAATCGAGGAAAAATCGGATTAAAAGTCAAAGAAAGCAAGGAGTGATGTATATAGCAAAAGGAGGTGTTATGGAAGAAAACAATTATAGCAAGCCAGAAACTAAGCCCAATACAAGCGAGGCCCGAATGCAATCCACTTGCCACGTCCACGGTGAGGCGGTCGTCTCACACCCCATAGATAGGGCGCCCGCCTCCTGAAATGGTCCCCACTCACTTCCCAAAATGCGAGACTCACGTCTCGGCCTCTCTCTCCGTGGGCGTCGTCTCCTTCTTTAAGCGATATTCTCACTCCATTTATTTGGGACGAGTTAGGAATGGGAAGTTACCAAAGTGATCTATAAATACAAGTTCAAGTTTGAGTCGAGAATTCGGCATTTTTACGAACAACGTTAATTCTTTATTTACATAATTTATTTTCCTTTCAATTTAGTTGTTTAGATTTTATTCCGGTTTTCTTGATCTAACCTTCGTTAGATCTAGTGCTTTTATTCTTTGTTTATTTTCTTCTTTCGAATTCAAGAAGTCTCAGGCGAGATCCAACCGACTTGTGGTGGAGTGCTCGTTTATTCGAAGAACAAGATTATTTCAGCATTCTTAATTTGGGTTTAATTTATTTATTTTATTTAATTTATTGTTGCACGATATTATTTATTTGATTTGAAATGTTTAAATATATTAAACCATTATTTATGCATATGCAATTAATTAATATATACGGCTAAATCGTTCGATATTGGTATGTAAATTAATCGAACCAAAGAATCCAAAATAAGCGGCATAATATTACGTTGTTAAAAATATTCTTTCGACTTAGATATCTAATTTAATTTATTAAAGGTTTAGAAACCAACGAGCGAAAGTTTGAGGTTAATAAAGCGGACTAAGGTTAGAAACCAGCAGGCGAGAGTTTGAGGTTTAGAACCGGATAGTGGATACTAGGTATTAATTTTAAAAGGCTGCGACGGCGTTTAAAGAGATTAAACTTTATTTATTTTCAAAAGTGTTTTAAATTCGGCGGGATAGCGAGAGCATACGTTAGGATTTAATTGCATGATCGATTCAACAGAAGCTGACAGTTTGAGATAGGATTTTTAGATGAATATTGTTTCTTTGAAATAGGATTTTATCAACTTGAGTAACAAGTGGGTGGAAATTGGATCCCTAGGTTAGGCAATTACATACAAATATACATTTATTATATTTTCCTTAACAAAAATCTTAAAAATTATTACGCCTTAGATGTACGTAACTTAGGATAACAATAGATCGATTTATAGTCTGTGGGTTCGATATCTTTTAAAACTACGCGATAGAATTTGTGCACTTGCGGTCTGTGATTATATAGGCGATAAAGTCGCGATCACACATCTAAAGGAAGGAAAGGTAATGCAAGGATGTGTAACCATGGAAAACTACACTTCTTGGGTGAAGAAAAGCGAAGGAATTCCGAATGCCTTATGTATGAAGAACCTATGTTTCAACACTTCGGATCAACAATTTTTCGTCTAGACTATGGGAGAATATCAAGAAAATTTGGCCAAGATGAGGCTCGAGAGAGAGACTTTGGAATCCAAATTTCTTAAGGCGATCTCAGAATGAGAAGCTTAAGAAGCGGGTCAAAGATCATGAAAAAGGCGCTTTACTTCCGGATGAATGGCTCATGGAGAAAGATGAGAAGATTAAATCGAGAAAGATAGCGATCAAAAGATACATCAAAGAAAGGAAAAGAAAGCTTGAAAATGACAACCGTGATCACTCGACGAGTGGAAGAAAGGTCATTAGCAAGCTAAAAGCGAAAGAGGCTGAAAGCTCATTATGGAAGGAAATCACGAAGTTGAAGCTACATCAGCCTTTGGATCTTCATCCGACGAGGACGATTAATTAGTTTAGTTTGTAATTTTTTATCATTTATTTTATCATTTGTGTGAACAAAAAATTATAGTAATTTTCTTTCAATAATTAATAAAATATGTGTTTTCCATCAAATATTTGCCGAAATTTCTCTTTTAGTATAAATTCTTTGGAAACTTTTCTCTTTGCATTCATAATCATGCATCATACTTTGCATATCGAGTCTATTGTTTAGAGTCGATCTTTTGGAATTCTGAGAAAGGAAAAGATCGCCAAGTGTCGCGTCTTAGAGTTTCTCGACCCGTCCACCAACTCGAACATACAATACACGTTCAAAAGAAGGAAGTGATGGAAGGATTTGAGCAAGAAAATGTTGAGCTTAGTATACCGGTGACAACGCTGCAAGAAGAGGTGGAGAGACTCACTTCTTTGGTAAGTTCATTGGCAACGCGCAAAGTCGCAAGCAACATTCGCGGTCAAAATCAGCGGCGATTTGGAGGTCACTACTACTCGATTTCAAGCTGTATGACGATGGTTCACTCTTGATATGCGAGAAGGTTATCCATGGGGCATGCCTTTCAATTTCGGCATCGGTTCGTCAACCGACTTCTCAGTACAAACAACCACGCTTGAAGTACCTACTTTGCAGAACTCAACACTTCCACGGCATGGGTAACTTTTCTTCAAGTCACTATGGCGGTATCTCAAGCGATCATGACAAACTCGGCATCCGTAGTTCACACTACGGGAGCGAAGTCCACCATAGTCGAGGAGACAACCACGAATCCTTGGTCGGATGGAGACTCTCCAGGAACAGCTCCTCAAGATGCGACTTGAGATTAAAACAATCAGGAAAAGAATTGTTTGGGAAGAGCGCCCATGATTTATGCTTAGTTCCTCGTGGGATACGCAAAATTCAAAGTCCACGACTTTGAAAAGTATAAAGGAAATTCACATCCCGCAGTCATCTTACGATACGCTAGGAAAATGTCTACAACGACAATCACCAGTTGTTAATCCACTACTTCCAAGACAGTCTCACAGCGCCCGCACTGAAGTGGTACATGGGACTAGACGGTCGAATATCCAAACATTCAATGACTTAGGTGAAGCTTTCATACAACAATATAAATTCACTTGGACATGGCTCGGATCGGGATCAACTCGCTCCATGTCTCGAGGGAAAGAGACATTGAAGATCACGTGATTGGAGAAATTCTTTAAGTCAATCCAGTTAGAGAAGGAAATGACCAAGGTATTCATAAACACTCTTGGCCCATTTTACTACGACCGAATGATCGGCCAGCTCATTTCAGAGATGGTAAGCATGGGAATGCGGTTAGAGGAAGGAGTTGAGCAGGGCGCTGATCGAAATAGGATCTTCTAGTGGAACTATGAGAGCAGAACGTTTTCAAAGAAAAGGAACATGACATAGGAATGGTATCCAGGGAAACCACGAAAAATGTCGGAGGCAACAACAGTGGTTGCTATAGGCGCGCCGTTAATACAAGTTCAAATACAGGGTTGCTCATGATTCCAGCAAACTCAACGACCTCGACAACGAGGCTCGGCGGTTCAACAATCGGCAATGCGCCTGGGTCTCACGGTTTGATCCGATTCAATGGCGTACGGAACTATGCCCTACATTAATAGAAAGGAATCTTGTGCAAACAAAATTCGCCCCGTACGGAGAAAAATTGCCATGGTGGTATAAAGCGGATGTATCTTGCCCTTTTCACAAGGGGCACGGTCATGATCTTGAGCATTGCATAGCGCTAAAAGCGAAGTACAAGGTTAGTGAGGTCTAATCTTCTCTCCTTTAAGAACCTACAAATCGAGCGTGCAAGCAAATCCACTTCCGATCCACGGTGGACATACGGTGAATTTGATAATAAGGACCGGTATCTTGTCACCGGCGTGAATACGATCAAAGAAAGCTTGGTACAACTCCATGATACATACGATACAATGAGTGCTTTAGCTAAACACGATTATGCAGCTTGCAACATACGCTTCAGGATTGTCGAGGATGTCCGACCATAGGAGCGGACATTCAACGATTATTGACAATGGTGACATCGGATCTTGAAGCGAAATGACTATGGCGTGAATATGGTAGGGCATTTTCCGCACGAGCTTTTAGTCTCGAGATATTAACTCGGAAATTCCCGATAAGCGTCATTCCCCATTTCAACGTGCCGAGCATGTGGAGTTGAGTATAGCAGTTCAAGCGCTCAGGTCTCCTTTGGTGATCCGTTTCCGGTCTGTTCCATACGGTTCTAACAAATCAATTCCCTATCAATACGATTGCAACTATGATGAAAGATGGGAAGGAGAAACCCATGCCAACTCTTTCGACCAATGCCAACATAGCGAGATCGGACGAGTAGCGCAGAGTGGGCAGTACATACTCATTGCCCAAAACCTCACATTGTTCCTGTTGTTAGACAAAATCCGGTTACTACACCAAGAGCCCCACGAGGACTCCGGTGGTAATACAAACACAAATGTTGATCTATCGATAGAACCAACGTCAACCTGATTTCGATGAGATTTTGAAGCTAATCGAAGCGAGTCTGGAGTTGTGGATCATCGATGCAAACTCCCTCAAGATTCGATATTATCTACTGTTGAATTCCAGAAGCTCACGAGAGGCTTTGATGAAAGTTCTAGATCAAGCTTATGTAGATCACGACTATAGACGGTTTGGTGGAATTGTAGGCAACATAACGACTTGCAACAATTTAAGCGGGTGATGAAGAACTTAGAAGGAAAGATCACAATCGGCTGCATATCTCGATGATTTGTCAATCCGATTCTGTCCAATGTACTAGTAGATACCGGTTCATCCTTAAGCGTATGCCAAAAGCGACTCTTGCTCGTTTAGCTTACAAAGGAACGCCGATGAAGTTCAATGACATAGTGGTAAGAGCTGACGGGTCAAGGAAGTCGATTATTGGGAAGTCGATCTCCGATGACAATCGGTATGCATACTTTCAAATCACTTTCGGTCATGGACGTGCCATCACCTCTGAGTTGTTTGCTAGGAAGACCATGGATCCATGAGCGGGGCTGTGACATCCACTCTCCATCAAAAGCGAAGTTCCGCATAAATGGGAAGCTAGTAACCATCATCGGTGAACAAGCCTTACTAATAAGCCATTTATCCAATTTTCTTTCATCAACCAACGTTGAAGGAACACGTCCCACGAACATCCGTTAGAAGATGAATCTATAAGTAAGCGGTCATCTATCTCCTCTTTACAAAGCGGCACGAGATAGTGAAAGATGGTAATCTTTGCGGGTTGGGGACAAGTAATCAAACACATCAACAACGAGACAAAAGCCGGACTCGGATTTGCTCGGTATTTCTAAAGACAATCAAAGAGATGAAACACTTAGCCCAATAAGAGAATATTCCACGATGGGGTTTCTTAAACCTTGTTCTTCAAGAATTTAATGTTCTTACCAATGAAGGTGATGAAACGATCTCTACGGATCTAAAGAGTGGAGCACTTATCTAAGCGACTACGAATATGTGTCACGGGGAAGAATCGTGCGCGCATTACTATCCTCCGTGATCAATTCAAAGACATGTCCCTACAAAGAATAAAAATCCACATCCCTTAAAGTTTGGGATACCTTTGGAGAACCAATTGGAAAGTTTGACTACATGGTGAAATACTTTGCAAGCTCAAAATCGAAATTTAAGATATCGCTTGGATGGGGTGATTCTTTTGAATATCCTAGTCAACGAGAAGAGATGTACACATCTTCCCGATCTCACAACCAATTGAGGTTCCAAATGAAGATCTACCTTTAATACGCTGTGGAATTTGTTAAACCAGTTTTGACTATCACTACATCAACGTAATTCGAAGATCGAGGAATACGATTTGGGATCTGATGGAAAGTGTCGCCGATAATGAGTCTCTTCACTCGGAAGATTGGAGATTACATCCCGAAATCGGCATAAATGCCAATGGAAAGTACATATCTTGTATCCCATGCTTCGATCATCCATCAAGCGAGAAGATTTCAACAGCACAAAAAGCAAGGTCAATCGTCCGAGTCTTCAAAGCACATTGAGCCAACGACCAAAGTCTATTCAAGGATTAAGCCAAGTGGAAAACTACGGTACCTTGACATCCGGGGTTCGCCACTATTGGAAACTGTTGAAGTTCGGACTAATGTTCATAGTTCTAAGTAGTTTATCTTTGCTTTTGTTTTGAACTCTCGCTTCGCCCAAAGTGAAGAGATGTTTTATAAGGTTTAGCTTTTAAATAATTTCTCTTTGTCTTGCCCAAGACGAATGAGTTTGTATTTTAGGGCCCTGTTTCATATTGTATCATAAATAAAAGCGTTGTTTGTTTCCACACTTTGTGTTTATTTTGTTTTACCCTTTCTTGGAAATGATAATCCTAAAAAAACACAATAAAAATCTTCAAAAAAATATATATAATCTGCATACACTTTTATATTAACTTTTTCCAAAAAAAAATGATAAAAAGAGAGTTAATTAATCAAACATAAATCAAATATGCAGATTAACAGATGGACAAATCCATTGAGCATAATAACTCATGCTCTCTCGACTTTGAAATCCCAGTGAAGTCGCCAAGGAAGAAGTTGAAGAAGAGATCCCGGATGAGATTTCTCGACTACTTAAGCACAAGGAAAGAATCATTAAGCCTCACAAAGAGCCTTTGGAAGCAATAAATTTAGGTTCTGAGGAAGATAAAAAGAAGTAAACATCGGGCTCTACTCGGCTGACAGCGTCAAGACAAGCGATAAGTCTTCTCAAAGAAATCGTCGATGTATTTGCTTGGTCCTACCAAGACATGCGGGATTAGATACCAACATTGTGGAGCATCACACCATTAAAGCCGGGTGTCCATGAGTTAAGCGGCCGGGAGAATTCACCTGAAATGGTGACAAAATCAAAAGGAAGTTCAAAGCATCGGCCAGGGTTTCCTCGTCACCTCTGATATCCTCGATGGCTAGAACATAGTACAGTCTCCGAAAAGCGGAAGGTCAGAATGTGTGTTGACTACGGGATTTGAACAAAGCTAGTCAAAGATGATTTCCCACCATATCGACATGCTAGTGGATAGCACTGCAAAATTCAACGTCTTTTCCTTCATGGACGGTTTTACGGCTACAATCGGATCGAATGGCTCCAGAAGACATGGAAGACATCCTTCATGGCGCCATGAGGCACTTTTAGCTACAAAGGTTATGCCGTTCGGACTAAAGAATGCGGTAGCAACTTACCAAAGGGCAATGACTACTCTCTTTCATGACATGATGCACAAAAAATCGAAGTCTATGTGGATGACATGATAGCAAAAGTCGACACGAAGAGAGCATATAGAATATCTTTTAAAGTTGTTTGACTAAGGAAATTTCGCTTAAGCGAATCTAACATGCACCTTTGGGGTAAGATCGGAAAAATCCTAGGTTTCATCGTCGGTCGAGGTATTGAAGTTGACCACGACAAAGTCAAGGCTATTCAAGAAATGCGTCGCCACATACGGCGGTAAGAGTTTCTCGGACGGTTGAATTACATCTCAGTTTATCTCTCAAATGACGCTACTTGTGGGCGATATTCAAGCTTCTCCATAAAAATCAAGGCGTTGTGTGAAGATTGCCAAAAAGCATTGTCAAGGAATACACCGAGGAACCTCGATATTGATTCCTCGATCGATGGAAGACCATTAATCATTTACCTTACCATGCTAGAAGAATCCATGGGCTGCGTGCTTGGACAACAAGATGAAGCATTGGAAGGAGCATGCCATTTACTACGAGTAAAAGTTCACAGTTGTGAAACTCGTTATTCCATGCTCGAAAAAACATGTTGTGCTTTGGTGTGGGCTTCAACGTCTCCGCCGATACATGATCAATCACCGACTTGGTTAATCTCCAAAATGGATCCAATCAATCGTCTTTGAAAAGCACGCTTACCGGGAAGAATTGCTCGATGGCGGATGCTATTATCGAATATGACATCCGATGCCGTGCTCAAAAAGCGGTCAAAGGAAGCATTCTCGCGATCACTTAGCTTATCAACGATCAGCGAATACCAATCTCTCAAATTCGACTTCCACGCGAGGATGTTATGTACTTGAAGATGAAAGATTGTGACGAACCGCTGCGGAGAAGGTCGATCGAATCTAGATGGGGCTTAATTTTGATGGAGTAGTTAACGTTTATGGCAATGGAATTGAGGCGGTCATCATCACGCTGAGGGTTCTCATATCCGTTTTCCATGATTGTTATTTGATTGCACTAACAACATAGCAGAATATGAAGCTTGTATCATGGGTATTGAAGAAGCCATCGACTTGAGGATCAAATCCTTGACATATATGGAGATTCAATATTGTGATCAACCAAATCAAGGACAAGTATGAAACTCATCATCTTGGTTTGATTCCTTACGAGATTATGCAAGATGTTTGTTGACTTTCTTCAACAAAGTTGAAGCGCATCATATCCTCGAGATCAAAATCGAATGGCAGGCCTTGGCTACTTTATCTTCCATGTTCAAAGTCAACCATTGGAGCGATATGCCTAAGATCGCATGTGGGCCTTGAAAGACACTGCGTATGTATTTAGCGAAGTAGTCTTTGATGATAAACCGTGGTTCCACGACATCAACGCTTCCTTCAAACTTGAGAGTACCCACTTTCGGGCATCGTATAAAGATAGGAAAACTTTAAGGCTTTCTAGAAACTTCATCACTGAATGAAGATGTGCTATACAAAAGAACCTTCGACATGGTCACGCTCGGATGAGTCAGCAGACATGAAGCGAGACGATAATCCATGAAGTGCATGAAGGTCCTTTGGAACCCATTCAAATCGGCACAATGTCGAGAAAAATCTTGAGAGCGGGATACTATTGGATAACAATGGAATCGATTCTTTAAAACACGTCAAAAGATGTCACAAGTGCGGATCTCGTGAAAGATCCACGTACCACCAACTCTACTCAACGTTCTCTCTTCTCCATGGCCTTTCTCCATGTGGGGCATCGACATGATTGGGATGATCGAACCAAAAGCGTCCAACGGACATCGCTTCATTCTAGTGGCTATTGATTACTTCACCAAATGGGTCGAAGCAGCATCTTACGCCAACGTTACAAGACAAGTGGTTGTGAGGTTCATCAAGAACAACCTCATTTGCCGATATGAATTCCAAGTAAGATCATTACGAACAATGGGTCGAACTTGAACAATAAAATGATGAAAGAACTGTGTGAGGAATTCAAGATTGAGCATCATAACTCATCTCCTTACCGGCCAAAGATGAATGGCACCGTTGAAGCTGCCAACAAGAACATCAAGAAGATCGTCCAAAAAATGGTCATCACCTACAAACACTGGCACGAAATGCTGCCATTTGCTCTGCATGGGTATCGTGCCGATGCGCACTTCAACGCAACTCCTTTTCTCTAGTATACGGCATGGAAGCAGTGCTCCCCGTAGAAGTTGAGATTCCGTCAATGAGAGTTCTCATGGAAACTAAGTTATCTGAAGCCGAATGGTGTCAAAGAAGATACGACCAGCTAAACTTAATCGAAGAAAAGCGTCGACCGCTACGTGTCATGGACAGCTATATCAAGAAGAATGAAAGCTTTCAACAAAAGGTCGACCTCGTGAATTCGAGGCGACCTCGTGCTTAAAAGATTACGTATTTTCAACCGATTCTAGGGGCAAATGGACTCCTAATTCGAAGGCCGTACATCGTCAAAAAAGCTTTTACGGCGGTTATGACTCTCACAACCATGGAGCGATGAACTCCCGCATCCAGTGAATGTTGATGCGTCAAAAATACTTTGTCTAAAAAACAAAACATTTCGGTGAAGTCGAAAACCGAAAAGGCGGCTTAGGCAAAAAGCGTCTCGGTGGATTGAAAACACGAAAGGCGGTCCGAGCAAAATTAGAGACAATAAGCGAGAAAATATCACGATAGATTGAAAACACGAAAGGCAATCTAGGCAAAAATAAGGATACAATAAATGACAAAGTGATTAGCAATCGATCCGTGCTACGTCAATAGAAGAATCTTCCATCAACGGATCTTCGATCAAGTCTTCTGAAGCAACAAGCACAGTGGGGATTCAAAGTTGTTAGGGATAGTAATGGTTATTGCTTTCAATATAGCCTTTTCCCAATAAATTATCATTTCCAACTCTTGTAGCTCATGGAATCACGCCTTTGGTGGTTACCATTTATGAATAAAATTTGAGCCTTGTGCCCATTTGTTTTGCGATTATTGCTTTAATATGTTTTACAAAATAACGCTTTTTATTGTGAAAATCACTTTTGAAACTAAAAAGGTTTTAAATGAATTTTTACTTCAAAATTTTAAAATAAAAGAAAAATTTTCCTTTGAACTCTGAACACAGAAGGAACTTCAACAGTTTTCTCCATAAGTGTTTTGATCTCCGGAAAGGTAGAATAATTGCTACAGAAGTCTTCTTCTCCTCAACAGAGATCATCAAAGGACGACATTCTTATCCAAAAAGAATTTCCAACAAATTTGCCAATAAAATGCCTTTTTTTAGAAATTTTAAAGCATGAAACTCAGATTCATCATCAGTAACATCTACGCCATTGCTGCAGTTTTTGCTAAGTATTTGTTCGAACTGTGACGTAGTCCTTTTCCCAAATACCTTTTTGTTGTCTTTGTCAAGTATCGTCAGCATGCATATGATATTCATAACATTCCTCATTCATACATAATAGCATCAATAATGCATTTCTGCATTCCTCAATGTTTGCTTCAATATCACTGGTCTAGATTACATTTACTCATGTGGATATGTCATCTCTCGATAGATCATCTAAGAGAAATACATCTTTTCTCTACCACATCCCCCAACTGATATCATTCCTCATGAGGAACGAAGTCTTGATTGACCTTTTCTTTCCAGTTCATTCCTGGATAGAACCTTGTCTCTGACCAATTCAGGTTTAGATTTCACAAAAAAATCTACCTGTTAACAATAAACAATAACCTCATCATCTGAGCCGCTTATTTCCTTTCCATCTTGAAACTTATCATAAAATGATTGTTTTCTCAACAAGTTCAAATCATGAAAGTTCAAAAAATCTCCACAGTTGTCTTTCTGTCTAAAAGAAAACCTATGTATTTTCAATCAAAATGCCCGCATCTTCTCAAAAGAGAGAGATCCCCGACAGGATTGTATTCGTGAAAATAGAAACTCATTCGAGATCTGTTTCCATCTTTGTCTGTTATTCACAAGTCTGAATATTCAACAATTTTCTCAAGAATTACCTTGTTATAATTATCACTTCGCTGATAATTGGTAATATCTTCAGAGCTTGTTACCATAAACTATCACAAGGCTGATAATTGGTAATATCATTTTCACTTACCTTAAACATTGTCACAAGGCTGACAGTAATCTCCTTGTTTCCCAAAGCGAAACAGATATTCACATATTTCGTGAATCTATTTTCCTAGTGAAACATATTACTTGTTTCCCAACAAATAGGATTCTCTTTTCTTGGACAGATCGAGTCATCCTCACAAATTTTTCCCCATCATGTCATTTCTTTGATATTTTCTGGGTTGAATCTTATTGCGATCATTTTGCATCACTCGCATCTTTTGGTATCTTAGGTCCAAAATTTGCGTATTCTGATATTTAAGTCTCTTTACACCTATCAAAACGAAGATATTCATCTTCATATCTCAGGTTAAAGAAACTTAAATAGGGGCATCTATCATACCCTGATTTTTGACCTAATATACCACCTCACATTTGCATTATTGCATCACTAACAATTTAGAGCAAATTAATCGGTGTAGCAGCTTCTGAGGTCAAAATTAAGGTTTCACAAATTTTTCATCGATTCAAGAGGTAATCAATTAGGGTTTGAGTTTCATTCACCTTATTTGATCTATCTTGATCAAATCATCAACCTCGATCATCGGATATCAAATTTTCCTCCGATCTATCGGATCGACCAATTAGGGTTTTCATCGAGGATGAGCAATCAATTTTCACGATCAATGAATGACTTTTTGATTAGAGATTTATCTTCATATCTTAAATACAACATTTGACCTAATTTACGGATTCAAAACATCACGAAGTTCACAGAATTCATCGGTCAATTTCGGATCATCGATGAAATTTCATACTGTGAAAAGTCAAACTTTGACTTTTGGTCAACTTTCAAGACAAAACTTTTCCATCATCAAAATACTTCAAATGATCCATCATGATCATAAAAATCAAAATTTGAAAAGTCAACAAAAGTCAAAATTTTCAACTCTTACAAAATTTTCAAAGTGTCAAATTTCACATTTTTCCCAAACTTCATGGCATTTTTCACATATTTCCACTTTGAATTGGAAAAACTCAAAACATGAAAGTTTTAGCCCTTGAAACAAGCTTTCCAAAATGTCCAGAACTCTCAAATCCATGGTGTCTAGCTATACTTTTGATTTTGAAACATAGAGCTCCAAAACCTTGATTTTCAAGTACAACTTTCAAGATTATAGGTCATTTTGAGTTTCTTCTTCTGAAGCCATGCCACCTTGCAAAGAAGGATAGAGCTGATAAAAATCAGATGGAGAGTAATTATGATGGGATAAGATCAAGTTGAATAATTAACCATGGTTAAAAGAAGCTTCCTTTTGCATTTATTGCAAAATGACTTCCTTGCCCTCTAAGGCAACTTGTAATACCAAAGCCAAGCTTCTTCACTTACCATTCAGAACTTGTGACCTATAAATAGAGGTCATGTTGGCCATTGAAACTACACCAAAGCTATGCCAAAACAAGCTTTTTCACTTCTTTCTTAAATTTCAAGTAACATAGTTCAAATTGGAAATTCTTGCATTTTCAAAACTTATGAAGAGCTATGAGATATTTGGTGTCTAATGTGTCATAAACAACTAATAGAACTAGTTTGTAACTTAAAATCATTACAAGAATAGCTAGAAACTAGATTTGCATTTCACACTTTCAAACATGCCCAAAACTGCCTTAACATTTGAATCGATCATTGGCTCGAGAAGTTGTGATTTTTCACTCAAACATCATCAACATACTCCATATGGATGATCACGGACCATTAACTTCAACCTGTAACACCTCTAACATCAAATTCAAGTTACACTTTGAAGCTTATGCAGGTGGACTTGGTTGGAATGCTCGAGCTAATTCATGATGTGGACCATCCTCACACAATCCTTGAAGTCCGTTGGTGCTATAGGAATCATCAAAGCGATTGAAACACTCCATCATCAATTTCGATCTCGCTTCAAGAGGTAAGAACACGAACTTCAAACTCCATGATTCCTTGCTTTCCAGTTCAAAAAGCTCTTGGCCATTTGTTTGCACTATCAGCGATCAATAACCCTCAATCAATTGATCAATTCATTCACCATACGATTTCAATTAGATTTTTAAATTAGGGTTCTTCGTGATTTGAGAATTTAATCATGTTAAGCTTAAAATAAATGAAATTAAATGACATCATCATGTTCCTGAGCTTAAAAGATCAAGTTTGATGTTTACATCGAGCAATTTCATGGAGAAATAAAGAATCCATGGTTGATTGAAGATTGGAGGAAGAAGAAGAAAACTGTAGCGTTTTTCAAATTTAAAAATCGGTTTATAATATTATAACATGGTTTGAACATAATACATGGATGTATTGCCCGGTTTCAAGCTCACTCTTAAGTCATTCATGCCTTGCCTTGCCTAATGGTCCGGGTTCGAGTAGCCTTGGGACCATTTTATAAACTTTGTAATTTTCTTCATTTTTTGCAAACTTTGACTTTCAAAACCCAATCAAAACTCCTCATTTGAGGTGATTTTTTGTACACTTGTCAATTAACATGTCTATTTTAAGATAGTGTCAAAAATTTTCAGAAAAACTTTCATCCGATTATATTTTTATCGAGCGAAGGCGATGCATTTGAGTACGTTTCAAAGCACTTTCAAGGTGATTTTTAAACTTTCAAAGCGATTCTTTTCAAAACTTCTTATAAATAAACATCACTTTTCAAAAACACTTTCAAAATCATTCTTCAAAATTTTCATCAAACTTACATCTTTTTCCATGATCGATCCGATTTAAGCGATAAAACCGATTCATTTTCTCTCGAATTTCTTAACCGATCATGGGCCTCCTCACGGTGTAAGTCCCAAAACATTCTTTTATGTACATAATTATTTCTTTGTACATATCCAATTCTTTTATGTACATACCAATTTTACCTGTACATAATACCGTCCTTTGTAAATACTAAATACGGACAAACTTGATCGTTTGTTTCGTTTCGCTTGTATATACACGAATACCATTGGTATAAAAGGAGCATTATTCGGTGAAAGCTTTTAAACCAATGGGCCTCCCTTATGGTGTAAGTCCCAACCTCCTATGTACATCCATCCTCTCGTACATAAATACTTGTTCGTGTACATATTTACTTCCTTGTACACAATTCAAACTTGTAAATAATCAAGTTCGCTCGTTTTAAGCGTTCGTTTCACAACACTTGTTTATATTTCCTTCATAAACTCTTGTAAATAAACATCATGCATACATTTTATATTTCCTTCATAAACTCCTGTGAATATATATCACACACACACACTTGTTTATACAACATCTAGTTATAACATAACAACTAGTCTAACCATTAGGCTCCCCACGAGTTAGCCTCCTCTTGGGCTTTGTACAAGGTAACTCATTTCATCTGAGTTCAGCCTCCTCTTAGGCTTCATATAAGAAAACTCATTCATCGAGTTTAGCCTCCCTTAGGCTTCATATAAGACAACACTCTGTTGAGTGACCTCCTCTTGGATTCGTTCAAAAGAACTCCTCATTGAGTTTAGCCTTCTCTTGGGCATCATACAAGAAAGAGAGGAAATCTCTTAACGACCTCTATTGGGCTTCCAATACAAAGAATCACCAGCTAGGATAGAACCCGAGTATAATTTCCGGTGAAATTGCTCTTGATCCTAAGAGGATGGTTTCGGTGAAATCCTCTTAAAGCCAAAACCAGACCATACCCATAGCTTCCTCTTGAGCTTCATACAAGGACCCTCGATGACCCTCGGAATGCCTCCTCTTGGGCTTACAATACAAGGACCCATGGGCTTCTTAAAGCATCCCAATCCAATCAATTTCTCCTAGAGATTTAGACGTTTATCATCTCTATGGAAGAAGTATCTCATCTATCACATCACATACAATCAAAAACTTTTCAAACTCTTTTCAAACAAAAACATCTCTTAATGTAAGTGGTAACGCTTGTACACTCAAGCAAAACACCCATTGCTTACAATTAAAAGATTCAATCATTTTCAAACATCTTTCTTAAACATGTAAGTGGTAGCGGCACTCAAGCAAAACACCTATAACTTACGATGAAAGATTTCAATCACACTTTTCAAAATGTATGTGATGAAATAGATTAGATACATTTTCATTAAGATGACATTTGTTGTCTCTTACAAACATCCGTTGCTTCCACTAGCATAAGTGGAACTACGATTGCTCGACTTTCTCAACATCCTTTGAGAATACGTGAGGCCTGAGGTCTCATCCTTGGGAGCAAATTTCTTTCTCCTCAAACCAAACAAACCATAGATCCCTTTAGATCCGAGCTACAAATGCTCTGATTCCCATTAAGGGATATGTATCAGAGATCCCAATGATCTTTGCGAGCACAATAATAACAAAACCTAGGATCCCATAATCTATCCTTCTTAAAAATCCAAGGAGAAACTTTCCCAATCATAGAAATAGCAATTTAAAACACAAACATATCAAACGTATTCATATATAAAGCTATAGATAACTATATATATTTAGGGTGCTCCATCTATTCCTTTATATAACAAACCCCTTACAGAATCTCCCCAATGCGTTGCGTCTAGTTTAGCTAGTCGTAATGCATATCATATCAATTGAGGGTATTGAGCTTTCCCTTTTTCATAATCATTTTTCTTGTGTTGGAAATAATAAAGCTTGATGCTCGCGGCATCTTTATAAACAAATCAAAAGAGTAAACGTTTCGAGCGAGAATCCGATTTGATTCGATTCCTCGTGCGATCATTTTTAATGGTAGACCTCCTTGACCCTGTTTGACCATCGCTACTCCCTTGACCTCTCAGAACCTTCCATCCATTCACTCCGCCATCTGCAGCCACGTTAACCTCAACCTTTTGTCTTCTTGTTACCTCCACTCTCTCCTTCAAACAACCACATAACTCCCTCGCCATTCCAATCTTCAGCTGCGACCTAAAACTCTCCATCTTCATCAACTCACAACCGTAAGTACATCTCCGCCAAACCTCCATTCGAACATCCTTAGCGCTCCAACACTCCTGTGGCGAAACCCCTGTAACCACCGTATCCCTTTCATTACGCTCTCACATCCTCTTTCCTCCCTCCATTTCTTCACGCCACAAACCATCTCACCTTCGTTTCCAAACCCAAAATACTCCTCCATGATTCTTCATCTTCCGGCCGCCAAACCCTGTTCCCGTTTCCCTTGTTTACATTCTTTCCCGAGCTCGCCATATTACGCTCCTTCACTCCACTCACTACCACGATCATCTCCATTCTCATGCGACACCTCTCCTCCATCGTTCCTCCTGTCTTCACCATCGCGTCCTGCTATCACCCTTGTAAAGCCAGCTCAACTCTCTAGTTCTGCTGTTACCCAAGCTCCGATACAACTTATGTTCAACTTATTCCATACGAATCGGTATTTTTGTTTTCATCTTGGTCTCGTTTTGATTTGTTATGTTATGGTTTCACATCGTGCTACGAATCATTACGAGTTTTCGTTTTGAACTATTACATTGATTTATTAAGCCGAGTTAATGCTGAATTTTTGTGTTGGTTTATTGTTACTATTGGGCCTTGATGCTATTGTTGTAAAACCATTACTTTATGTAGCATTCGATGCCATTCCGATTATTTATGTTGAGAATATTGTTTTGAATTCCACTGAAATTTATACCTAGATAATTTGTTCTTGTCTCAAGATTCGGTTGAAGTTTGTAATGAATGTTACTTGGGTGTAGTTTGATGAAGGCTAAATGATGATGCCGTGTTAATGGCGTTAAATCTAGTTGAGAAACCATTGAGACACCGTGTATTATGTTATGCTCATTTCTTTTTAATTTCGATTGGATTTGATAAGAGGATTCTAATATCGGTTTCGATGATGGTTTAATATCGATGTCACGTTTGTTCGCGTAGATTGAACGAAAACATGTCGGGACAATGCTACTATCTATTCTCATTTAATTGGAATTGTGAGTGAAACAATACTGTGTGGTTTCAATGATGGTTTAATGTCAATGTTGCATTTCTTTGCGTATGATTTATCCAAGAAAACTCGAGGATAGCATTTTGTTTCTTTATGCGAGAGATCATTTTTATTTTGAGTAAGTTTCGATGAAGGCTAAATGATGATGTCGTGTTAATTTGCGTGTAAATCTAGTTGAGAAACCATTGAGACACCGTGTATTTTGTTATGCTCATTTCTTTTTTAATTTCGATTTGATTTGATAAGGCGATTCTAATATCGGTTTCGATGATGGTTTTAATATCGATGTCGCGTTTGTTAGCGTAGATTGAACCGAAACATGTCGGGACAACCATGCTACTATGCTATTCTCATTTTAATTGGAATTGTGGGTGAAACAATACCGTGTGGTTTCAATGATGGTTTAATGTCAATGTCGCATTTCTTTGCGTATAGTTATGAGAAAACTATCGAGGACAACATTTTGTTTCTTTAGTGCGAGAAGATCATTTTTATTTTGAGTAAGTTTGGTTGATTAGTTGCTGGTTTTAGTTAAGTGTAATTTAAATGTGTTTAGAACATGATTTTTCGTGTTTAATTTAAATGGAACCATAACATGAATGTTGAGTCTTTGTTCTCCATTGCGATTTGAAATACTTGAATGAACAAACCTTTCCTTTTGATTCGTTTATGTAAATAATTTAAGTTTCATTTGATTTTTACTCCTTTGTTACTAACATATCTATCATAATTTTATTTCTTTTATACCACTATGGTACTAATGTTTGCTATTTGTGTAGACATTAGAGGATTGTTCGAAAAAGCATTCAATTTCTTTTAATATTGACATTCTTGTTTTTATTTAAAATTTAAATATGTAATAATGTATGTATGAATCATAGTATTTTTACTTTATATTTAATACTGTAAATATGATTATATATAGTATTTCTATTATTATATTTATATTGTATATATATATATACATATTACTTTTATTCTTATACTTTTATTATATTCATTTGTAAATAAAATTATAATGTAATATATCGATTGCCTTCTTAGAATTTATTTCTACATAAACCTATTCTAATTAATCTAATAAGATCGATGTTATTTGATACTTGTTTCAATCCAAGTTTATAAGTCGTTGGACACTAGGCCAATTGTTTAAAAACTTGTCCCAAATAAACTCTTAGTATTTAAATCGTTGATTGCTAAACCAATTGTTTAAACGCTTGTAAAAAAATGAACTTCGAGTATTTAAATGGTTGGTTGTTAGACCAATTGTTTAAACACTTGTAAAAATGAACTTGAGTCTTTAATTGGATGCTAGTCCAATTGTTTAGCAACTTGTAAAAATAAACTACGGGTCTTTAAATGGTTGGATGCTAGTCCAATTTTTAAACACTTGTAAAAAATGAACTTCGAATCTTTAAATCGTTGGATGCTAGTCCAATTGTTGAAAGATTCTTAATAATGTGAACTTTGTTTTCACTTCACTCTTTCATAAGAAAACTTTTGGGATGATAGGCGACTCGTTGGGCATTGAGCTCATCTTGTTTCTAGTATTTGAATCGTAGGATGCTAGTCCTATTGTTCGGTACTTTTCATCCACCTAAAATCAATTCAACTCACTAAAATCCTTTTCTCGCTCGTGTCACGATCATCAAACTCTTTTCCGACAAAGAGTGTGCAATAGCCATCTCAAATCGAATAAGGACTTAAGCTTTTCAAACAAACAAAACAAGTCCAGTTCAAGCATCTGAAATGTCCAATGCGGTTTTCTTATAAAATCAACGAGAACCAACTTAAAACCTTTTCAAGAAGAACTATGGGTTTGACTTTCCCATTGCACAAGGAATACTTAGGCACAGTTTTGAAACTGCCAAACTCAAAATAATAATAAATCCTTTTATCCTTTATTCATTGACTTAATTTAACACAAACACTTAGAATTAGCGGGTCCCTGAGTCGATGGATGTAAGAGTGCTAATACCTTCCTTATATAAGACTCGATTCCATGTTTTGGTCACGTGACCGCCTTATCCGCATTTGTGGGGTTTATCTATATTTTTCCGTTCTTTTTAGAACAAATAAAATGGTGGAATTTCACTTACAAAATTTAATATTTTGAAAATCTGGTTATGGTTGGCGACTTCCGAAATACTTAAAATTCTTTTGACTAGGAATCAACCTAGTTTAGTTCTTCGCATGTGTGTTGGTTTGCTTATTGCTTTGATTATTGCCTATTATTTCTTTATATTTTATATATCCACATTGATGTATATTACGATGTTGGAATTTGTTGGTATGGTTCTTAGATAAGCCCAATACCCGTAGCTTCTAAAACATTAAGCTTAGATTGGTTGAGTAGCTTAGGTCCATTGGACATCCGTGTTCCTTGGATCGACGAAGACCACAACTTAGAGTTAGTCGTTTTAAGGGATTGTTGCCGTGTGCTAGTGTGGAGCAATTTGAGTATCCCTTTAAGAGTCATTTCTTGGGTATACTTTGGAAATATTATCTCCATGGGCCGTATTTGATGATAATATTTGGTAAGGGATCGAGACCCGAGAAACATTTAGCAAAAACATTAGAACCATCAGATATGGGGATTTGTTGGGTGAGCGTCGAAACCATGGCCGACCGTCCTTTTAAACCCTTATTTGTTTAACTTTACATATGATTTTGCGTATAACATCAATATGTATCGCATCACATTGCATTCTTACATGCATTACCATCACATTGCATTCTTACATGCATCACCGTCATATGGCATTCTTATATGTATTACCGTCATGTTGCATTCTTACATGCGTTACCATTACATTACATTTGTATTCTTTAATGCATTATCATGCATTCCATTTTCATCAAAAAAACTCATTTCATCTCTTCTGTCCATAAATATCAAACTGTCTACCGAGCTTTAGAACTCAAGGATGTCGGAGGGCTATAGGCGAGCTTCGACATGGTCGAACTATTGAAGAAGTTAAGCATGAAGAGTCAGGATGAGTGCGGTCATGGATCTCTTTTAAGTTATGTTAAAAGAGAATGCAACACCACACCAATCTCCATAGGTTTGGTTCTTGCTCTATCATCGATGTCTCCATGGGTCGAGGACATCCATGCGTAGCGAACTATCACGTCAAAATCATCCTCACGAGCATCATCCTCGGCCTTCACCTTGAAGATTCCTCGACAACAACAATTGCTTACTCCCGATCGAAGAAGAGGAACCAATCGACATATTAATCGCATTCACGTCGATATGTTCAGCGGATATTGACCAATCGATATCATATTCGACTTTTGCCATACTTGATTCGGTGGTGTTGTGATCCAGGAATTGAAGCGGTACGGGGGTTGCTAAAGCTTGGTTTGATGAGTGTCAAATGTGCTTTTCATCTGACTCTGCGGGACATGGCGAGTTTTGTTTGCCTTCAATGCAAGGTTCGGAAGCTAATTGATGACAAATTTTGTCTTTCAAGCAGCGACTCGAGTTTAGACATTTTGGTTTCAAATTATGATGATAGAAGTCTCGGGATTTCAAAACTCATTGGGACAATTGTTTGCCAAAATGGAGTTGAGATCTGCGAATAGTGTCGACAATGAAGTGGACCAGCGATCCTCGAGAAAAGGTGGTAACATTCATCAAAGATATCTCGAGTTCTAGCAAGGGAAGTCGGTTGCAACACCGACTCATTATCCTCCATCACCTTTTTCAAGTCTTTGCATCAACGACTTTTATGCGAACTTCCTCGACTTTAGGTGGAACTCTCAAAATCAAACCGTACCTCGAATAATCGGAAAGAAGGAAGCTCCTCTTGATTCGATTCCGGTGACCTCTGATCGACTTCTATCGTATCTAGTTCAAAGTTCGTTGGTGGTTCCTAAATTTCTTAACCACAGTTATTCCCTTTGTTTATGATCATAACGGCGATGTGGATATCATCTTTGAGCAGTGGGACACTTTCGACGGTGCAATGCCTACAAAGCCAAAGTCCAATAGTTGATTGACTAGAGTACTTGACTCTTGAGAGGGAATACATTTGTGAATGGCAACCCCGTACTCATGTGAATGCCAAGCCTATTAAATTCATACGAATCAACAAGTCAAGAGCCAGGCTCAAGTCTCCTCAACAACGATAGTCTTTTATTTCTTTACCGCATTTTCATGTGTATCTTGTTTAATTGTTTAAACTTTGTTTGCATGTAGAAACTTGTTTGTTTTATCTTAATGCAATGAGTATGTTTATCTTGAACTAATCCATTCGTTGTCCTCAATCCATTCGTTATCACTCTTTAAATGATTTGCGAGCATTTTGATACCAGCGTTCTTGAATCTTTCGCCTAGGCAAAGATCGGAGGAGGATAGCGATAATTGAAAAAGCGCTAGATCTCGGAATATATGTTCTTAGGTAGAACCACCTTTAAC
Source organism: Vicia sativa (assembly GCA_021764765.1). NCBI lineage: Eukaryota > Viridiplantae > Streptophyta > Magnoliopsida > Fabales > Fabaceae > Vicia > Vicia sativa. Next base: position 94,701,671 of record CM038794.1, on the reverse strand, counting down.
AATGTACGAGGCCTTGTTTCAAATCCCCAAACACCAAAGTTATAAGGGAGATAGACCCTCGTTAACCCCTTCGAGCCTTGAAGTAGGAGTTTCTTTCCTATTCAAAAATAAAACCATCATTTTTACCCTGTGGTCGGGTAGTGTTCAGTTAATTTGATTGGGCGTTCAAAACTCATCAAGAGGGTGCATCAAAGGATACAACAACGGTTATCCCTCATCTACCAAAGACTCAGACGGTCACGATCACTTCTAACGAATTGAATACAGTGTAAGGATCCACGACTTGTTCAAAAATATATAGAAAATAGAAAGAAAGGTCCCGCTAAGTTGGAACTTGCAAACAAGTCGCTTAGGCAAAATTTAGGGAGATCAAAGAAAGAATTATTGAAGAAAAATTCTCAACTTCAAAACAAGTTATCTGGTCAAACACCAAAGACAAAATGTAAGTGACTGTCGTGTCTAAGAAACCTCGTATTGGTTCCTCAACCATCATAACGCCTCTCGAGAGATGAGTGCTCGTATCAAGATAGTTGAACTTTGGACTGAAGGACATCATGGAGAATGTAACACCCCTTCTAATTTACCCGCGATTTATATAATTTATCAGAGTTTTAATCACATAAAAAGAGGCGTCACAATTTAAATAATTCAAATACCAAAAACAGTCATGATGCCTTTCACTAAAGAACTCATTAAAATAAAATAAACCAAAAATTATATTTAAACAGAGGAAATTATAACATAAAATCCGAAATAATTCCATCAATAATTATTCCCAACATAAACCAAAACAGCCAGTCTTAAATCCATAAAATCCCAATCAAACGTTCCCCAGTGTTACAACTACCAGAGCATGACACTGACACGCGAATATCTAATAACTCTAAAAAGTTGTCCTCACCAATTTCTCGAGCAGCTATACTCCTCAATCTAAAATCATTAAAGTAAGGGTGAGATTTCATCAAGATTAAAATGCATTATACATTTCTCAAAAACAATAAAACAACCAATTCATTATTCACCCTTATTAACATCATTAGCATACGATTCATGAATACAAACACACAGATCATTATGCAAATAACAACAATTAATGCAATCATAACACTGGAAACCATCCTAACATGTTTTAAATACATATGCAATACAGACTCAAATGCATGTGGTACCAAACGTGAACCAAGTCCACACCTGTTAAAAGCACACCTCGGAAGCGGCGTCAATAAATGATTAAGCCATACATCCTTTGGGTCAGAATCTAGCCTCATCACCTCTATTCATTAGGTAAGTTTATTGTACTGAGTTCAATTCCACACAATGAGAATGAACCATCACCAGAATGCTTATGCATGCACAATAAAAGCATGCAACATTCAATCAATGGAATATGATCACCACATAATTCCACACAATGCCAACACCAATATATCACATGATAATAACTTTCAATCATAATGGATAGCAGGTACAACATAATCATAATAATTATCACAAAGCATAAATATGCCAACTTACCCTTGATTAGTAAGACTATCACGGTATATACAACAACAACAATTCATGAGATCAACAAGCATTCATGAATATCTGACATCGAGGAACAATATATAATAGCAATACAATCACAATTATATACCGTTAATTTCAACACATAGAATTAACATACAGCACATATCATAGCGAATATTTCATGATTTGCTCTGAGTTCTCATTCACGGAAACCATATTAATTCCTCAAGATCTTAACTTATGGTTTTGAAAATATTTTAATAGATAGTACTCGTTCTAAGCTCCATGATATCAACTATGCCTAAATCAGTTATGGTTAAAAGATATGACCAAAATCGTTTTTAGAAAATCCTTTCCATTCCTACCCGACTTAGGTTGATCCATAAGCTCATGTGAAATACATGAGCGCGTATGGACCACAAAACACGTATATGTCGACTCATACGTAATAATTTTTCCATTTTCAAAATCTCTTGATATGAGTCGATCCATAGCCTCTTGTGTCGGTACAAGATTTTTTGCATCGATGCATAGCATCCTTGTGTCGATGCAAAACCTAATTTTCACTACATGGTCGATCAACCAATTTTGTCGACACAAGCCTTTCCGCATCTGTTTTTCTAAATATTTCTTGCTTGCATCGACACATAACTTCTTGGTAGACCCGTCTTCAGCTTTTTCACCAAAATATAGTTTTATCTTCAACGTTGTGTAGTTCAATTAATCCATTCATTACCAACAGCCATGGCACAATAGAAATAATATTTCTTATGTATTTTCACACCTAATTAACATCAGAATTATGTTCTATTCCTTTATTTATTCCTTTTTATTTTCCAAATAATAGAAATAAATAAATTAGGATTTTAGTAGAGCTTTTTACTCCACACACCTCCAATTCAACCTTACACCCTCAACCTTCCTTTTAATTAAATAAATAATTAATCCATTTAATCCAAAATATTAATAATTAAGCCTTTAATTAAATTAATAATTAAATTCTAATTATTTCACACAATTAATTTTGGGATGTCCGACTCTCCCCTACTAAAAGAGTTTCGTCCTCGAAAACATACCTTAAACCGAAAAGTTCGGGATCACAGGTCCTTCATCGGCTCTCGGTTCCCGAGTTACATTTCCACCTCTGGCCCTCCCAAGTTACTTTCACCAATGCTATCTCTTTACCATGAATTGTTTCACCAGATCCTCGATTCTCGCGGTAATGCTTCATGAGTTAGATTATCTAGTACATATATCATCTACTTGAATCTCATGAGACGGATCGGGAATGTACTTCCTCAGCCAGATACATGGAAGACATCATGCAAATTCACAAGTGGCGGTAAAGCAATCTAATAAAAACTCTTCCAACCTTCTTGGTAATCGATATGGACCAATACAACACGGAGTCAACTTCTTTGACTTCAAAACTCGACCAATACCGGTCATCCAGTAACTGCATAAACACGTGATCTCCTTCACTAAACTCAAGATCCTTCCTCCTCTTATCATGATAACTTTACGGCGACTACGAGAAGCTCTCATCTTCTTTGAATCATCTTGATCTTTTCTAAAGTCGTTGGACAATCTACGGTCCAATCACGATACTTTCTCGATTCGTACCAACACAGCGGTGCCAGGCACCTCTACCATACAATGCTTCAAAGAGCCATACCAATACTGAATGAAAAGCGATTGTTGTGAGGTAAACTCAATCAACGGTAGATAGCTATCCCAGCTCCACCTTTCTCCAACACCTGAAGCCCTCGATAAATCTTCTTGTTGAATCGTTCTTTTAGTCGACCATCATCTGCGGATGATAAGCGGAACTCAATCGCAACTTAGTACCAAAGCTTCTTGCAGCCCCGTCCAAAACTTAGACGTAAACGTCGGATCTCTATCCGACACAATACAAGAAGAATACCATGCAAACATACAATTTTCTCAACATACAATTACGCCAACCTTTCCATAGGGTAATCCATTCTTATCGAATAAAGTGTATGATTTTGTCAACGATCAACAATAACCCAAATAGAATCACAATATTTATTTGTCATTGGCAACCGGATACAAAATCCATAGAAATGCCATCCCATTTCCATTAAGGACAAACAACGGTTCCATCAATCTGACGGTTTCGATGTTCAATCTTTGACTTCGACAAACCAAACAAGCATAAACAAACTCGGCATTTCCTTTTCATTCCGAGGCCACCAAAATAACTTTTCAAGTCATGATACAACTTAGTAGCACGGGATGAATACTCGATCCACTATGATGTCCTTCTTCCAAAATACTCTTCCGAGAAGTTACGCAATATCCGAAACAAACTACGTCACCAATCTCATACGGTTCTCGTCGATTGGAACTCACCTCCTTGACCTTGGTTAATCAATGTCGACTTATCCACCAAAATGACATCGATTTTTGCCGGTTAATTTCCTCAAGAATACCACTAGTCCTTCAACATTCCCAATTTTACACTATCAAGTACTCTCACATACTAGACTCAAATATCGAGCGCTTTCAAATTCCAATTCCACGAACCATCAACATTGACATATGCAAGGACTTCTACTCGATGCATCGCAACAACGTTTGCCTTACCGGGATGGTAATTCAAACCAAAATCATAATCCTTGAGAATTCTAACCATCTTCTGCCTCATATTCAACTCTTTCGATCAAAGAGACACTTTAAACTCTTACGATCACTGAACACCTCAAATCGAGAACCATACAGATAATGCCTCCACAATTTCAAAACAAATAGTACTGCTGCCAGTTCTAAATCATGAGTCGGATAATTCCTTTCATGAACCTTCAATTGTCTTGAAGCATAAGCCATAACCTGCTTATCTTGCATCAAAACACCTAATCCGTCAGGGCGCATCACAATACCAACAAAGATGCGGATTCGGAAAATCGAAATCGAGCACTAGTCAACCTCTTTTTCAATTCTTGGAATCCTTACTCTGATAGAATCCCAAACAAACACGAGCCTTTCTTGTTAACTTAGTCAGCAGCAAAGCTAATTTTGAAAATCCTTCAATGAACTTTACGTAATAACACCGCAAGACCAAGAAAACTACAGTTTGGAAGCGTTCTTAACTTCCCACTAGATACCGCTTCTACCTTCGTAGGATCAATAGCAATGCCATTCTTGGAAATCACATGACCAAGAAAACTTACTTCATAACGAATTCACACTTAGACAACCGCATACAACTTCTTCTCTTTCAAAGTTCCACACAATTCTAAGATGTTACGCATGTTCTTCATCATTCATTGAATAGATCGAATGTCATCAATAAATACCACCACAAACTTATCAAGATCGGATGAAATATCTGTTCATATACTCCATGAAAACACCGGTGCATTAGTAACTCCAAAGCGGCATAACGAGAATACTCATAATGTCCTTACCTCGTTCTAAATGCGGTTTAGAATATCTTTCATCTTCACACGAATCTAATGTTATCGGACCTCGGATCAATCTTACTAAATATACAAGCTCCAACTAAGCTGATCCATCAAATCATCAATCCTCGGCAATGGATACCGATTCTTGATTGTCACTTTATTCAACGCCTATAATCAACACAGTCTCATTAAACCTTCTTTCTTTTTAACCAACAACAGGGCACCCGGCAAAACACTGGACGAATAAACTTTTTCTCAAGCAATTCCTCCAACTATTTCTTCAACTCGGACAATTTAGATCTTGAGCATGCGATAAGGCGCCATCGACACCAGACTAGTTCCAGGAATCAAATCTATAGTAAACTCCACATCCCTCTCCGGTGGCAATTCACTAACATCTTCTGGATACACCTCTGGGAATTCATTCACCACCGGCAATTCACTACTCTTAGCTTTTCCTCTCGCTTCCAGTCGAACAATGCAACACAACACCACAACACCATCATTAACATCTGCGCAACTCTGATCATCCATCTTAATTCATTACCCTTATTAGAGTCTTCGTCAAATTATGTGGTTCACAAGCTTCTGCCAAACTTCATTCATATTCATCACTTTATGTCCCAATTAGATAGCAAGACAATTATATACCATCTAATACGATTCTGTCTACTATCAACAAGAGATTAAGGGTGATCAAGTCCTCAATTTGTCAATAGACATCCGATAATCATACTGGAGTATAACTCATCATTACCAACACTTCTTGTTCTCAGAATCATACTCACCTTTTTGCACTTCCAACTATGACTCATGATCAAAATTTAACAACTCTAACCACTCTTGCAATATCTTCTCAAGTTGTACCTCTTACCAACGACTTACAATCGAAACATATTCGGGAAGAATCTCTCCTTCCCCACTTAGTTTCACATTACTCCTGCAATAAGCAATCAGAAAAGCAACAAGAACCGACTGTCATACCCCAAAATTTTCCCTCTTACTTCTCAAGACAATTCTCATATCCATACTCAAGGATTCCTCAAGGATTGATCACAAACTCTCTACACAATCAACCCAAACTAGGGTTTGGCAATTCTCATATCAAGATAGGTTCTCAACACCTCCAATGGTCATCATACCTCATCATATGCTTCAGAGAATCTCCATGACAAGATTCAAGACTCACAGGTCGACTCTCCTCAGACAATTGCTTAGATGGTTGAAAATCAGTTGTATTGGACAAATAGTCAAATGTGGTCAACATACAGTCAAACTTCATGATTTTTTGTCAACATCCTCATTTTGAAGTAACATTCATCATTTGATCAAGGGTTGATCATGATTCATAAAGAAAACTCAAGATTTGCCCAAAGTCAAACTTTCCAAATTAGGGTTTTCTAGTGAAAAGTCAACCTGAACTTTGCTTGGTCATAACTTTCTCATACTTTTTCGAGATATTTTTCCTACCTCTCATTTTGAAGGAAATTCAATTCTCTACAACTTCATGTCTCACAAGAATGTTCAAAAAATGCTTCATTTTGAAGATATGGATCAAAACATTACAGGTCCTTTTCAAAGTCAACAAAAAGTCAACTTTTTGTAATGAAGTTTTATTGAGCATGGAAACTCCAATTGAGATGAAACCAAAGAGCTTATTTAGAAAACACATAGAGATTTCTAAAAATTCAAGAACACTCAAAAATGTGGAAAATTAAGCAAGATACACCTTACACAAGTTGGACATTTTTGGACAATTGCACAAAGAGAGATACTTACCAAAATCAATTTTTTCTAAATGGGCCTATAATTTTATGATCCAAACTTGATCATAATATTATTTGTGACCTATTAATGCCTTGCCATCACCTTTTCCTATTTTTTGATTTATTTTTGAATTTAAAAGCATTTAATTCAAATTTAAATTAAATAAAATATGAAAACAAGGTATATTTTCAATTGGGTTGGATTTTTATCAAACTTGAGGTCCAAGAAAGCCCATACAACTTGCCAATTTCGTTACTAGCTCTCACATGGAAGGAAAATCAAATTTTCAAAAGATTTGATTTGATTTGAAAGAAAATTTTGGCATTAAAGAGGAGATCTTTTTCATTCTTTTGCTTCTAATTCTTGCTCTATAAATACTCATCACATTGCACAAGACCAAGACGAAACCCTAGCCTATACAAGCAACCCTTATTTTCAAAAACTTTCTCAAAGTTGTGAAAATCGTGTTTCATTCTCTGCCATTTTCAATCCATTTGAGCATTCCATTGTGTTCTGAGGTAATTTGGAGTAAGTATACATCATTGCCCATGGTTGAAACTTGACTGAATCAAAGCCATACATGATCAAACATATTCATATTTTTCTTGAATTTGCATTTTTCTTATCTGTGTGTTTTAATCGAAACTAACTGTTTTAATGTGATCATGAGACATCATAGATAGGATTTGGGCCATCGTTCTCAAGCTTGAACGTCCAGAACTCGATTTGCCATGTTTAGGGTTTAAAAGCTGTTGAGCTTCGAACTGGTTGCTACAGGCGTTTTCAATCAAAACTAACACCACCATTGAACTTCCAGCCATCGATTTAGGGGGCTAGGGTATCCCTTTGCCATTTATTTTTGTTATTTCGCAGGTTTGAAGTTTTGAGTCGCCGGAGAAGACAACAGGAGCTAGGGCTTCGGCTTCGTTGACCAATGTTGAAACTGGCGAGGCGTGCGTGGCGTGTTCGAAGCTTCTGATTCGTCCATTCGTAAACAACTGGGGCCTGCGGCTGACTGTGCGTTGAAACTCAGAAATCATGACACGATTGCACTTATAATCCAACGTCTCCAGATTCAACACACAAGAGCCACTTGGCTCAGTTGGTAAGCAGGCGTGTGATTTCCTCAGAGGTCCCTGGTTCGATTCCTTGCCATGGCAAATATTTTTTGCAACTTTTACAAACTAACTTTTTCTTTTCTTATATTCTTAATATTTTTCATCTAATTTAATTAATCTTCAAACAATTTTCTCATGCATTTAAAAATCACAAAAACATTTTCTTTTTTGCATCATTATCAGAAAAATGTTTATTTAATTTTTAGCATTAAAATTAATATTTTTGCATACATATTTTATTTAATTGCTAACTAATCATTAATTTGACTTTTTAATTGCATTTAAATATCAAAAACGATCCAGAAGATTACAAAAAAATTACTCTATCATATTAATGTCATTACTAATCAAAAACCTTTTTCCTCATTCAAAAATATATCTTTTTACTAACATTTTTCTCTTATGCGAATTTCTCTTATTTTCCGATTATGTATCTGTTCACAGGTTGTAATGTTACGGACATTTTTCTCGCTTTTCTTTTCAATATTGTAACTGCCTATGGGATGTAATAGTTTAATTAGGACTTTTACTTTCCGCACTCTTATTATGTATCTTCCCCAAAGCCATGTAATAGCGTAGGATTTATCTTTCCGCACTTTTACTTTCATAATTTATTTCGCACCCTATAAATTGCTAGTAATTAGGCATGTATGGCAAGATAAAATTGGACATAGATCACTCATAATTCTCAAGATAACATATCGGATTTGACACACTCTTTCACATGCACCTTAAGGTAATTCTCTCTTGTTGCCTTCTGAATACAAATGGTCAAGTCCCTCGAGCGTGAGGTATTCTAGCACCGTTGCCTTCAAAACAAATCATCATAGTCCCTTGATACAAAGATCATAGACCCACGATGTAAGCCTACGAATACATGATCTAGTCCCTCGATTGTTACCTCACGAAAGTGATGATCGTCCTTGAATGTGCTAGGATACTTCCTACAAGTTGCCTTCTATGACCATCCGATGTCCTTGAATGTCCCTTTACATCCGACGAATAAGGTTACCTACCAACTAATGGTATGGATAGCACTACTCTAAAGGGCGTAAAATAACAGCTTGATCAATTTTGAGTAGGTAATAAGACTTTTAGTTGCTTGCTCAAACAAAATGCTTTTACACACACTTTTGTCAAAGTTCAAACACTTTTCAAATACAATAAATTTCCGAACACTTTGTATACATTCCTACATGAATCATTACAAAGTCAGCGAAATGCCTTTTCAAAACATTTTCAAACACACGAAAGCAATTTTAAAAGTGAGCTAAGAGCAACTAAAGCCGTACATAACTACGGATGGAAAGGTGCTAATACCTTCCTTTTCATAACCTTCTCCTTACTCGAGAATCTAACGAAGGTCTTTTCCTTTTCTTTTCACCTTCCCTTAATTGGATAAAAGAAAAGTGGTGGCGACTCTTGTCCGCAACATTTGATACAAAAATCTTAAAGTCAGTTCACCGTATTACAGAACTGGCGACTCTGCCTGGGAGACACCCTAAAGAGAGAATGCCTTAGTGATTTTCTAGATCACTTTACTGCTTTCTGTTTGATTTGCTTGCGTTATCTTTAAGGGTTGCTTGGGCATTATATTGTTGGAGGATCCTACACCCGGATCCAGGTTTCCTTTTAGGTAAGTAGCATTAGATCGTCGCGACCATTAGGCGTATACCGAAACGGTCAACATGATGGCTACGTTAGTGTGACACTTTGGATGTCCTGATACTCTTCATTCCCAAGTTGAGGATAGTATTTAAACCTGCGTGGTGTCATCAGCACTAACTCAACTTTAGAACCTTAATTGACCCATCTTGGCCATTAGAAGGTAGTGAGATGGCCGGCTTTGAGTGTAGACAGGTTGGTTGATACTCGATGCTACGTTCATTAAGATCGGACTTTTGGGATATTTTCCGATTGACCACTTGGTAGTCGTATTGAAATAAGCGCTATGAGAAAGATCAATGATATGAGATTCCTAGAACCCGGTTACTATTATGGGACAGGATGAACCAACTCAAACTTTTGGTGGGGTAAACACCTATACTTCATGCAAGCCTTAAACCTAGGCTCATTCTGTGATTTTTTGTGTGCTAAACATGACATCATGACATCATTTGCATTGCATATCATTTCTAACTATTTCAAGGACCAGGTTTATTTTTCTTTCTGTTTTGTAGGGATTATGGCTTCTAGAAGACTATCCGAATCAACTTCATGGGTGTGCCTTCTCAACTCAAAAATGGTTTTAGGGAAGTTCGATCATGCTCGGTTTTCAAAAGACATGGTTATGCATGACTTGGTTATCTCCGATTTTGAAGAAGATATGATGCATGGCCTATTCCAGTTCTTTGATCCGAAACACCATTGCTTTACATTCCTAGATTATCAGTTGGTTCCTACCTTGGAAGAGTTCTATAAGCTACTTGGGGTACCTATTCTTGATCAAATGCCATTCACCGGTCTAGAAAAGGTTCCTAGGTATGAAGACATCGCATCAATATTACACCTAAAACGCTCAGACATTGAAGCCAATTGGGAAACCAGAAGTGGAGTTAAGGGTTTACTTGCTAAGTTTCTGATAAGAAAGCCCGAGAATTCCTCAAAGCTATGAGTTTCCATGCATTTGAAGACATCTTGGCCTTGCTAATCTATGGTTTGGTTCTATTTCCTAACTCGGATCAATTCATAGACGTGAACACCATTAAGTTATTCCTTACTCGTAATCCTGTGCCTACTTTGCTTGGAGACATCCTGCATTCCCTCCATACTCGTACTATCAAGAGACAAGAAACTCTCATGTGTTGCATCCGTTACTTTCCGGTGGTTTATTTAGCACCTTCCTTCATCCGTATTGAAGCAGAACAAAGGTTGAAGTGGTCTCAAAGGTGATGTCACTCTCTCATTCGGATATCCGTTGGTGCCTTTTCTCTCAAAAGGACTTCACATTCATTGGCGTTGTGGAGAATTCCATAATGTACCACTCCTTGGTATAAGGGTATCACTTACAACCCTTCTCTAGCTCGTCGGTTTGGTTATGCTCGAGGAGATGGTCCTCATGACATGCTTCTCAAGATGTTGTGTTCGACTACAACCACGATCTCGAACTACCGTCGAAGATTTGTACGCTTGGGGCATGGTAAGAAAACGATACCAAGACTTTGGGGCACCAAACTCCATTCCTTAGGAACCTTACCTCAAATGGGTGCGGCGCTCGAGCTCAAAACTTCATGATGCCATTCACGCTGTTCTACCCGTAATTATGGAACTGTTGCTATGGGTGCGTACCTATCTTGTTCTCCATCGACATGCCTACTAATTTTAAAGACTTGAAGAGATCCTGGATTCGGCTCAAAGAAGAAAGGGATATATTGAAGCTCAGTGCTATGCAAGCGAGAAGAAAGTACTAGAGTTGACAGCTACTTCACGAGGAGAAACATCGCGCCTACCTCGACACCAAGAAGCGCCGTGGGACCCCTAGAGCTTTAGGATTTTGTTCTTTTGTCTTATTTTCCGAACTATTTCTTGTCTTGAAAAGAAAAACAAAAGAGAATAAAAGTAACTAATAAAGTTTGTTCATGCTTGTTTAATAAATTTAAATTCCTAAGGTCCTTGAAAACATTGCATTGCATCACTAAACATCGCATATCATAGCATAACATTTCATAATGGTACATCGAAGATCGGTTTTCTCATTTTCCGCTATTTATTTTAGCGAAATGGCTCTTGAACAGTTGTCAAAGGTCACCGAGCTGGAATGCTCGGTTCAAGAGATGTTCTGACTTGGTCCAAGGCCAAGAAGATCTGAAAAGCTCATCAGCGGAAAGAAGAGGGTGGTTGGTGTTCTCAACATGGGTGAAGCGTTACAAGGGTTGGTCCTAAGGTGGTCAGTACGGATAGAATTCTCGAGAAAGTGCCATGATTGAGGAAGTGTCAAGAGTAATGAAGAAGATCGGGGTGAGCACGAGAAGGAAGAAGAATGTGAGAATGATCAGTACTACGATGAAGATGACAAGTACAAGCAACTTGAAGACCGTGCGAATCTTTGTGGAAACTTGAAAATGTCGGCTGAATTTTGATGATCGAGTCTTGTTCTGGTGTGGTGATCCTCCCAAGTTTAAAGTTCACACTTTTGCCAAGTATGATGGCGTTTGTCCAAAGCTGCATTTGAAGTCCTATGTCGGAAGATCAACCCCCACTGCGATGACGGTTGTGGATGCATTATTTTCAAGAGAGTTTATCGAGAACTCGGTTGGAGTGGTATTATCACTAGAGGTGAGTATATCCATTACTTGGAATGACTTGGCAGATGCTTTCTCAGACGGTATGGAATGCAATGAATTGGCACCCCTACATACAACTACAAAGCATATCTATGGCTCGTGAGAGTTCAAAGTATGCTCAAAATGGAGATATAGCGGTGAGTTAGCCACCCTTGTCCAATAGGGAATTGGTTGATATGTTCATGGGGACATTGTCAGTCCATTCTTGATCATCTAATTGGAAACTCTTGACCGAGATTCAGGAGCTAATCTTGATAGGAGAGCATTGAAACGGTATCAGCGGTGGAATGATTCGAGTAGAGTCATCTTCAAGTCTTTGAAGAGATCTTTTGGTGGTAAGAAAAGTCGGTGTTGTGTATGGTCGGAAAAGCCGAGCCAACACCTACCGTGCTCTCAATCTGTGGGGGCGGTTGTGATCTCCATCCTACATCGGCACAACCTCAATGAAACAACATGCGTAACGAGCAGCATACGAGCGGTTCTGAAGATCAACATGCCTTTATCGCAAGCCTTGCAACACATGTTGAGCGAGCTGATAACCACTGAGGATCCTCCTCGAACATCAATACTTCCTCCAAGATACAATCCTAATGCTAAGTGTGCTTACCACTTGACAGCCGGGGCATCGTCTTGGCGATTATTGGGCTTTGAAGAATAAGATCAAGATATGATTGAAGCCAAACAAATTGAGTTTGATCCTCTTATTGAGACTCGAATGTGATCAATGCGCCTATGCAGCCACAACAAGAGTTCCAATGCTATTGACAAGGCGCTTATGTTTTCAATGGGTGACTTGACTATTCCTCGATGACTATTAAGAAGAATTTGATGCAAGCGGTGTCAATCCGGGATGCCTGAAGGCATAGTTGGTAACCATACGCACTGATGGTTGTGCTTGGTTGAGAGGATTTGCATGATGGATGTGGTGAATCTATTCCTAAAACCACTGTGGAGGCGTGTGAAGACACATCTAAGCGAAGATCAAAGATATGGTAATGAACCATACATAGGATACCTTGGGGCAACCAAGTGGAAGATTTGACTACATGGTGAAGTATATTGTTCACAAGCTACAAGATTCCTATTGAAGATGTCAAAGTAGGACCGGATGGGGAGACGAGTTCCCAGAAGACTATGATGATGTTAACAATAAGTTTCCTCTCGATTTTGTGCCTAAGTGGCACCTCTCATCATTACTTCTCCCGGACCAGGTTCCATATTCCTCTGACAAAGCTATCCCTTGGAACTATGGAGCTGATGTTTACTATCATGGTGTCAAGCAAGACCCTCTGACCATTGAGGACCTTACAGTTGAAGATACTGCTCCTGACATTGACAACATCACCGAATCAAGTAAAGTGACCAGAACCGGAAGAGTGTTCTCTCCAGATATCTCTCCTCCAAAAGACACTGCGACTCCAACTCGCATTCCAGCTATTCAATCCATTCCCCAAGCTAGAGGGAAAGAACCAGTGACTCATCCTGCTTCTACAGAAGTACCAAAGGAAGTTACCGAAGATGCCTCCAAACAAGAAATGGAGGAAATTCTGAAGATTATCAAGAAGAGTGACTACAATGTTGTGGGCAGTTAGGGCGAGACTCCGTACAAGATCTCCATGCTTTCTGCTCTTGTGCTCTGAGGCTCATTCTAAAGCCTTGGCGAAGTTTAGAAGAATGCTCACATACATGAACACTACTCTTGACCGGTTTGAGTATTGCTAGCTGGCTGCCAACAATAAGTTTTCTCGATCTTTGATTTGACTCTGGGATAGAAACACAATAAAGCCTTACACGTCTCTGTTGAATGCAAAGGGCATTACAGTATCTCATGTTTTGGTGAATCTGGTTCTGCTATGAATATCCTACCGAAGTGCTTTTGATCGACTCGATGTTGAAGGTTTGGTTCTAAAGCCGGTGACATTGTGACTTGTGATGGTTCTAAGCGAGCGATTACTTGGCTCATTCACTGGTCAAAATCGGTTCCCAGACTTTTGACTCAACTTTCTTTGTCATGGACATCCGTCCAGCTTACTCTTGCCTACTTGGATGCCCTTGGATACAGGGCGGTGACATTACCTCACCTTATGAGGCTGAAGTATCCTATGAAGGGAAGGTTGTTCACGTTATGTGGTGAAGAGGAATACATGGTCGATCATTTGCGATTAAGTTACCTCGAGATGGAAGGTGAATTCTTTGAGACTCCTATCAAGCTTTCGAAACAATCCCCAGAGTCATGCCTATTGACTCTCCTGTCAGTCTTGAAGTTACACCGGCGCCGCCTAGGATGGCCTCGCTGAAAGATGCTCAAGCTGCAATTGAAGAAGGTGGTAGTACTATTTGGGGTCAGCTCCCTAATCTTCCTTTCAAATCTAACAAGATTGGTTTAAGCTTCACCATCAAGGGTCGAAGATGATACGCCGCGTGAGCGTGCCGTAACTTCCTTTCCGTCATCCGAATAGAGTCCATGCTATAGAAACGACGACATCAACAAGTGCATCTTTCCTAACTCCCGGAACAAAATCAACAAATTGGAAGACCGAAGACGTCATACCAATCTCCTTTAGGCGGAGGAATTGCTTTGTTTTGTTTTGCTTTTCGTTTTATACTTTGAACAATAAACTTTAAAGCCTAATTACCTTGCCAGGGCACCAAGCTCGTTGTGAGGTTATTATCATCATTTGCATATTTTCATTCAATAAAATCGTTGGACTTTTGCATTTTAATGTTGTGTTCTTTCTTTATTTCCTCACCCTTGGCTATCGTTTCTTACACACCCGTGATACTGAAATCACTCGAATCTCGTTGATATGACTATGCTATTACTAAATATGACTTTGATAATCCGATCTACCAAGCCGAAGATGAAGGTGAGGAAGATTGTGAAGTGCCATGAGAACTTGTCGATACTGACAGCAAGAAGGCGAGTTATACAGCCACAAGAAAGAGCTAGTTGAGGTTGTGAATCTGAGATGCTGACGAAGACATAAAGAGATCAAGATAGGAAGCGGGTCTTGAGAGCAGTGTTAAAGAAATATTGGTTCGGATGCTACGAGACTACATGAGTTTTGCTTTACGAAGGTTGCCAGGTTTAGACATTGATATTGTTGGTACACGGTTGCCAACAAAAAGGTTTTCTCCGTGAAATAGAAGGTCCGTCATTGCATCCACGAGATATGCGAGAAAATCAAAGCGAAGTTATAAAGCGATTCAATGCCGGTTTTCTAGCTGTTACTTCTTATCCATAGTGGGTTGCGAGCGTGGTGCATTACCCAAAAGGATGGTAAAATACGAATGTGTGTGGATTGAGATCTGAACAAAGCGAGTCGAAGGCGATTTTCCACTTCCTCGTATTGATGTTACGGTTGACAACACCGCTCGACGCCGTTTTCTCCTTCATGGATGGTTTCTCCGGTTACAATCGGATCAAAATGGCTCACGAAGACATGGAAGAAGACTACCTTCGTTACGATGGGGTACTTTTGCTACAAAGTCATACGATTCGGACTGAAGCAGGTGCCACTGTCAGCGTGCTATGGTGGCATTATTTCCTGACATGATCCATCACGAGATAGAGGTCTCGTCGAGAGACATGATAGCTCGATCCTGGTGAAGAGGAAGATCGATCATTTGCGGTATTGTTTGATAGGTTGAAATGGATAGGACTTAATCCTCACAAGTGCACTTTTGGGTCGATCCGAGTAAACTCTTAGGGGTTTGTTGTCGATGGTAGTATTGAAGTTGACCCATGGGTTAAAGCTATCCAAGAAATGCCGGTTCCTTGCCAAAGTCGAGAGGTTTCTTGGGACGTTTGAATTACATTGCAGATTCATTGCACATCTATATGCTACGGAGCCAATCTTCAAGTTACTAAAGAAAGATCAAGTAGTGGAGTGGGCAGCGATTGCGGATCGCTTTTGACAAAATCAAGGATACCTACGAGTCCTCTTATCCTAATGCCACACAGAGAATACCTCTTATCATGTACTTGGCGGTGTTAGAGAACTCAATGGGGTGTGTGTTGGGGCAACATGATGAGTGCAGTCGAAAAGAGTATGCAATATACTACCTTAGCAAAAAGTTTACCGACTATGAAACAAGATACTCACAGCTTGAGAAAACTTGCAGCGCTTTAGCTTGGGCTGCTCACCGACTAAGACAGTATATGTTGACTCACACTACCTTGTTGATTTCCAAGATGGATCCGATAAAATACATCTTTGAGAAACCAGCTCTCTCTGGAAGAATAGCAAGATGGCAAATGATCTTGACCGAATACGACATCCAGTATACTTCTCAGAAAGCGATCAAAGGAAGTGTAGTAGCCGATCATTTGGCTCATCAAGCAATAGATAACTATCAATCTATGCAGTTCGAGTTTTCAGACTAAGATGTTTTGTTAGTTACTGATTACGAAGAACCAGGACCAGAGGAAGGACCTGAACAAGGACCCCGATGGACCATGGTCTTTGATGGAGCCTCAAACGCACTTGGCAATGGCATTGGCGCCATCATTACATCTCTACGGCGGACACCGCCTTCACATGATTATGTTTCAATTACCAACAACATGGCGAATCTGGCGTGCATCATGGGCATTAAAGGCTGCGACTTAAGAATCAAGTTCTTGCAAGTGTGTACGGAGACTCGGCTTTAGTGATAAGTTGATTAGGCGAGTGGGATATGAAGCATCAAGTCTCATTCCACTCGAGAGCATGTTCTAAGTCGATCCTATGTTGTCGGATGGGACAACGAGGCTCCCGGATCATCATTGAAAAGTTTGACGAACCAGCATTCTGTTGGATCTGAAGAAACCTTGGTTCTTCGATGTGAAGAGGTATCTTGAGACTCGGGGTATCCCGAGGCATCCGTCAGCGATAAGTTCTTGAGAAGATTCGCATCCAAATTCTTCCTCGACAACGACATCTTATACAAAGCAACCGACACATGCTTACTCCGTGTGTGGACGAGACAAAGGCGTATCAAGGAAGAGCTACGCGGGCGCATTTGGTACCCTCGATTGGACATACTATAGCTAAGAAGATTAGAAACAGGTTACTATTGCTCCACCGTGGGCGATTGTCCTTTGCTATGCTCGATCTTGTCACAAATGCGGATATCTCACGGACAAAGTGCATTACCTCGGTACCGTTGAATATTCGACCGCTCCTTGGCCTTTCGCAATATGGGGCATTGACATGATTGGAGAAATCAAGCCCACCGCTTCCAACGGACATCGTTTCATCCTTGTGGCAATTGATTATTTTACCAAGTGGGTAGAAACGACCTCGTTATACATTACCAAGAATGTTGTGGCTCGATTCATCAAGCATAATCTTATCATCGGTATGGAACTCCCGAAAGGATTATCACGGATAATGGTTCCAATCTCAACAACAAGATGATCACGAACTACGCACGCGGTTCAAGATCACGTCGAACTCTTCTCCATATCGGCTAAGATGAATGGCGATGGAAGCCTAATAAGAACATTAAGAAGATTATCTGATGACAATGACTTACAAGTTGGCATGAGATGTTACCATTAACTCTTCATGGTTATCGCATTACAACGAACATCACATGGGCAACCCTTCTCTCTTGTCTGATGTATGAAGCAGTCCTAACCATCGAGGTTCGGATACCCTCAACGAGTCCTCCGGGATGCATAGTTAGGCGAAGGCGATTGGATCCAGTTCGCCTCGACCGAATCAACCTGATTGACGAGAAGCGATTATCCATTTGCCATGGACAGATCTATCGAGCGAATGGACTCCCACAAGGTGATCCCAAAGACAGTGGACTCCCACTTATGAGGGGCCATTGTAGTCAAGGCGGTATTTTCCGGCAGACTATGATACTTAGCACCATGGATGGCGAAGACCTCCACACCACGAGCGACGACATAGTCAAAAATACTACGCATGAGCGAGACCGCTAGGTCGACCGGCCTAAACAAAATAAGGGCATCGACAAAACCAAAGAGTTCGGAAAAAGTTAAGGATATATAAAAATGTACACCCGGCAAGTCGAAAACACGAAAAGCGGCTTGGGTAAAAAGGTATCAGTGGGCGAAAACCGAAAGGGTGGTCTAGTCAAAAGTTAGGGATTTAAGCGTACGACTATGTCTTGTCCAGATCACTTCCATACAGACTACTATCAGTATTCAAGATTCAAATGGCGAATATCAATTCACTCACTTTCTGCTGACAGCAAGGAGATGAGATAGTCGAAATATATGAGTACTAGCATAGTTGGAACTTGACGAGATTGTTTCCGCATAGCTTTTTACTTTCTTTGTATACAAGCTGCTTGGCCATACGCCACCCTTTTCAAATTAATACAAATTTATTTCTTTTCATAAAGTGTGTGTTTTGGTTGTTGTTTACAAATCGCGTTTACTTTGAATGATTATATGCATTTGACAATAAAAAATCATTTACAAACATAAAGTAGACATACAAAGTACTTACTACAGCTAGGAATTGAGATGACGTGAAGGTCCCATCGTTCCTCCCCGCAGTACAAATCCCATGAGCCTCCGCTTGTTACAAACTTTCCTAGCAAAGCACTTACCCCTTTCACTAGTTCTCGGCGAGGTATTCATCCCAATGAGAATATCTCTCATTCCCTTAACCGAATGACAATATCCCGACTGAAACTTGGTCGGATGGTGCATCGGAGAAAACTACATTTCTTACTCCCAGTTGGATCCTTGCAAAATCGTAGCCCTGTTCCGTTCCCATTATCGGCGGTGTGACCCAAAGTCCCAGTGATTGTCTCCTCATTTCCTCCATTCCGGTAGAGTCCATAGAGATCCCGGTGGGAGCATCTTCCATCTTTATTCCCCAAGCGGTGTCCGGACTCGAAACTTGGTCGGATAGTGCATCGGAGGAATCAAAGTCACCTATCCTTATTTCAAGACGGGTTTCCGGTTTCATCCTCCAGCGAAGCCACGAATCCCGAGGCGAGCGTCTACATCTTCCTCAAGATGGATATGTTTTGAAATACCTACATACACATTCATATATTATACATAAAAATCATAACATCTCATATAACATTCCTTACACATAGCATGCATCATAATACGCATCGGTCTAACTATCTGTCAAAATTTCTCTTCTTTTTCCCCAACAAGCGGAAATCACTTCTAACGAAGGTCAAAGATTAATCGAGCGATCATGACCATGAGTCGGGATTAATACCTAAAACCCGAGGGAAACCTTATCCGAATGACTACTTGAGTTGTCCTCCGACGGCGAGGCATTGGATCAAACACCCGAGCTTCGCGGAAGCTATCCGCATTATGCCTATTATCCCTCGGAAGAAATCAAGGCGAAGATTTATTACGACACTCTCTATTATCAACGACAACTACGAGTCGGCGTCGACTCGGTTTCACTGGATGGCATCTTAAGCCCATCTCAGGTTATTTGTCGACATTTTCCACTTTCGAGTCTGCATATTTGGTTAAAAACCAATACAAACCAATAACTTCATTCAAAGCGAGTGCAAAGTCTAACGTCACGACTCTCTCGGATGGCATCTTAAGCCCATCTCCTATACCTTGAGGAATATCTCTGAGTCTAGCATCGACTCATTCCTCGGCATCAATCTCTGGATGGCATCTTAAGCCCATCTCCAGCGTTCCTCTAACCCGGCGGCGTTATCAAGTCTAACGTCGACTCATTACAATGAAGTCTCTAGCTTCTCAAATGGCATCTATAAGCCCATTCCCGAAATCGTCCAATGGCGAGTGCAAATTTTCGGTGTGCTCCGGTGTTCAATCATCTTCTACCTACGAGGTCCACGAAGGCAAACATGCCAATCTAACCCTTCGGTACAAGAATATTGAGCAGGGCATTGTCATACCCAAAATTTTCCCTCTCTTACTTCTCAAGACATTTCTCATATCCATACGCAAAGATTCCTCGAGGTTGATCGATGAACCTCTCCTACACAATCAACCCAAACTAGGGTTGTGCAATTCTCAGATCAAGATAGGTTCTGACACCTCCAATGGTCATCATACCTCCTCATATGCTTGAGAGAATCTCCATGACAAGATTCAAGCCTCACAGTCGACTTTCCTCAGACAGTGCTCGAGATAGTTGGCTCGAGTTGTATTGGACAAAAAGTCAACTATGGTCAACTTATGGTCAAACTTCATGATTTTGGTCAACATCCTCATTTTGAAGTAAAATTCATCATTTGATAAAGGTTGATCATGATTAATCAAAAAACTCAAAGATTTTCCAAAAGTCAAACTTTCCAATTAGGGTTTTCTAGTGAAAGTCAATGAACTTTATTGGTCATAACTTTCTCATACTTTATCAAAAAATTTCCACCACCTCTCATTTTGAAGGAAATTCAATTCTCTACAAATTCATGTGTCACAAGAATGTTCAAAAAATGCTTCATTTGAAGATATGGATAAAAACATTACGGGTCCTTTTCAAAGTCAACAAAAGTCAACTTTTTGTAATGAAGTTTATCGAGCATGAAACTCAATTGAGATGAAACTAAAGAGGTTATTAGAGGACACATGAGCTTTCTATTAAAGAACACACTGTGAAAATTGAGCACGATACACCTTACAAGTTGGACATTTGTGACGATTGCCAAAAGAGATACTTACCAAAATCGAATTTTTCTAAATGGGCCTATAATTTTATGATCCAAACTTGATCATAATATTATTTGTGACCTATTAATGCCTTGCCATCACCTCTTCCTATTTTTTGATTTACTTTTGAATTTAAAAGCATTTAATTCAAATTTAAATTAAATAAAATATGAAAACAAGGTATATTTTCAATTGGGTTGGATTTTATCAAACTTGAGGTCCAAGATAGCCCATACAACTTGCCAATTTCGTGGTAGCTCTCACATGGAAGGAAAATCAAATTTTCAAAAGATTTGATTTGATTTGAAAAGAAAATTATTTTCATTAAAGGGAGATCTTTTTTCATTCTTTTTGCTTCAATTCTTGCTCTATAAATACTCATCACATTACACAAGACCAAGGGCGAAACCCTAGCTTATACAAGCACCCTTATTTTCAAAAAAAATCTCAAAGTTTTTAAAATGGTGTTTCATTCTCAGCCGTTTTCAATCCAATTTGAGCATTCCATTGTGTTCTGAGGTAATTTGGAGTAAGTATACATCATTGCCCATGGTTGGCTTATTTTGGTCGAGCCATACATGATCAAACATATTCATATTTTCTTGAATTTTCATTTTTATTATCATGTGTTTTAATCGAAACTAATTGTTTAATGTGATCATGAGACATTATGGATAGGATATGGGTCATCGTTCTCAAGCTTGAGCGTCCGAACTCGATTTGCCATTAAAGCAACTTCGTTTTTTTCAAAAAAATCATTTAAATGAATTTTCAAAACAAACGGTGAAAGCCACCTAATTTTATTTGTTCTAAAGAAGAGCGGAAATATAGATAAAACCCACGAAAGAAAAGGATAAAACGGTTTGAAATTAAGAGATGTAGGTTCGGGAGTTGGTTATGCAAGGGAAGGTATTAGCACCCTTACATCCATGGTACTCGATGGTACCCATTAGTTCAAAATGTGGTTTGTGCGTTGTGTGAAATTTTTATGATCTTCTAAATTTAAAATAAAAAGAAAGGATGAAGAAATGTTTTTATTATTTTGA
>CM038794.1:94607023-94679794 GCA_021764765.1 Vicia sativa | reverse complement strand
AACCCAACGAGTTTTATTTTCTGATAAAGTCTGTCAAGATCTCTTTGAGAAGATGCGTATTTTGATTGAAGCACAGGTTTTCTTTTAGACAGAAAGACAACTGTCGGGAAATCTCTCGTATAGTCATGATTTTGACTTTGTCGAGAAAAACAAATTTTTATGACAATTTTACGAATGAAGAGAAAGATAAGCAATGTATGACGAGGTTATTGCTTATTGCTTTGTTGATTATAGATGTTGGTTCTATCCAGAATGAACTGAAAGAAAAAATCAATCAAGACATTATTCCTAATGAGGAATGATCTCACCGGGAATGTGGTGGAGAGAAGAAAATGCATTTCTCTGTTTGGGACTCGCCGGGAAAAGGGAAAATGTATCTTTCCGCTTGGGGAGATACTCATCGATAGACTTGTACTTACATGAGTAAGTGTGATTTACACCAGTGATGGGAACAAACATTTCGAGGAATGCAAAATGCAATGAATGATGCTATTATGTATGGTCGAATGTCTATGAATGTTATGCTAACAATACTTGACAAAGACACTTAAAGGGATATTTGGGAAAGGACCACGCCATGGCTCGAATAAATACTGTGAAATTTAAAAGAATGGTGCGATGTTCACTAATGAAGATTTTGAGTTGCGGCTTTAAACTTTCCGAGAAAGGCACTTCATTGGCAACTTGGTTGGGGATTATTTTTGGAATAAGAATACCGCCCTTGATGATTTAAGAAGATCAGAAGGTTGTTTTATCCTTCGGAGACCGAAACATTCTTGGAAAAACTGTTGAAGTTTTTTCCGTGTTCATAGTTCAAAGGAAAATTTTTGCTTTTGTTTCAAAATTTTGAAGTAAAAATTCATTTAAAACATTTTTCTTTCAAAAAGTGATTTTCACAATAAAAAGCGTTATTTTTGCGTAATGTAATAAAGGTGATTTGCAAACAAAAGGCACAAAGCTCAAGTTTTATTGATAGAATGGTAATCAGCCAAATGCATGATTCCATGAGCTATTTACAAAAGTTGGAAATGATAATGTATTGGGAAAAGGCTATATTGAAAGCAAATAACCACTACTATCCCTAACAACTTTGAGTTCCAACTGTGCTTGTTGCTTCAGAAGAGTTGATTGAAGATCCGTTGATGGGAAATTCTTCATATGGACAAAATATGCAGATCGAGCTATTGTCATTTTTTTGTATCCTTGTTTTGCCTAGATTTCTTTCGTGTTTTCAATCTATCGTGATAATTTGCTTATAGTCTCTAATTTTGCCTCGATCGCTTTTCGTGTTTTCAATCCACCGAGACGCTTCTTGCCTAAGCCCCTTTTCGGTTTTCAACTTACCGAGTTGTTTTTGTTTTTAGACAAAGTATTTCTTAACCGCATCAAGATTTACAGGATGCGGAGTTCATCACCGTCCATGGTTGTGAGAGTCATAGCATCGCCAAAGAAGCTTTTGACGATGTACGGGTCAGAATTAGGAGTCCATTTGCCCCTAGAATCGTTGAAGATGTTTTAAGCACGAGGTCGCTTCTCGAATTCACGAGGTCGACCTTTTGTCGAAAGCTTTTTTCATTCTTCTTTGATAGAGTTTTCCGTGACACAGAGCGGTCAGCGCTTTCTTCAATTAAGTTCAATTGGTCGATCGCTTTGACACCATTCGCCCCGATAGCTTAGTTTCCATGAGAACTCTCATTGATGGGATCTCAACTTCTACGGGAGCACCGCCCATGCCGATACTAGAGAAAAGGAGTTGCCCTATTGAAGTGCGTATGAAGCACGATATCCATGCGAGCAAATGGCAAGATTTCGTGGCCTTTGTAGGTGATGACCATCTTCCGGACGATCTTTTGATGTTCTTGTTGGCGCTTCACGCCGCCATTCATCTTTGGCCTAAGGAGACGAGTTATGATGCTCGATCTTGAATTCTCACACGCTCGCATCATTTTGTTGTTCAAGTTAGATCCATTTTCCGTAATTATATTACTTGGGATTCCATACCGCAAATGAGGTTGTTCTTGATGAACCTCACAACCACTTGTCTCGTAACATTGGCGTGAAGACGCTTCACCCATTTGGTGAAGTAGTCAATGGCTACTAGAATGAAGCGATGTCCATTGGACGCTTTTGGTCTGATCATCCCGATCATGTCAATGCCCCACATGGAGAAAGGCCATGGAGAAGGGAGAATGTTGAGTAGTCGGTGGCACATGGATCTTATCTCGCAGATCCGCACTGTGACATCTTCGACGTGTTTACGCAATCGATTCCATCGTTATCCAATAGTATCCTGCTCTCAAGATTTTTCTATACATTGCATGCCCGCTTTGAATGGGTTCCAAAGGACCCTTCATGTACTTCATGGATGATTGTGTCCGCTTCTATCCGTCACGATCCGAGAAAGCGTAATCCATGTCAAGTTTCTTTTGTATAGGACATCTTCATTGAGGAAGAAATTCTCGGAAAGCCTCCTTAGAGTTTTCTTATCTTTGTACGATGCCCGAGTGGGTAATCTCGTTTGAAGGAAACGCTTGATGTCGGAACCACTTTATCATCAAAGATCGCTTTACCTTGCAAAGACATATGCAGTCTTTCAAGGTGTCTGATGCGAACTGGAATATCGTTCGATCGTTGACTTTGAACATGGAAGATAGAGTAGCCAAGGCGCTCGCCATTCGATTTTGATCTCGAGGGATATGATGCACCTCTACTTTGTTGAAGAAAGTCAACAACCGCCTTGCATAATCTCTCTGAAGGAATTAGACCAAGATGATGAGTTTCATACTTGTCTTTGATTTGATTGATCACGAGGGCTGAATCTCAGATATGTCAAGGATCTTGATCCTCAAGTAGATGGCTTCTTCAATACCCATGATGCATGCTTCATATTCTCGCTATGTTATTAGTACAAATAATAACAATCATGCGAAAACGGATATGAGAACCCCGAGTGATGATGACTCGCCCAATTCCATTGCCAAAATGTTAACTGCTCCATCAAAGACTAGGCCCCATCTCGATTCTAGATCTGGTCCTTCTCCGTAGCGGTTCGTCACAATCTTTCATCTTTGGCACATAACATCCTCGCCGGGAAGTCAAATTTGAGATTGGTATTCGTTGTTTACCGATAAGCCATGATCGCGAATGCTTCCTTTGACCGCTTCGAGCGCGGTATGGATGTCATATTCGGATAACATCGCCATCGAGCGATTCTCCTCATAAGGTGTTTTAAAGACGTATTTGATAGGATCCATTTTGGATATTAACCAAGTTGTGATTGATCATGTAATCGCTAAGACGTCGCCCACACCAAAGCGCAACATGTTTTCGAGTATAGAGTAACGAGTTTCACACCGTGAATTTTACTCGTAGTAGATGGCATGCTCTTCTTACCGGTTTCGCCTTTGTTGTCCAAGTACACAACCCGATTCTTCTAGTACGGTAAGGTACATGGATTATGGTCTTCCTTCTACCGGAGATCGATTGGTGGTTCCGATGTATCCCTTTGATACTGCCGAATGCTTTTGGCAATCCCCCACAACCTTTGATTTTTGGCGGAGAAGCTTGAATATCGCCCACTGTGAGCGTTTATCCAGAGATAAACCGAGATGTAATTCAACCGTCCGAGAAATCCTCTTACTTGCTTTTCCGTACGTGGCGAGGCATTTCTTGAATAGCCTTGACTTTGTCGTGGTCCACTTCAATTCTTTGACTCGACGATGAAACCTAGGAGTTTTCTATCTTACCAAAGGCATTTGTTAGGATTCAGCGGAGTGAATTTCTTAATCGCCGAACAACTTTAAGAGATATTCTATATGCTCTTATTTTGTATCGACTTTGCTATCATGTCGCTCACGAGATTTGATCTCTTTGCATCATGTCGTGAAAGAGAGTAGTCATTGCCCTTGGTAAGTTGTGCCGCATTCTTTAATCCAAACGGCATTACTTTGTAGCAAAAGTGCCCCATGGCGTGATGAAAATGTCTTCTCCATGTCTTCGGAGCCATTCGATCTGATTATAACCGTAGAAACCATCCATGAAGGAAAAGACGTTGAATTTACAAGACTATCCACTAGCATGTCGATATGCGGTAGTGGGAAATCGCTCTTCGGACTTGCTTATTCGATCCAGTCAACACACATTCTCGACCTTTCCGCCTTCTTGGAGACGGGCACTATGTTGGCTAACCATTGAGGATATTCGGCGATTAGGAAACCAGCGCGAGTCGCTTTGAACTTCCATTCGATTTTCACCATTTCGTGGTGAACTCTTCTCGCCGCTTAACTAGCGGACACTCGGTTTAACGGTAAGCGATGCTCCACGATGTTGGTATCCAAACCGGCATGTCAGACCAAGCGAACATCAACATATTTTGAGAAGAACTCGTTTGTTTGACGCTGTTGCAAGTGAAGTCTGATATTTACTTTTTATCTTCCTCGAACCCAAGTTGATTGCTTCTAGAGGTTCTTTATGAGGTTGAATGATCCTTTCCTCGTGTTTTAGCAACCGAAATTTCATCCGGGATCTCTGCTTTCAATTTCTCTTCGGCGACTCATAGGGATTTCAAAGTTGAGAGAGCGAGAGTTATTTTTCAATGGATTTGTCCATCCGCTTAATCATGATTTGATTTTATTTTGATTAAAAAGAAATTTTTTTTGTGAAAGTGTATGCGATTAATTTTATTATTTTTGAAGAGAGATTTTTTTTATTGTGTTTTTAGGATTATCATTTCCGTAAAAGGGTAAAAATGAAAATAAACACAAAATGTGGAATCAAACAACGCTTTATTTATGATTCACAATATGAACAGGCTCTAAAATATAAACTCATTTGTCTTCAAGACAAAGAGAAATTTATTTAAAAGCTAAACCCTATAAAACATCTTCGCTTTGGGCTAAGCGAGAGTTCAAAACAAAAAGCAAAGATAAACTACTTAGAGCTATGAACATTAGTCCAAACTTCAATGGTTTCCAGAGTGACGAACTCCTTGGAAGTCGAGGTACTGGTAATTTTCCGCTCTTAACTCCCGAGTAAACTTTGATTGTGGTCGAGTGCTTTGAAGACTCTAAACGATGGCTTTGCCTTTGTGCCGCTAAAGCGATCTTCTTGTACGACGAAGTACAGAGATAGCATTTGTACTTCATGATCTTTGTGTTGACTATCGGATGTTCCTTCCGCCTTCTCGAGTGAAGAGAGACTCGTTGTCGGCCACACTTTCCGCATCATCCTGAAGTCATAATCTTGATCTTCAAAGGATCATGTTGATGTAGTGATAACCGTGATCCGCTTGGTGAAATCCACGACGTGTTGAAACAAAGATCTTCATTTGGGATCTCGATTTGTTGATTAGGTTGAGAAGACGAGTATTCCTCTTCTCGATTGACTAGGATATTCAAAGTCATCACCCCATCCTGTGTGTTGGATATCTTCGATCCGAATTTTTGAGCTTTCTGGCGCAGAGTATTTCACCATGTAGTCAAATTTACCACTTGGATCTCCCAAGGTATCCCAAACTTCGCAGGGATCATGGATTTTCATGTTGCAGCAGGACATGTCTTGAATTGATCACCGGTGCATATGATTCCTCTTGAGACCTATATCGTGGCTATTCAAATAAGTGCTCCACTCTTCGGCCCGAGATGGATCCTCTTCATCCTCTTCAATGGTTACAACATTAACCTCTTTATGAATGTGGTTTAAGAAACCTCCACTATGAAATACTTCCTTGATCGGGGAAAGTGTTTCATCTTTCCGTTTTTCTTTGGAGAATACGGGTGTGAACCCAAGTCCGGCTTTCGTTTCATTCTTGACAGGTTTGATAACTTGTCCCCATCCTTGAGTATTGCCATCTTTCACCATTTGTGCCGCTTTATAATGAAGATAGATGATCCGCTTTTTAGTAGATTCATCTTCTAACGGATTTTCTGGGAGATGCGGAGCTTCAATGTCATTGGCAGTGATGAAGGAGAAACTGGATAGATGACTTACAAGTAAAGCTTGTTCACCACTGATGGTCACCAACTTTCCATTTACTATGAATTTTAATTTCGATGGAGAGTAGGTTATCGCCCTCGCCTCATGGATCCAAGGTCTTCCTAAGCAATCAGATGTACTGTACGCTCCATGACTTGGAAGGTAATTTGAAAGTGTGTGGGCCAATCGTCATCGGAGATATATTTCTCATAATCGACTTCCTTGATCCATCAAAAGCTTTCTATTATGTCGTTGAACTTCATTGGTGTTTTTGTAAGCTAAACGAGCGAAGCTGCTTTTGGCATTACGCTTAAAGATGAACTCGTATCCACCAATACATTGATAGGGAATCATTCGGCAAATCATCGAGATGTGCAAGGCCAAGTTGTGATGTTTTCTTCCGAAGTTCTTCACTAAACTCGATTATTCCAGTCGTTATGTTGGAGACGATCCTCCAAATTGGTATGTCACATCCGATCCACATAAGCTCGGTCTGTACTTCTCATCAAAGCTCGGTGAGCTTGAGTTTGAGGAGTAAAGATGATTGAAATTTTTGAAGGAGTTCAGATTAATTGTCTACGACTTGATATTCACTCTTCTTGATTAGTTTCAGATTCCCAAAGTTCGAGTTGATGTTGGTTAGAGAACCAATGTTTGTTCTTGTTAACAATGGGAATCGCTGCGGATTCTCGTAAGATATGTTAACTTGGTTTTGTTTAACAATGAGTCAAGGCCATTTTGGTAATGGAGCGTACTGCCCACTTCGTGTTACTCGTCCGATTGTTATATTGACATTAGCCGAAGAGTAGGTATGGGTTTCTCCTTCCCATCTTCTATCGGGTTGCATTGTAATCGGTAAGGAATTGCTCGTAGAACTGCATATGAACAGACCGTGGACAAATCACCAAAGGAGATGTTGGAATGTTGGAACCATTGTACGCGATCTCCACATGCTCGGGTATGTTGAAACAAGGGATCACAACGTTTACTTCGGGATTTTCCGAGTTGATATCTGAGACTAAAAGCTCATGCGGAAAATGCCCTATTGTATTTACGTCATGGTCATCTCTATTTCTGTAAATTTGTAGGTCACCAATGTCTAACAAATGTTGAATATCCGCTCTTATGGTGGGACATCCATGAATATTCTTGGAGCAGATATAACAAGTCACGAATGCTTTAGTGAAGGTACTCATTTTATCAGATGCTTCATGGAGATGCACCAAGTTTTTGACTAAGTTTACTCGTGACAAGGTATTCTGTCTGTATTCCTTAGCATTAGATTCATTGAGTGTCCACTATGACCGGAAGTGGATTGGCACATTCGACTTGTGTTTCGAAGGAAGAAGATTAGTCTTTACTAATCTCTCGCTTTCAATGCTATGCAATGCTCAAGGTCATGGCCTGTGCCCTTGGTGAAAAGGGCAAGAACGTCCGCTTTGTACCACCATGGTAGTTTTTAGGGACCGGAGGTGGTAACCTTTGTCTCGTATTAGATTCCTTTCTATCGCGCAGGTAAAGTTCTGTACGCCATTGGAATTGGATCGAATCGAGTGACCCGAGGCATACGGTTTTGATTAATATCAGCCGAAATGCTGACGAGGTGTTGAGTTTTTGATTTTGTTGAAATTGTGAGCAATTCCGTGTTTGGAGTTGTTGACAGAGGGTGCTATGGTAGCTACCGTTGTTGAATCACATTCTTGCGTGGTTTCTGACACCATTCCTACGCTCATGTTCTTTTTCCTTGGGAAACCGGTTCCAATTTTCTTGGTACTACTAGAAGATCCTACTTCCTTGGTTAGACGTCCCGTCCGAACCCCTTCTTCTAGTCGCATTCCCATGCTTACCATTTCGTTGAAGTCTCCGGAGCGCTTAGCGATCATTCGCCATAATAGAATGAGCCTAGAGTATTCAAGAATACCTTAGTCATCTCTTTCTTCCAAGGGCGTTGACTTGGGCAGCAATTTCCTCCATCGCAGATATTCCTTGAATGTCTCTATTTCTTTGAGACATGGAGCGGAGTTGATCCCCATGTGAGCCATATCCAAGTTGAATTTGTATTGTCGGATAAAGGCTTTGCCTAGGTCGTTGAATGTTTGATATTCGGTGCCTAAACCCATATACCACTTCAAAGGCACCGTGAGACTGTCCTCGAAGTAATGGATCGCAATCGATGATCCTCATTGCGTAGACATTTTCCTGGCATACATCGTGAGATGACTTTATGACAAGAGTTTTGTACTTTTCAAAGTTGTGGACTTTGAATTTTGCGGTATTTTTACGCGAGGAACTAAGCACATCCTCGGCTTTTCCAAACAATTCTTTCCTCGAATCGCTTTTATCTCAAGTCGCATTTTGAGGAGTTGTTCGGAGATTCTCCATTGAACCACGAGCTCATGTTATTTCTCGGAGTGATGAACTTCTTCGCCTGTGGTAGCATGCACTACTTGAACCAACATGATCGGTGAGAAACCGACATTGTTACTTGTGGAAAAGTTATTCCACGCCAGGAGTGAACGTAACGCTTTGCCGCAGTAGGTATTTCAAGCGGGTTGTTTGAGAAGTCGGTTGGCGAACTCGATGCCGTTGAAAGGCATTCCACATGGATATCCTTCCCGCATGCCAAAGGTGAACCATCGTCGCGACAAACGAAACCGAGTAGTAGTATCCTCCGTTGCCGCTTGGTTTTGACCGCCGATGTCGCTTGTTGACTTTTACCGGCAAACGAGTTGACCAAAGATGTGAGTCTCTCCACTTCTTCTTGTAGTGTAGTTACCGTATACCGAGTTCAACGCTTTCTTGTTCAAAATTCTCCATTACTTTTCTTCTTTTGATCTAGTATCGACGCTCGAGTTGGTCAGGACGCGTCGAGAAACCCTAAGACGCGATTTTGACGATTTTTCTATCTCGCTCGAACTGCTCGTCGAAGTTGGAAAGTATCGACCCTAAACAATAGACTTAAATGCAAAGTATGATGCATGAATATGATTGTAAAGAAAAGAAATTTTCAAAGAATTTACGTTAAACGAGATATTTCTGGCAAATATTTGGATGGAAAACACGAATTTTATTGATTAATGAAGGAAGATTACAACAATTGTTTTTTGTTGGAGCATTGCTCACACAAATGATAAAATAAATGATAAAATTACAAACTAAATTGAACTAATTAAACGCCTTCGCTGGATGACGATCCAAAGGCTTGATGCGCTCTTTCGTGATTTTGCTCCCATAGTGAGCTTTTAGTTTGGCTTTTCGCTTTTAGCTTGCTAATGACTCTTCCACTCGCTGGGAGCGGATCGCGGTTGTCATTTCCAGCTTTTTCCTTTCTTGACGATTTCGATTGCGTTATCCTTCCTCGCGAATCTTCTTATCTTCTCCATGAGCCATTCATCCCGGAAGTAAAGCGCCTTTTCATGATCTTTGACTTGCTTCTTGAGCTTCTCATTCTCAAGGTTGGTCTTAAGGAATTTGCTTTCCAAAGCTTCCTTCTCAAACCTTATCTTGGTCAAGGCTTCTTGGTATTCTCCCACGCTTCAACGGGAAAATTTGTCGATCTGGTTTAATCGAGAACATGGATCCTCATAAGCGTAAGGCATTCAAAATTCCTTCGCTCTTTTCTTTACCCAAGAAGTGTAGGTTTCCATGGCTACACAATTTTTGCTTTCCTTTTCTTTCCTTCGGATGTAGTGCCAAGCTTTGATCATCCTAGCTTTCAACCCGGGAACTCTCCTTCATGATAGAAGTAGCTTTTCACCAGAAACCAAGGTTTACCAAAATTTGCGATCCGAGATGACTTTTTCTAGAAATGGGTTGTAGTTGATTCCCTCTCGCATCAATGAGAGGTACGCTGGCAAATTTCTCAATGATTTCCATCTCATTGTCCGCCAAGGTATACCAATGGATATCGCCGCTTGTAAGAGACATGAGTCTTCTTGACCAATGCCACTGCCTTTGTTTTCGTGGAAGATAGGAGATTTAGGCAAAGTGAGGTAATCCATTTGAAAACAGAGGTACGCAAAGACACGATAGTTCTGCCTCGACGATTCCTATGATGAATAGAGACGACGTATCACCAAGGTAGGAACGGATTTCCAATCGAAGATCCTTATATTAATATCAACTAAGTTTGGGACGTTGGGAAACAACACCAATCCATAGAGGAGTAAAGCTAAATAGCTTCAAAGGCTACCATACTACCAGCCCGAGAATTTGAGAGCCTCTCCATTATGAACTTTGAAGTCAGTCCTAAGAGTTTTCCTCCGTAGTTAGGTTTTTGTCTATCTCGATTTTTTATGTGAGTCATCGCTGCAATAATCGGTGACTTAGGAATGGCTTCCAAACCATTGAAAGGCACTTTGTCCGACATCGAGATACCTAGGATATGCGCATACTCTTCCAAAGTAGGCATCAACCGATAATCGGAAAGTGAAACAAATGATAGATCGATAGTAGAACCGAACGAAGGTTTTGAGAAGTCCTTCATCGACGTTAGCGCTCGTAAGAGTTAAAAGAGTTCCATAGTTTCAAATCCGAGGGATCTTCTACCAAGGATGCTAACTCTTTCAACTTTCCTACGCCAGAATTCTAAACTGTATCTCTTGGTGAATCTTCCTCCGACGCCATCACTCTAACCTAAAATATTTTACAAAGAAAAATCTCTAAATTCTTTTGAAATGGAAGAGAAATGAAGTTTTTTGTTTTTGAATGAATGAATGCATGAATGCGGCAAACATGGTTAGTAGTTATACACACGGGCAAGAGTTCGAAGTCACGAGCATGAAGCCAACGATAAGAATCAACGTGGTTAAGTTCTATTGGCTTATTCATCTGTGAAACGGGTTCTACTGATAATACAGCTCAACACTCCCTTCAAAACATTATTGGATTTGTTGAATACCGATGGTCCAATAATATTTTCAAGAGAAACTCCCGATCGTAGTATCGCATGACAATTACTCTAGGCTTACACCGAATAATATCTACACTACATCCTAATGGCCGGATGGTTTATGTGTTCTACACCACTCACCTTCTTAAGTTCCTCAAAAGCACGTTGTCTTCACAATTACTTGCTAAACACAATACCCCAAGACAACCTCCATCGCTGAAATATTAACTTCGAGAGCATTGAACCTCACGATTAATATCTCCACCTAGATCTTAAAAATGTTTTAAACTGGTTAGGATTTCTTTCCATCAAGTGAAATCGCAAACACACAATAAAGAAAAACAGATATATGCAAAAATATGAAAAGCTTATCCCCTTTCTTTTCTTTTTGAAAACAAAAAAAAGCTTGGTGCTCTAAGGCAGAGTAACGCGTCTTTTTTTTTTTTTTTTTTTTTTTGAAAATCAAAGTTTCAACAGACTCCCAAACAGAGTCGCCATTTCTCGTCACAAGAAAGGTGACGCGCTAGAGGATGCGAACATGGTGTTCGGATTCTCTGGCTCGAAACGATTTAAATCTTTTGATTTGTTTATAAAGATGCCGCGAGCATCAAGCTTTATTATTTTCAACACAAGAAAGATGATTTAATGATTATGAAAAGGGAAAGTCAAATACCTCAATTGATATTGATATGTGTAACGCCTATCGCAAACTAGACGCAACGCATTGGGGAGATTCTGAGTAAGGGGGATTGTTATATAAAGGGAATAGATGGAGCACCCTAAATATAAGTAGTTATCTACAGCTTTATATATGAACTGCTTGATATGTTTGTGTGTTTTAATTGCTATTTCTATGATTGGGAAAGTTTCTCCTTGGGATTTTAAGAAAGATTGTGTGGGATTCTAGCTTATTATTATTGTGCTCGCAAAGATCCGTGGATCTTCTCATACATATCCCTAGTGGGAATCGAGCATTTGTAGCTCGGATCTCTGTGGTTCTATGGTTTGTTTGGTCCGAGGGAGAAAGAAATTTGCTCGCCAAGGATGAGACCTCAGCCCACGTATTCTCAAAGGGATATTGAGAAAGTCGAGCAATCGTAGTTCCCACTTATGCTAGTGGAAAGCAACGGATGTTATTAAGAGATGAAATGTCATCTTAATGAAAATGTATCTAATCTATTTCATCACATACATTTTTGAAAATTTTGATTGATAAAATCTTTCGTTGTAAGTATTAGGTGTTTTGCTTGAGTGTACAAGCTACCACTTACATGTTTAAGAAAGATGTTTGAAAAGATGATTGAATCTTTGACGTAAGTATTGGGTGTTTTGCTTGAGTGTACAAGCGTTACCACTTACAATTAAGAGATGTTTTTTTTGTTTGAAAAGAGTTTGAAAAGTTTTGAAAAGTTTTGAAAAGTTTTTTGTTGTATGTGATGTGATAGATGAGATACTTCTTCCATAGAGATGATAAATGTCTAAATCTCAAGGAGAAATTGATTGGATTAAAGGGATGCTTTTAAGAAGCCCGTGGGTCCTTGTATTGTTAGCCCAAGAGGAGGCATTCCGAGGGTCATCGAGGGTCATCGAGGGTCATCGAGGGTCCTTGTATGAAGCTCAAGAGGAAGCTATAGGGTATGGCTGGCTTTGGCTTGAAAGGGATTTCACCGAGAAACCATCCTTTTCTGAATAAGAGCAATTTCACCGGGAAATTTTACTCTCTGGGGGATTTGAAAGTGATTTCACCGGGAAACCATCCTTTCAGGGTTCTATCTTAGCGCGGGTGATTCCTTGTATTGGAAGCCCAATATGAGGCTTTTAAGAGATTTCCTATCTCTTTCATTGTATGATGCCCAAGAGAAGGCTAAACTCAATGAGGAGTTCTTTTGAACGAAGCCCAAGAGGAGGCTGACTCAACAGGGGAGTACTGTCTTATACGAAGCCTAAGCGGAGGCTAAACTCTGTGGGGAGAGTTTTCTTTGTACAAAGCCCAAGAGAAGGCTAGACTCTGTTGGAGATAAATTATCTTGTATGAAGCCCAAGCGGAGGCTATACTGTGGGGAACCTATTGATTAGTCTAATTGTTATGTTATGATTAGACAATTTGTATAAACAAGTGTGTGTGTGATATGTATTCACAGGAGTTTATGAAGGAAATATAAACAATGCATGATGTTTATTTACAGCAGTTTATGAAATATAAACAAGTGTCTGTGAAACGAACGTTAAAAAAACGAGCGTAACTTGATTATTTACAAGTTTGAACTGTGTACAAGGAAATGAATATGTACACGAACGAGTATTTATGTACAGAGAATGGTGGATGTACATAGGAGGGTCGACTTACACCATAGGGAGGCCCATTGATTTGAAAACAGCTTCACAGGAATAATGCTTCTTTCAAAATCAATGGTATTCAGTAAAATGTACAGATGAAACGAAAATGATAGATTGAAGTTTATTCAAAAGGTATCCATTATGTATATAAAAGTATTTGAAAAAGAAGTATCTGCGTTATGTACAGATAAAAATTTGTATGTGTTTTGAAAAGAATTTGATATGTACAAAGAAATATTATGTACACAAAAGAATGTTATGGGACTTACACCGTGAAGGAGGCCCATTGGTTTGAAAGCAGTTTCACAGGGAATAATGCTCCTTTCAATACCAATGGTATCGGTGTATAAACAAACAAATGAAAACAAACGAAAGAAATTTGTTTATGTTTGAATATTGACAATGATAATTTGAGTATGTACAAGTAAAAACTAAGTATGTACATAAAGGATTGGGACTTACACCATAAGGGTGGCCCAAGATCGATTGAGAAATTCGAGAAAGAACGAATTTGATTTTATCGTTCAAATTGGATCGATCATGGTAAAAATGTAAGTTTTGATGAAAAAAGTTTTGAAAAATGATTTGAAAATGTTTTGAAAGGTGAGGTTCATTTATGAAAAGTTTTGAAAAATCGAAGTCGAAAACTTGAAAAATTCACCTTTAAGGAGGTTTGAAAAGTGTTCGTAACGCTGCTCCGATTAAAATTTAATCAGATGAAAGTTTTTTCTGAACATTTTTGCACTATCATAAAATAGATGTATTTGTTGACAAGTGTTTAAAAAATCATCTCAAAATGAGAAGTTTTGATTGATCAAAAAAATTGTGGAAGTTTTGTAAAAAAACATGAAAAATTTGAAAAGTTGTAAAAAGAATGGTCCCGTGGGTATTGAACCCATGACCATGAGGTGGGACGCGTGGCAAAGAAACTTAAGACCAAGCAAGCAACCACTAGACCAAACGCTTCGTGTTTTAGTGGACAATGACACGCTGATATGAGATTGGAAAGTTTGAAAATTTAAATTGGAAAATGATGAAGAACACGCTGTAATGTTCTTCATGATTTTGATTTTCGTAAATCCAAATCCTAGCTAGAATCCTCGCTTTCTCAACCAAATTGAA
This sequence comes from Vicia sativa, assembly GCA_021764765.1. NCBI lineage: Eukaryota > Viridiplantae > Streptophyta > Magnoliopsida > Fabales > Fabaceae > Vicia > Vicia sativa. The sequence continues at coordinate 94,665,471 of CM038794.1, read as the reverse complement.
TGATATAAAAATGAAACTTGATCGATTTTGCACAACGAACATGATAGTAATTGTTAATTTCATTTATTTTAAGCCCAGAACATTTTTGGTTTCAAAGAACACTAAGAACCCTAATCTAAAAAACTCAAATTAAATGATAAAGGTTTGATGATTCTTGGATTTTTTTGAGGGTTAATGATCGTTATTAGTGCAGAAAGAGAATGGCCGTGAGTTTTTTCAAAAGGATGCAAGGAATTATGAGAATGGATTTCGTGTTCTTACCTGTGAAAGTGAGAATCGAAAACTGGATTTAAGTGCTTCCAGTTGTTGTTTTATGACTGCTTGAGCACCAACGGCATGTATGGAAGCTGTGAGGATAGTCTGCTTGCCTTGAATCCTTTCCAATCAATCCAGCCAAGTCCACCTGCACAGTTCAAAAATGGCAACTGGATTTTGATAGAAATCGTGCTTAGATTTTAATGGCCTGGATCATATACATGATGTATAGTGATGCTGTTTGAGTGATTTGATCACAGTTTGATCAAGCTTAACTCCAAATTCGATTGCTTGGGCAGTTTGAAAGTTGTGAAAGCATGGAAAGTGAAAACTGTTTTTTAGCTTGATCTAGCTTGATTTTAATGTTTAAACAGATTCCATATGGATATTATGATATGTTAGACACCAAAGTTTATCATAGTTCTTGCTAAATTTTAAAATTGCAATTTTTGGCAAATTGAACTATAATGCTTGAATTTGAAGAAAGTGGAAGGAAAGCATGGATTTGTGATGCTTTGGTGTAAGTTGAACTTGAATTGGTGATCCTTTTATAGGCCAAAAGTTCTGATTTGTTAGGCAACAAGGACATGGCAATTGGATGAATCATGGATTGCTTAAGGGGCAAGAATGACAATTGCCAAAAAAGGAAACTTCCTTTTTTCACCATGTGCTTCAATTTTTACAATTTGATCCAATCCTCTCAATTATTACTCTAGGCTGATATTTATCAGTTTGATGACTCATTTGGCATGGTGGCAAGTGGTCTAAATGAGAAAAACACAAAATGACCTATAATTTGATGTTTTGACTTTTGAAAATCAAGTTTCATGGAGCCTTATGTTTCAATTTCAAAAGCATAGCTAGACTCCATGGATTTGAGAGTTCTTGGACATTTTGGAAAGATTTTTTCACAAGCTACAACTTTCATGTTTTGAGTTTTTTCCAATTCAAATTGGAACTAGGTGAAAAAATGGCATGAAGTTTGGAAAAAGTAAGAAATTTCAACACTTAGAAAAATTTCTAAGTATAAAAACTTTTGACTTTTTGTTGACTTTTTCAAATTCTTTGATTTTTTATGATCATGATGGATCATTTGAAGTATTTTGATGTTGGAAAAAGTTTTGTTTTGAAAAATTTGATCAAAAGTCAAAGTTTGACTTTTCTATGCAGATGAATTTTCATCAGACGTTTCTGAAATTGACTGATGAAGTCTGTGAACCTCTGTGATGTTCTGAATCCAGAAATTAGGTCAACATGTTGTATCTAAGATATAATGACCAATATCTATCCAAAAAAGTCATTCGTTGCTCAAAAAATCAGAGAATGCCTATGCCCGATCAAAACCCTAATTGGTCGATCCTTGATTGATCTGTGAGGGAAATGGGTATCTGATGATCAGAGGCTGATGATTTGATCAAGATAGATCAAATGTGGTGAGAAAAACTCAAACCCTAATTTGATTGTCTCTTGATTCAGATGAAAATCTGATGAAACCCTAATTTTGACATGTGACTGCTACACCCGATTAATGCTGTCTGAATTGTTAGTGTTGCAATGATGCCAATGTAAGGTGGTATATTAGGTCAAAAATTGCGGTATGACAGGCATTATGCTTGGTTTATGGACATATTCAAGCAATTACAAATCAACATTCCATTTACCGAGGCATTGGAGCAAATGCCTAAGTATGCCAAATTTATGAAGGACATTTGGAGGAAGAAGAAGAGGTATACAGATCAAGAGACTATTATGGTCGATTCTAGTTGTAGTGCGATCATCCAACGTACAATACCAAAGAAAGAAAGCAATCTATGGCGTGTCACTTTGCCCGTTACCATTGGTGATGTTTATATTTGCAAGGGATTGATAGATTTCAAATCTAACATAAACTTGATTCCATTATCTATTGTGAAGAGGTTGGGGAATATTGAGTTAAAATCTACAAAGATGAGTTTGCAATTGGCGGAAAAGTCTATTACTCACCCACATGATGTAGCCTTAGATTTGTTGGTTAAAGTGGATAAATTATTTTTTCCCGTTGATTTCGTTATGATAGAAATGGAAGAATATTTGGATGCTCCATTGATTCTAGGGCCATTCATGATGACCGCAAGAATGATGATTGATATTGATGATGGTTTAATGAAAGTGCGTGTGCAAGACTAAGAGATTTGTTTCAATATTTTGAAGCAATAAAGCATTCAAATTATAAAAAGGATTGTTTCAAGATAGACGTTATTGAAGAAGAAATATAAGAGGTCACTAGCCAAGTGCATCTTACAAATCCTCTTGAAAGGACCTTGACCAAGCTTTTAATGTGCTCGATGACGCTGAAAGGAGGGAACTTGAAGAGTGTTTGGAGGAATTAGAGGTTTCAAAGAAAGTGCAACCGTGGGACAATGAGATTGGGATTTTAAAGAAGGGTTATTGGATGAAGAACCAAAATGTAAGTTGAAGATACTACCTTCTCATTTAAAATATGTGTTTTGATGATGGAGGTAACAAACCCGTGATTATTAGTAACACTTTATCAGAAAAGGAGGAATGTAGTTTGATTCATGTTTTGAACACTAACCAAAATGTAGTAGGTTGGGTGTTATCTAACTTGAGAGGCATAAGCCCCGCTTATTGTATTCATAATATCATGTTGAAGAGGAATTCAAACCGTGTCCCAACCGCAAAGGCCCTGAATCCGGTTATGAAAGAAATTGTGAGAAAAGAAGTTGTTAAGATGTTGGAAGTGCTCATGATTTATCCGATCTCAGATAGCACGTGGGTAAGTCCGGTTCATGTGGTCTCCAAAAAGGGTGGTTTGACGGTTATTTCAAATGAAAAGAATGAATTGGTTCCGACACGAAAAGTAATGCGTTGGAGGATAAACAAAATTTATTGATTATAAAAGGCTAAAAAAAGCTATTAGAAAAGAATGTATTGATTATAGAAGGCTAACAAAGCTATTAGAAAAGATCATTTTCCTTTCTTTACGGATCAAATGTTGGAGAGGCTTTCGCAATTTTATTGTTTCTTAGATGGATATTTGGTTACAACCAAATTTCGGTGAATCCGAAAGACCATGAGAAGACGAATTTCACTTGTCCTTTTGAGATTTTCGCGTATAGACGTATGCCTTTTGGCTTATGTAATACGTCGAATACTTTTCAATGTTGCATGCAAGCCATCTTTTCTAACTTGATTGAAAAGACCATTGAGGAATTCATGGATGATTTCTCCGCCTTTGGACCATCGCTCGATTTGTGTTTGAAGAATTTGGACACCATCTTGAAGAGGTGTGTTGATGCTAACTTGGTCTTGAATTGGGAGAAGTGCAAATTTATGGTGACCAAGGCATTGTTCTCGGGCACAAAATTTATTCAAAAGGGATCGAGGTTGACAAAGCCAAGATCGATGTGATAGAGACGCTTCCCCCACCTACCAATGTCAAAGGGAACCAGAGTTTTCTTGGCCATGCAGGCTTTTATCGAAGACTTATCAAGATTTCTCCAAGATCGCAAAGCCGTTGAGCAATCTTCTCAACAAAGATAAGTCTTTTATTTTTGATAAATATTGTTTAATTGCTTTTGAAAAATTAAAGGAAAATTTGACTAATGCACCGATAATCACCGCACCAAATTGGAAATTAGATTTTGAATTAATGTGCGATGTGAGTGATTATGTGGTGAGAGTCGTGCTTGATAAAAGAAAGAATAAAATTTTCCATGCAATACACTATGCTAGCAAAGTTTTAAATGTTGCTCAAATAAACTATGCAACAACTGAATAAGAGTTGCTTGCTATAGTGTATTCTTTGGAAAAATTTCGTTCTTATCTTATCGGATCCATAGTTGTGATTTTCAGGGACCATTCGAATGTAAAGTATTATCTCACCAAGTCGGACTTCAAACAAAGATTAATCCGTTGGATTCTATTGTTACAAGAATTTGATTTGGAAATCTGGGATAAAAAAGGTTCCAAAAACTTGGTAGTGGATCACTTGTCCCAATTGGTCAATGTAGAAATTACAAAAAAAGAAGAGGAGGTAAGAGAAAATTTTCCAGATGAGAAACTTTATTCGATTCAAGTGAGGCCTTGGTTTGTCGATCTTTCTAATTATAAGGCAATCGGTTCAATACCGGAATACCTCACTAGTAATCAAAAGAAGAAACTCTTATCGGATGTCAAGCAATATGTGTGGGATGACCCATACTTGTTCAAGGTGGGTGTGGATAGAATCTTAAGAAGGTGTGTAACAAGTGAAGAGTCCAAAGACATTATTTGAATTGTCATAACTCTCCATATGGAGGACACTATAGGGTTTGCTAACAGCCACTAAAGTCTTACAATCAGATTTTATTGGTCATTATTTAAATATGCTCATGAGCATACAAAAGCTATGACCAATGCCAACGGAGTGGAGGAATAGGTAAACGAGATGAAATGCCTCTAACTAATATGTTGGAAGTTAAGGTTTTTACTGTTGGGCCATTGACTCTGGCCCATTCCCCGTGTCTTTTCCAATGAATACATACTTGTGGTGGTTGCTATGTTGGAAGAAATTGCTTCACCCAAAACCAACTCCAAAACGGTGATAATTTTTTATAGAAAAGCATCTTTTCAAGTTTTGTGTGCCGAGGGTGTTGGTAAGTGATGGTGGTTCGCATTTTGCAATGCACCTTGGAAAAAGTTTTAGAACATTATGGTGTAAAGCATAAAGTAACCACCCTTATCACCCCAAGCCAATGGTCAAACCAATTATCCGATAGAGAAATAAAATAGATTCTTGAGAAAACCGTGCCAAGTGCAAGGAAAGAATGGTCCTCAAAATTGGATGAAGCTTTGTGGGCATATCGTACCGCATACAAAGCTCTCATCGGACTGACACCCTTCCAAATGGTATATGTTAATACTTGCCACCTTCCGGTAGAATTGGAACATAGAGCACTCTGGGCTCTCAAAATTTTGAACTTTGATACCAATCTAGTCAGAGAAAAGAGAAAAGATCAACTTCATCAGTTGGAAGAATTGAGAAACGATGCTTACAACTCAAACAAGATCTACAAAGAGAAGGTTAAAGTTTATCATGATAAGAAGCTCAAGAACAAGGATTTTCAATCGGGCCAAAGTGTACTTTTGTTTAATTCTCTGATGCGGCTTTTTCTAGGAAAAATTACGCCAAAATGGTCGGGTCCGTTTTTAGTCAAAGAGGTCAAAGTTTATGGAGCTATTGTGTTGGAAGTTCCGGGAAACAAGAAGGTTTGGACCGTTAATGGTCAAAGGTTAAAAGTTTACATTGGTGGCGAAAAAGCCGATAAATTTGTTGTACTTTGATGATCCTTGATCATCTTGAACCGTCGAGCTTGAAAAGACGTTAAACAAAGCGCTTTGTTGGGAGGCACCCCAACATTGTAAGTATTCATTTTCATAGTTTTTAAGTTTGTGGAAATATCAATTTTCTAGTTTTTAAGAATTTTTCCAAATTTCGCAGACCGGCTTAGCGACATATCGTGCTTAGCGGTCGCTAAAAATTTCAACCCATCTTACAGAGTTTCGGCTTAGCGGTCCAACCCGGCTTAGCACGCCTGTGAAAAAATTGTTGTTTGCTAAACCCAAACTGTTGGCCCAACCCTTATATGCGAATTAGTGTGTGTAAAGTGGGTAGTCACCCAACTTCTCACCTTTTCTAACTTTCCCCATTATCATCTTCCTCACTAAGAAAATCCAAAACCCGATAACTCCAAACTTCAAATTTTCTGAAAATTTTGTGTGTTTTATCACTAATCAAGCATCAAGGTTTGTTTATTTTTCTATTTTCCTCTCTATTTTCTATTTTCCCTTTTTCATGTTAGAAATTAGTTTTAGGGTTAGCATTTTAGGGTTTTAAGTTTAGAAATAGGATGTTTTAATTCTATATATATAGTTGTATATTGAATTTTCGCATTGGTGTGGTTGTTTTCTTCCATAAATTTATTTTAGGACAAGAAAATTTTAATTGATTCTCAAAGCGTGCTAAACGCGATAGGAATGCTTAGCGCGGTCCATAGCTTTTTGAAAAAAATTTCTTGCTGTTTTATGTTCTGATGTTAGCCCTTGATGATTTGTTTGGTTCTTTTTCACTGTTACTTGCATGAAAATAAATCTAATGGACATTTCAGTGTCATATTTCGTTGATTTTTTTTGTTGTGTCAGATGCCTCCAAAGCGACAAAGAGTTATGTCACCAGTTGCCGGAACATCTAGACCTATTCCATTTGATGGCACAGGATTTTTTGGGGCCTGAACAAGAAGCATGCTACAAACACTTGGAGGAGAGAAACATCTGGACGGAGAGATTAATTCGCATCAGCGATCATGGGCATTATACTCACTGTGGTTCCCTGTAGGAGGACTACCTTCGGAGGGGAACCCTTTTCGATTTTCAACCATGCTGCAGGGTAAGGTGATTTCTTTCTCTCGTGCTTCTATTAACATCTATTTGGGAATCAATTAGATAACTCCTGATGAAGATCTGGATGTTTATCATGACCAGTTTGCTCGTGGTAATTGGGATTTTGAAGTGTTGCAAAATAAAATATGTTTGACTTGGCATTCTTATGAGCTAAACAGATCTGGCCAACCATTGAAATTCAATCGGCCCAGTCTGAAAACAAATACCAAGATACTTATGTGTGATACCCTATAAAACTTGAGGCCCAGAAGTCACACATCCTCCATTCCTATTGAAACAACCAACCTTATTTCTCACATGCTTGATGAATCTCAAATTGATTTTGGTTGGCTTATTACTAATGAGTGAAGAGTGTAGCATTGAGTTACAACACAGTTGGTGAACGACTAAAATGTTATCTTACTTATCCAGGTTTGATAATGGCACTTTGTAAGCGAGCTCGGGTACAATTCCCTATTGTAGGTCACCTGACAATTGACGGTGTCATTGAAAATCACTATTGTGACCGTTATTGTCAGGATATTGATGTAAACTCGCCGCCCGGCAGATCTCGGCAAGGCCTTTAACGAATCCAATATTACCCAAAGTTTTATATGCAAAATCGTAGTAATTTAAAATTTCATAAATTCAATATCGAGGCATCACACCTTCAAAACCAATTTACTTTAAACAGTTTGTTTTAAAGTCTACATCTCGGATACATGGCATCATCGGAAAACATAAATGGATTCATAACATCAAACATCATCTTTATTAAACTTCCTTAACCAATAGTATTTTCATAAAGTATGATTCCTATACATAAAGGAATAACAACTAAAGAACAACAACAAGACATAAATATTCCCGAAAATACGATCGAGCGACACCGACCGACTAACAAGAGCTATAAACTTCGCTTCATAACTCGCACGTTACCAATATATAGGTAACGGCTAAACAAGTAAAGGGTGAGATACTCCAAAACATATGATTAAAGGCATGATATATATATATATATATATATATATATATATATATATATATATATATAGTTTTGGAAGTATAAAGGGTATAGATTAACAAGGGTAATTTTAACACATAATCAAAACTCACTTACTTTACTCGTCATTCTAATGTGTATAATCTACACTATATCACCATAACCTCATCGGCATCAAACGTCGCAACAACACATAACCCTCTGTCACCACGAAATCATCACGAGCTAATACGTCACTAATTAACACGGTAGTCTTAAACAACAACATCAATCAACATTAAATAATGCTAGTAATATAAGCAACATAAACAAATAATCACAAATGGGCTAAAGCCCATCTTCGCTTTTGGCATAAAGCCCATCATCACAACATCATCACAAACATCATCACATCATATGAAGACGATCTTCGCTCGGCATAAAAGCCATCATCACTTGGAATAAAAGCCTCTTCGTTTGGCATAAAAGCCCTTTTCGCTGATGCAATGTATGTGACTCGACAATAAAACAACACAACACAAACACACCATCGTCGCTTGTCAAAATTGGCATAAAGCCCACATTGCTATAATTTATCCACATCAAGATAAAAATATCATGGCATCATATTTGCATTATGCAAAACATCACTAATAATTCATCATCATCAAAATCATGCATTCACAAATCGGAAGCATTTATTAACAACATCAAGATAAACATCATGTACAAAGACATATATCGTCACATCGCATAATAACAAGTATTCATTAAATAACACACCGTCGCAAATCTTACGCTTATTCACCGCATCATTATTAATTACTTCACTAAATTCCGAAAACGGGAAAATAGTCGAACACCTATAATCGCCACGTAAACCATTCTTGATTACCGCATAATTTATAAACATCAACTTCAAAATCGGATATTTCATATATGCCTTAAATTGACTAAGACACACCGGGTCAATTGACCGTAAATTAGCCTATTTCGGTCGTCCATAAAAACTCACAATTTCGAAAACTAACTTCACCACTACGCTCTACACATCAAACTTAGCTAGCACGTCAATTTTCTGAATTCGGAGCAACTTGCTCCGTCGTCGAATTTACCAAAATCGGAAAATCGGAACATAATCGGGTTCTAAATTTAATCGGCTATCTTTTCCCCTAATTATATTTTATAGATACCAAAGATTACTATGTGGTATTGGAATTTTTGAAGAAAACAGAAGCTAAATGCAATGGAAAATTATGCAGGGAAATTGACAGAAAAACAGAAAAACACACATTACAGAAAAATGGAAGAACAGCAATTTTCCGATTTCTCTTCTCTACATGGGGACGGACGTCCCACTCATCATAGGGCAAGGGAGGCGGGTGCCTCAACCTTGTGGAGGTGGGCGCCTCCACCCCCTACTTAAGCCATCCAAACTTTCTTTCTTTTCCCTGCGTTTTTGTTTTTGCTTCATTGTATATAATTTTCTTTTTCTGGTTTTTTATATAAACTGTTATGTTTCTCTTTTCAATTTCCATTTTGATAATATAATTTTCATTATACCATTCTACTAATAACAACACCTATAATCTCTACTCCAAAATCAATTCTTCTAAACATTTCAACAATTAATCAAACCCTATAACCCAACCATTAGTTTTTCCCCCAAATCCAAAATATAATCATTAAAACCCTAACTACATGGATGGAGAAATCAAACCCCTTACCATGGAAGCTTGGTTGATTCATGATGATTCTTCAAGACCCCATCCTCAAGCTTGCTCATGTTCCTCCTCTCCTTCTCCTTTTGCTCTTCACCTCACAAAACCCTTCTTTTTCCTCTCAAGTTTCTATTTTGGTTTTTGTTGGAAAAATGGGAAGAAAAACAAAGGAAAGGGTTTTATAATGTTATTTCTTACTAGCTTCCTCTCTTACTCTTGTTTGGCTTGGTATGTTTTGAATGGAAGGAAAATGAGGAGAAATGATTTGTAATGGTATTTTCCTTACCAGTAAGCTTAAGGGTGCAAACCCAATTCAACATAATTAATCCTCACACCACCCAACTTAATTAATTAATTAACACCTTAATAATATCTATCAAGATTATTTATTCAATCAATTAAAACAATATCGGGGAATTAAATATCGGATCCGAATAATGTTTTACCGAACCGAACGAAATAAAACCCGGACCGAACACAACGTCGCCAGATACATTAATAGATATATTAATTAATATGAATATTCTCGTCGCAAGATAAATATCGATCGGTAATTCGAAAATATTAATATAATGTAATATTAATTAACAACGGGCGTTACACTTTCTTAAGCCAGTGTCCAGATGCTGAATGGAGCTGACAAATGCATATGGTTGTCGACGCCATCAAATTTTTTTACTAATTTGATATCAAAAAATGAAGTCGCCACCGAGATTTATTTATTCCTAGAAATGGGAAATATTGAATAAAACCCACGAGAGAAAAGAAATGGTCGTCGAGACCAAGAGATGTAGGTTTGGGAGTCGGTTATGCAAGGGGAAGGTATTAGCACCCCTTAGATCTATCGTACTCGATGGTACCCATTTACAATTTTATGAGTTGGAAAGGAGAAAGAAAAAGAGAAGAAATGTGTTTATTATTTTTTCTCGCCTTTAGTCGTAAGACTTAGTGCCTACGAACTCCCTAGTGCAATGTGAAAGTCAGAGTGATGTAGTTCGGCTAGAAAATTATTGTTTGTTGATTGATTTAAAATGAAGAGACAAGTCAACATTTTTAAAGGAGAAGACTCGTCTAAACGCCCACAAGTTGTGATAAAGAATAAAGGACTACGCACAAACATGAGGGAGGGTTTGAGAACGCCTCTAGTATTCAAGTGGAGAAGTCGAAAACCATGGAGATAGAAAAAGAACATCTCAATTATAAATGAATCATGTCTAATCTAGAAAAGGGTTTTAAAGGTAAAAGGTGCTCAGATGCACAAAAAGCTTGAATGAGTTTAGATTGATTGAGTGGGTGAAAAGTACTGAAACATTAGGCTATCATCTAATGATTCAAATACTAGAAACTAGAAGAGTGAGCTCATCGAATCATCTATCATCCTAAAACTTTATTATGAAATTAGTGAAGTGAAACGAGGTTGATGTTTATTAAGTGTTTCGAGTGAATAAAAATGTTTAGCTTATTGGGCTATTGTTTACAGTGATTTCTAGTAAACAACGGCTAGTTTTCCAATTAATGGTTACTTGCAGGATCGACTAGATTGATCCTAGGACACATGTGTCATAATTCATATTCATTAGCTGATGAGTTTATATTGGGTGTTGATATAGAATGTAAGGCTCTTAAAGATCTCTCTAAAACTATCTAAGAAAATATATTGACTGAATGCAAAAAGAAGGACTTCGAATTAAACTTGAGATTTAACAATTGAATGGAAAGACGAAGAGTTTATGAGAATATAAAGGTTTCTGAAAATGTAAAGTGTTTGGATGAAAGAATAAGGCAATAAAGTGAAATTTTTGAAAAGATAAAGTGTTTAAGTTTTCTAGAAATGTAAAGACATGTATAACAAAACGTAAAATGAAATCAAAGGATTCTAAGAATAAGAATACTGCAAAAATGAAAGGAATGTAAAAGGACTTGGATTTAAATTATAAAAAGTCATGATGTTCAAGACGTATATGTTGTCTTCCAACTCGTGTCCCTTATATCACAAAGAGTTTGAGTATTTTGAGATTTTTAGTACACAAAATGAACACACCAATTCTAACATAAAACACCTATTTATAGCATTTCAACCCTAACGGTCTTGTCAGAAATCATGCCACGCTCAAAGCATGCATGCTTCTCTCGCTCAACGCTTCCACGCCTTCTACAAATGGCGCCTATTTGAAATTTGAATCCTATGCCAAGCATTTTCTTGTCTCTTTGATTCAATTAAATAACTGCTTGGACCGCCCAATTCTTGCATATTTGCCCAAAAGAGCTCTTTATATCTAAACACCGAAAATGCTATATCAAAGTCCATCATTTTTCACTTGAATCGAAAAGCCTTTAGAACAATGGTTCTATGTGTTTAACCAATATTCATCATGATGCCAATTTGTCTTAACTTTTAGATTTTTATTTGAAATATCCCTTTAATATCCAAGTATCCTCTTATTCGAAATTTCCAACTAACAAATTGCCCCACAAGAACACGATTTCGAGATATAAAGAAATACTTGTTTTTGAATTACTCATGCAATTTCAAAACATTAGAACTCATGATGACTATACGCACACGATGTCATCAAGAGCATCCAACTTTCTCGAAAATGCCCAATCACCATGCCTAGACGTGCAATCATGGCGCTTATAGCTAATAATTAGCGTAAAGAAAACATCACTTCCCTAGGAACTTTAAAAATCCACCTTTTTCCTTTCTAATGAGGAAGTTACACATACTCCACCTTTTCCAAAGCTCAAAACTTTTAAAACCACCGAGAGATGCTATAAAAGCACTTCAACTTCTAAAGTCCATACTTTTCCAAACTCTCTCAATCTTCAAACAACTCAAGCATCTCGATTTTCAAAATCATTTAAATTTCAAAACGTGAAATTCCACCTAATTTTATTTGTTCTAAAAAGAACGGGAAAATATAGATAAAACCCCACAAATGCGGATAAGGCGGTCTACGTGACCAAAAACATGGAATCAGGAGTTGGTTATGTAAGGGGATGGTATTAGCACCCATTACATCCATCATACTCGATGGGACCCGCTTAGTTCTAAGTGTTTGTGTGTTAAATTTCTAAGTCATGAATAAAGGATAAAAGGATTTATTTATTATTATTTTGAGTTTGGCACGGTTTCAAAACCGTGTGCCTACGTATTCCCTTGTGTAATGGGAAAGTCAAAACTCCATAGTTCTTCTTGAAAAGGTTTTAAGTTGGTTATGTTGATTTTATAAGAAAAATCGTGCATTGATATTTCAAATGCTTGAACTTGGACTTGCTTTGTTTATTTGAAAAGCTTAAGTCCTTATTCATATTTGAGATGGCTATTGCACACTCTTTGTCGGAAAAGAGTTTGATGATCGCATACGAGCGAGAAAAGGATTTTGAGTGAGTTGAATTGATTTTAGGAGGATGAAAAGTACCAACAATAGGACTAGCATCCTACGATTCAAATACTAGAAAAAGATGAGCTCAATGCCCAACGAGTCATCTATCATCCCAAAAGTTTTCTTATGAAAGAGTGAAGTGAAAACAAAGTTCATTATTAAGAATCTTCAAACAATTGGACTAGCATCCAACGATTTAAAGATTCGAAGTTCATTTTTTACAAGTGTTTAAACAATTGGACTAGCATCCAACGATTTAAAGACTCAGAGTTTATTTTTTTACAAGTGTTTAAACAATTGGACTAGCATCCAACGATTTAAAAACTCAAAGTTCATTTTTTTACAAGAGTTTAAACAATTGGACTAGCATCCAACGATTTAAAGACTCAAGTTCATTTTTACAAGTGTTTAAACAATTGGACTAGCATCCAACGATTTAAAACTCAAGTTCATTTTTACAAGCATTTAAACAATTGGACTTGCATCCAACGATTTAAAGACTCGAAGTTCATTTTTTACAAGTGTTTAAACAATTGGTCTAGCAACCAACGATTTACATACTCGAGGTTCATTTTTTTACAAGCGTTTAAAAATTTGGTCTAGCAACCAACGATTTAAATACTAAGAGTTTATTTGGGACAAGTTTTTAATTGGCCTAGCGTCCAACGACTTAAAAACTTGGATTGAAATGCTCAAGTATCAAATACTGTATCTTATTAGATTAATTAGAATAGGTTTATGTAGAAATAAATTCTAAGAAGGCAATCGATATATTACATTATAATTTTACTTACAAATGAATATGATAAAAGTATAAGAATAAAAGTAATATGTATATAGTATATATTTACAATATTAAGTATAATAATAGAAATACTATATATAATCATATTTACAGTATTAAATATAAAGTAAAAATACTATGTATTCATACATACATTACTACATATTTAAATTTTAAATAAAAACAATAATGTCAATATTAAAAGAAATTGAATGCTTTTTTCGAATAATCCTCGAATGTCTACACAAATAGCAAACATTAGTAACATAGTGGTATAAAAGAAATAAAATTGTGATAGATATGCGTTAGTAACAAAGGAGTAAAAATCGAATGAAACTTAAATTATTTACATAAACGAATCAAAAAGGAAAGGTTTGTTCATTCAAGTATTTTAAATCGCAAATGGAGAACAAAGACTCAACATTCATGTTATGGTTCCATTTAAATTGAAAGACAAAAATCATGTTCTAAACACATTTAAATTACACGAACTAAAACCGGGCAACAACTAATCAACCAAACTTACTCAAAATAAAATGATCTTCTCGCACTAAAGAAACAAAATGCTGTCCTCGATAGTTTTCTCGGTTAAATCATACGCAACTAAATGCGACATTAACATTAACCCATCATTGAAACCACACGAGTATTGTTTCACCACAATTCCAATTAAAATGAGAATATCATAATAGCATGGCTGTCGCGACATGTTTCTCGCTTCAATCTTACGCGAACAAACGCGACATCGATATTAAACCATCATTGAAACCGATGTTAGAATCCTCTTAATGGTTTCTCAACTAGATTTACAGGATTAACACGGCATCATCATTTAGCCTTCATCGAAACTACACCCAAGTAACATTCATTACAAACTTCAACCGAATCTTGAGACAAGAACAAATTATCTAGGTATAAATTTTAGTGGAATTCAACATAAATAATCGGAATGGCATCGAATGCTACACATAAAGTAATGGTTTTACAACAGCTTATAGCATCACAGCTCCAATCACAAGAGTAACAATAAACCAACACAAAAATTCAACATTAACTCGCTTAATAAATCAATGTAATAGTTCAAAACGAAACTCGTAATGATTCGGCAAAGACGATTTGAAACCATAACATGATGGAATGAGTTGAACATAAGTTGTATCAGAGCTGGGCAGCAGAACGAGAGCTGGAGCTGGCTTCGCAGTGGTGGTAGCAGGACGCGATGGTGAAGACAGGAGGAACGATGGAGGAGAGTGCGCGATGAGAATGGAGATGATCGTGGAGGTGAGTGAAGGAGCGTAATATGGCGGAGCTGAAAGATTAGAAATAGTGGCAAGGTGAACAGGGTTTCGCACTGGAAGATGTAAGGAATCGTGGAGGAGTATTTTGTTTGGAAACGAAGGTGAGATGGTTTGTGGCAAGAAGAAACAGAGGGAGTGAAAGAGGATGCGGTGAGAGAATGAAAGGGATACGGTGGTTACAGGGGTTTCGCCACGTAAGTGTGTTGGAGAGGCCGAGGATGTTCAAATGGAGGTTTGGCGAGATGTGCTTACGGTTTTAGAGTTGATGAAGATGGAGAGTTTGTAGGTTGCAGCGAATTTGGAATGGAGAGGGAGTTATTGTGGTTGTTTGAAGGAGAGAGTGGAGGTAACACGAAGAGAGTGAGGTTGAGGGGTTAACGGTGGATGCGATGGCAAGAAAGGGATGGAAGGTATGAAGGTGGCTGAAGGGAGTAGCGATGGCTTGCAGTGAGGGTTGAAGCAGGTTCTGTGAAGGGTTTATGATGGAAGGGATGAATAAGAATGGTGAGTGGTTGAGATTGATGAAGTGGGTGTGGAGCGGATGAATATAAGGTATCAGGGAGTGAATGGCTTCGGTTGACACCAAAGGGGGTACGTGGCGGTGGGGTAAGGACGATGGGAGAGATGAAGGAACAGAAGTTAGGAGGTCGGATAAAAGATGATGGTGGTACTGTGATGGACGGAGGGAACAACCGACGGAGATTGAGCTAATGGAAGATGGGGGTAAATCGCGACTGGGGATTCGGTACAGGGAGTAGAGACAGGGGTTGTTGAACACGATGAAGAAGAAGTCTTTTCTTCTGAGTGATTTTTTGTTTTATAATTTGTATGTTTTTTTTTGTAGCCTCTGCTTGTTCCGTTTTCTTTTTTCCATTTTGGCCTCTTCTTGAACAGTAAACAAACTCCCAATATATAGTAATAAATTAGGTTTAGCATATTTTTACTAATGCCAAAAATGCCCTTCATGATTAAATGGGCGATAAAATTGGGTCACTTAAAATACCCGCAGACCTTAAAATTGGGTCACTTATAATAAGCCCAGAAAATCCTGAAGAGTTAAGGAATACCCGCAGACCTTAACGAATATATATGGCTAGAACAATATCAGAATTGTTGTGCATGAAGGTGCGAGGAGCCATAACATGCTGAATGTCTTGACTACGTAACTTTCGAGTTACCAAGATAATAAATTCAGAGCGCACGAGAATACACTGGGATAAACAAAACAATATTCAAGACAATCGTGTGATATAGATGTTTATGAAGTCAAGAACTTATTTCCGACGCTTCGTTGATGAGAGATTTAATGAACACATGCACATGTTAAACAACTTCCGAGTTGGCAAAATCTTCACTTTGTATGCGATAGCTTTTATCGGTGATAGAAGAATCGATTCAAGACCGCGACCAAAAACTTCTATGGTAATGAGCTTCAATTTGCTGGCATTGTATAGACAACGCGTTGTAGCAAGTGGATATGTGGATCAACGTCCGAGTTGGAGAAATATCCTGAGATTGAATAAACATCCTACCCGGTGGATATTTATTTTTTGAGTATTTGAAAACTTACTAGGGAAATAAGCACCAGAAGTTTGATGTAATTTTCTGAGAGCAGCTCAGAGAAGTAAATTTGTAAAAGTCAATGCCAATAGAATTTGCTGAGAGGATTCTTGTCTGAAAGAAAATCTTGAAAATACCAAGAATAATTTTGTAGTAATCCTTTCTGAAGGAGACTCACTTGGGAGTAAATTAAGCTTCGCTGGGGAAACTCCATAAGAAAACCGTGTGGAAAACTTCACTGGGGATTCCCGGTTGACAATTTTGCTGACGTTAGAGTCCATTGAAAGACAATTGTTTTGCTGGGGAAGAAATCTCGATTGGAGAAACCATCAGCTGTTAAGATCCATACAAGTATATCACTTGTGTTGTAGAAAAGAGGATAATTATGTCGTCTGAGAACTAATCCTTCAATTTTGATCGTCACGAGGACATTTACAGTTTCAGCTAAAAAAACCTGCAAAAGAAATATCTAGAGCTAATGCATGATGATTTTTTTTTGTGTTTGATGCAAAGAGTATGTGATTTCGACATGGAAGAGGAAAATTCAATCCATCATGCAGATAATGCACCATTTTCTGAATGTCGATCTACCTCTTGAATGGCTCCACGGTTATCCTTGCAAAAGGAAAGATAACAGTTCTGAAATGCATTAATAGAATGCCCCAAGTTGGATGAGTTGGACCAAAGAGAACATGGTCGGTAACTTTGAAGATTGAAAGTGGACCTCTGGGGATAAAATAATTTATATTTAGCGCATGTGCCGACATGAATGCCCCAACAGTTGACAAGATAACACCTTGATGATGAAGGATGTAACCAAAGATATACGGATATGATGAACCATTTTAACGTTGAAAAATCATCATTTTGTCTCGTAGCTGTTGAGCTAGCAGTGAGTTGCAATAAGCCATAGATAACTCCATTGGGGAGATAGGAATCAAGTTCAACACCATCTGAGGGGGATAAACAATTCCACGGTGGATAAATCTTCCAACGCAATAGCGATAACATGTATCGACATGTTTAAACAATTTGATGTTGCAATGATCTTCCGAATCTTTTAAGCATCTCACCGGTAGATGCATACTGCTGTTGAACAAGCGAGGAATGCACTGGGGAAATAAACACACCAAAGATTCACAGGGGATTAACTGAGAACAACTCAGAAAATCAGATATATAATGGACTGCCGCCACTAAGACTTACTCCGAAGTTGTTATCTACAAAACTCGAATGATCTTGATTGAGAATAAGAGCACCGAGGATACCGAAATGGTAATCCCATCGAGAAGGCTCACTGGGGAGCGGATGAATCTTTGATGGAGAAAACTTCTAAATATAAATCTATGGGTAACAACAATGGGGTGATCCAAATGGAAAATTCCTGACACAAGAGTTCACTGGGGATGATCGATCACTTTTCTGGGGAAGAAATTATCCTGAGAGTTGATGTCACTTCTGATTTATCTTTCGACTAAGCATTCAACTTGCACTAGGGAGAAGAACTAATTTATCATTTGAGAAAAAGTCTTCTGCTCGCATCGGGGTACTTCACAAGAACTTTTATAAAGAAAATCACCGGGAAAACCCGAGTAAGAAATTTCGTTGATACAAGAGTTCACACGGGGAAGCTCAATCACTTCGGAGGAAATTCGATTTGAGAATCATCACTGTTATAGACCAATTATGGCCAAGCCTTCAAACTTGTGACCAATAGAACTAAATGTCATTTGAGAAATAATCTTCAAATTTTGATTCACGAGAAGAATCACTAGCCGATCTTGAAACATCCCAAGTCTTGGTTAGTTTATGAATGAATGGGCTATGTAGGATATGATATGAATGCATGAATGAATGAATGCATGAATATACTGGGTAATGCATTGGCTATCAAACTGAATCCTCGACATCACTGGTTCGGAGGAAAGAAGAAACTGTCCCCATAAGATGATTGACCAAGCTCCAAATGTTGAATTGTCGTTGGAAGGGCTGCAATGCTAATTCTTATAGAAGGAAAAATAGAAAACTTCTGAATTGATCTGATAATGATGATTAGAGGCGTGCCCCATGCGTGGGAATGCGGCTGCATTAGATTTTGAACTTAAGAGATATATCGACTTCAGAATCTCAACCTGCCCCAGTCTGTTAGACCTTCTAGAAATCTCTCCTGAAAAGGAGTGCCCCGATATCCTGTGTTCTGAAGCAAAACTTTACTGATCATCACCATCTCAAAGGAACTGAATATTCTGATATGGGAGTATTAAAGATACTTCAACAAACACCTCGGAGTTATCGAATCCTAGAGTGGTGAACTTTGCATAAATGGACGACATACCCTGTGATGAACATTGAGACTCCAACGCCTCAAGTAGTTTCTTCGATTAAATGAATCTTTTCAAGAAGCTTTAGAAAGAATCTTGAGAGAATTCTACGCCTCAAGTTGTTTCGCATTGAATGTATCTCAATAATTGGCTATGCAATCATAGGGAAGACCTGTCCTGTGATGAGCTTTGGAGAGACTTTACGCTTGAAGTAATTGCTTTAGACCGATCGATTCTGAAACAAACATTTGCTCCAATTCGTAGAGCTTCATTGTCACGAGGTAACCGCTTCGCATCAACAACATGTGAACAACTAACTTGATGGAATGAGAGCTCTTTTCTTCAATGTCTCAAGAATTCCTGATTGATTGAACCGAACGATTAGTTCGAAATGCCCCAATGTAAACAAATTTTAGAGAGACTTCCACGCCTCGAGGTAATTTCTTCAAGTTGATCAATCATAAAATGACGGTTGTCCTGTGTTCACCGCTTGAGAAGGACCAAGTCACCTGCTGGTTGCTCTTAAGGACATGCCCCGTGATTGGCCAAAGTTTAAGAAACCGAATATCGACTGATTTCCAAGTTAACAGTAATCTGAGAAAACAACTTGTGATGCACTCAAAGGAGTCCTTAAACGCCATGCCTTTTGATACAAAGAGATGATCAAGTCTTCGCTTGGACAAGGTTAGACTCTTCATCGATGTTCATTATGAGAACTTCTTTAATGTCAAATAATTGGTTTACATGTAAGACTATTTATTATGACAATTATAATGTAACATTTATGCGTCTTGAAGTTTTGTATGAAAAACATTATGCCTTTTTTTGTGAGCGAAACACTTTTAGAGTGCAACACTGAAAATTTTTTTGAACAAAGATAAGACAAGCATATGATACCAACACAAATGCTTAGCACACATCGCAGGAGTCAGGTAAATGCGATCTCTTTGTTGTATGCTTTTGAATTAACCCATGCTTCAATTAGGACTTTTGAGGGTTGTAACGTGGCTTGGTTCACGGTTTTTTTTTAGAAAAAGATTTTTAGGCTCAAAATATTTGGTGCCCACCCATTCTCTATGACACCCCAAATTAATTCAAGTATGAAATAATTAGGAATTTAATTATTAATTTAATTAAAGGCTTAATTAATAATATTTTTGGATTAAATGGATTAATTATTTATTTTACTAAAAGGAAGGTTGGGGGTGTAAGGTTGAATTGGAGGTGTGTGGAGTAAAAAGTTCTACTAAAATCCTAATTTATTTATTTTTATTATTTGGCAAATTAAAAGGAATACATAAAGGAATAAATAAAGGAATAGAAGAAAAAGGGAGAAGAGGAAAAATAAGGATTTGCATTCTACGTAAAGTTGGAGGAGAGAAGAGAAAAAGGAGAAAAAGCCAATTCGTCGGAAATTTGAAGATTCATCGAGGTAAGGGGGATTGAATCATTATTATGCCCGATAGGTTTTGATGATCGATAGAATAATTCAATTCATTAGGAATATCGAAATTATGATTCTAGGTTGTGCCCCACCGCTATAAACCGACGAATAATTCAATTGGGAATGATAATAATAATCAATTGTGTAGGATGATCATAGAATAATTGGAAAACATAATTATGATGTTAATTAGGTGTGAAAATACATAAGAAATATTGTTTCTGATGTGTGCCATGGCTGTTGGTAATGAATGGATTAATTTGAACTGCACACAGTGAATATAAAAACTATATTTTGGTGAAAAAGCGAGCATGGGTCTTACAAGAAGTTATGTGTCGATGCATGCAGTAAATATTTAGAAAACCAGAGGCGTGGGAAAGTCTTCTGTCGACACAAAATTGCTTGGATCGACTCATGTAGTTAAAAATTGGGTTTTTGCATCGACACAAGGATGCTATGCATCGATGCAAAATAATCTTGTATCGACACAAGAGGCTATGGATCAACTCATATGTGGTGATCATATTCCGTTGATTGAATGTTGCATGCTTTTATTGTGCATGCATAAGCATTCTGGTGATGGTTCATTCCCATTGTGTGGAATTGAACTTCCAGGGACAATAAACTTACCTAATGAATAGAGGTGGTGAGGCTAGATTCTTGACCCAGTGATGTATGGGCGAATCATTGATTGACTGCTTTCCAAGTGTAAGGTAATGGTGTGGACTTGGTTCACGTTTGGTACCACATGCATTTGAGTCTGCATTGCATATGTAATTATAACATGTTAGGATGGTTTCCAGTGTTATAATTGAATTGATTGTTGCTGTTTGCATAATGATCTGTGTGTTTGTATTCATGAATCGTATGCTAATGTTGTTAATAAGGGTGAATAATGAATTGGTTGTTTTATTGTTTTTGAGAAATGTATAATGCATTTTAATCTTGATGAAATCTCACCCTTACTTTAATGATTTCAGATTGAGTAGTATAGCTACTCGAGAAATTGGTGAGGACAGCTTTTAGAGTTGTGCTATTAGATAATCCGTGTGTCAGTGTCATGCTCTAGTATTTGTAGCACAGGGGAATGTTTGATTGGGATTTTATGGATTTAAAACTGGCTATTTTGGTTTATGTTGGGAATAATTATTGATGGAATTATTCCGGATTTTATGTTATAATTTTACTGCTTAAATATAATTTTTCGTTTGTTTTATTTTAATGAGTTCTTCGGTGAAAGGCATGATGACTGTTTTTGGTATTTAAATTATTTAAATTGTGACGCCTCTTGTTATGTGATTAAAACTCTGATAAATTATATAAATTGCGGGTAAATTAGAAGGGGTGTTACAATAGTGGTATCAGAGCATAGTCGGTGGTGTGACCAGTGTCTTCGTGCCATTATCCCTTTGTACGTGACAAGTGTGTACAACACTGTCGGTGTAATACGGTGAACTGACTTTGAGATTTTTGTATCGCAAATGTTGCAGATAGCAAGAGTCGCCACCGACTTTTCTTTTATCCAATTAAGGGAAGGTGAAAAGAACAGGAAAAGACCTTCATTAGATTTTGAGTAAGGGAGAAGGTTATGAAAAGGGAAGGTATTAGCACCCCTTTCCATCCGTAGTTATCTACGAGCTCTTAGTTTCTCTTAGCTCACTTTTAAAATTGCTTTTGTGTGTTTGAAAATGTTTTGAAAAGGCATTTCGCTTTGACTTTGTAATGATTCATGTAGGAATGTATACAAAGTGTTCGAAAATGTTTTGTTTTTGAAAAGTGTTTGAACTTTGACAAAAGTGTGTGGTGTGAAAAGCATTTTGTTTGAGCAAGCAACTAAAAGTCTTATTACCTACTCAGAATTGATCGTTTTCGTGTTGTTTTACATTCTTTTAGAGTAGTGTTATCCATATCATTAGTCGGTAGGTAACCTTATTCGTCGGATGTAAAGGGACATTCGAAGGGACATCGGATGGTCATAGAAGGCAACTTGTAGGAAGTATCCTAGCACATTCGAAGGGACGATCATCACTTTTCGTAGGCAACAATCGAGGGACAAGATCATGTATTCGTAGGAGACATCGTGGGTCTATGATCTTTGTATCTAAGGGACTATGATGATTTGTTTTGAAGGCAACGGTGCTAGAATACCGCTACGTTCGAGGGACTTGACCATTTTTATTCATAAAGGCAACAAGAGAGAATTACCTTAAGGGGTGCATGTGTGAAAGAGTGTGTCAAATTCAGATATGTTATCTTGAGAATTATGAGTGATCTATGTCCAATTTTATCTTGCCATACACGCCTAATTACTAGCAGTTTATAGGGTGCGGAAATAAATTGCGGAAAGATAAATCCTACGCTATTACATGGCTTTGGGGCAGATACATAATAAGAGTGCGGAAAGTAAAAGTCCTAATTAAACTATTACATCCCATAGGCAGTTACAATATTGAAAAGAAAAGCGAGAAAAAATGTTCGGAACATTACAACCTGTGAACAGATACATAATCGGAAAATAAGAGAAATTCGCATAAGAGAAAAATGTTAGTAAAAAGATATATTTTTGAATGAGGAAAAAGGTTTTTGATTAGTAATGACATTAATATGATAGAGTAATTTTTTTGTAATTTTCTGGATCGTTTTTGATATTTAAATGCAATTAAAAAGTCAAATTAATGATTAATTAGCAATTAAATAAAATATGTATGCAAAAATATTATTTTAATGCTAAAAATTAAATAAACATTTTTCTGATAATAATGCAAAAAATAAAATATTTTTGTGATTTTTAAATGCATGAGAAAATTGTTTGAAGATTAATTAAATTAGATGAAAAATATTAAGAAAATAAGAAAAGAAAAAGTTAGTTTGTAAAAGTTGCAAAAAATATTTGCCATGGCAAGGAATCGAACCAGGGACCTCTGAGGAAATCACACGCCTGCTAACCAACTGAGCCAAGTGGCTCTTGTGTTTTGAATCTGGAGACGTTGGATTATAAGTGCAATCGTGTCATGATTTCTGAGTTTCAACGCAAAGTCATCCGCGGGGCCCAGTTGTTTACGAATGGATGAATCAGAAGCTTCGAACACGCCACGCACGCCTCGCCGGTTTCAACATTGGTCAACGACGCCGGAGCCCTAGCTCCGGTCGTCTTCTCTGGCGACTCAAAACTTCAAACCTGCGAAATAACAAAAATAAATGGCAAAGGGATACCCTACCCCCCTAAATCGATGGCTGCGAGTTCAGTGGTGGTGTTAGTTTTGATTGAAAACGCCTGTAGCAACCAGTTCGAAGCTCAACAGTTTTTAAACCCTAAACATGGCTGTTGCACCCCAAATTTTACCCTGCTATTTTTCTACTCGCATTATATTTAAAATTAAAAAAAACAGTCATTCACACATTGCATTTGCATAATTTCGTCGTATTTAAATTGACCAAAAGTCAGTTTAAATCGATGTTTGCATTGTTTTAATTATAAAATACCTGTTGTCTTACTTCATGCATTTTTACCTCCCTGCCTGCTTATTGCATTCATTTTAAATTATTTATATGTCGATGATATCGATATTTCGATTTTATAAACAGAATGTTAAAAGCGATTCGATATTGTGCAAAAATTAGCGGGGAAAAATATTTCAAATTTTTATCTTTTACTCACTGCTTTATGAATCTACGTGTCGCGTAGATCATGAAAATGTGGTCTCCCTAATTTTTTGATACATTTTTGAGTCTCGTTTTTAACCGTAAACGTTTTAAAATCGGGTATTTTTTATTATCATTTTATTTCAATTTTAACCATTTCAATAATTTTTCTTTAATTTATAAGACCCGTAATTTATTTTAATGTACTCATTTTATTTTTTCGGATTGTTTATTGTCCGAACTTTTACCATTTTTAACAATTTTAAATATCTAATTTTTATCTCAAAAAATCAAAACAAAAATACTTTTGGGCTTGTTAATTTTTACCCAATCCAATTTTGTGGCCCATTTAGTCATGAGGGGGCATTTTAGGCATTATTAAAAAATTGTTAAACCTAATTTCCTAATATATATATATATGTGTTATAATGCACTATTAGGGGGACAAAAATTGGAGGCGGACCAAACATTAAAAACAGAACAAAGAGGTAAAAGTTATAAAAGAAAAACTCATTTTTTTTCATTCCTCCACGGTTCGTTCAAAGAACCAAAACAGAGAAACAACTTTGTTCCTCCACACGGCTCTCATCTTCTTCCAAAACCCCCATTTCTCACAGCCATTGTTAACCCCAGCAACCGTCCCTTTGTTTCTTCCAGCCGTGTCCTTCATTCTCACCGTCTTCCTCTCTTCTTCGCTACATCCCGTCACCATCATCCTTCACCCTCGCTACCGTCGCCTCTCTCAGCTCCATCCGCCGTCCCCTTTACCTTCTGTCCCTTTCCATCGTCTTTCATCCTCACTGTTTCTCACCGTATCGCTTGCTCATCCCAAAACCAGCCGCCGAAACCCCCTTTTGTTACCTTCAACCGTGACCCTGTTTCTGCCCTCAACCGGTTTCTGCCTACCTCCAAAAAACCAGTCTCGTCCGTCTTCGCCCTCCGTCTCACAGAACAGCTACTTCACTTCCTATTCACCGGAGCCAACTCTGTTTCAGCCCTCTTGCCACTTTATCCTTCACCGATTCCGCCGGACTGCTAAGACCACAGATTTGCAATCACCAATCACCGTGCCAACGTATCCTCATCAGCCATCCGTCCTCTTCGTCAACGACAGTCAGTTCCGTTTCAAACTGTCGACTCTGCTCCAAGCTATAACACGGCTGACTCTGGTTTTCGATCGATAACTTGCAGCGTCGACAGGATTCGGTAATTTTAGACCATATTTCAGTATTATTTGTGATGCCGCGTATTGATGTTCACTGTAATATCTTTTAAGTTCTGGTAAAAAAAGCTTGTTAGTAATATTTGTATCTGTCTAAGTCAAGTTTAGATAGGTTTCCCTTCCAGATTGCCTTTCTATTGACAGTAACTTGAAATATGATTTTTTGAACTGTCGGATTTAAAATTGCTACTAAACAGTGGGTTTATTGTGATAATCTGGTTCAATGTGTCCAAACATGTCATTTCAATAGTGCTATCTGTCTGAATCTGATTACTTAAGTTGCTGGTTTTATAACATTACTAAAATCAAATCTGGATTCTTGAAGTTTTGCTTTATGCTAGCGTATCCTCGTTTAATTTCATTTTGACATTCATATAGTTTCGATGAGAGTTCGACATCAACACGTTCATTTGTGTAGGATGTGAACGAGAAACTGTTGGGACATCATATTATGATGTTACTTTCATTTTAAAATGCGAATGAAGTTTTACGAGTGAAGGATGTTTGAAGTTTGAGTGGGTTTCGATGAAGGTGATTTTGTTTCCGCGTTGATTCGCGTAGAAACTAACCGAGAAATTTTTAAAAATATTGTATTCTTCTCATTTTTTTTATTATTTTTCGACTGAAGTTTGTGAGTAAAGATGCATTTTTTTATAGTTTCGATGATGGTTTATTGATTAACCGTATCATTCGTGTAAAAATCAAACCGAGAAACTATTGGAATATTTATTGTGTTATTTCTCGCTTATGTTCAATGGAATTTGTGATGAGTGATCTCTAGGTAGCTTTGGGTTTTGATGATGGTTTAATATCGATAACGCGTTTATCCGCGTTTAATACAAACCAAGAAACCATTAGGGATATCACAATATTGCATTATTCTCATTTTAATTGAAGTTTACGATTTGAAAGTTGTATGTTTTCAATGAAGGTGATGTTGTTTCCGTGTTTATTTGCGAGAAATCTAACCGAGAAACCATTAAAATTTTGTATTTCTTTCATTTTTATTTCGATTGAAGTTTGTGAATAAAGATGTATTTGTTTAGTTTCGATGATGGTTTGACAATGATACCGCATTTATTTGCGTGTGAATTTAACCGAGAAACTATGAGGCATTTGTTTGTTTCTATCATTGCATTTTAATTTGTTATTGAACATTTTTTTAGATGAATCTTTGAGCACTATCAAGTTCATGTAGTGGCTGCCCGATTTTGATTCATACGGTTTAGATGCGTTTAGAACTTCATTCTCCATATTTTTGATTGAGTAATAACATGAATTCTTTGGTTAATTCCTTGGTGAATTGATTACTAATTTGATTTCTTAGTTCTTAATCGTAACATTTATTTGTTCATATGCATCATACAAGTTTGATTTGTTTCGATCTTGTTTATTAACCATCTTCCGATCTATTGCAATTGTATTTCATATACTACTTATGCTACTAACGAGTTATTATTTGTGTAGACATCCAAGAATTGTCCAAGAATACATTCTTATATTGTTGCATCTATACACATTCATTTTTATATATCGTTATTTATATTTGTGTCACTTTTAATATTTAGTAATGTGTATCTAAAATACTTAGTACTTTTATTTTTTATGTTTAATACTTTAAATTTAATTATACATAATGCTTTTAGTATATTTAGAATTGTAAATATAAACATACATATATATATTTATTTTTATATTTAATATTGTAAATATTATATACATATTACTTTTATTATTATTATTATTATTATACTTTATTTATTCATTCAAATAAGTTCGAATTATATTATAGTAATATTCTCCGATAGTTCTTAGAATTAATTTCTATAGTCTATTCTAATTAACCAAATAAAATGCAAATGATACAATCATCGATATTTAAATTTCTCCGCATTTAATTCTGCTTATATTGCTTTAAACATAATCAATTTATCGCTTTCTCTTTAATTTCAATTCAACCCCATTCGAAAAATGTACCCCAATCCCTTGATGCGTTGTAAATAATTTTACCGCTTTTCATTTTATTTTACCGCTTAATCCCCATTTATAATTCATGTATCCTCTCCCAAAAACAAATATTGTAATAATTATCCAAAGGAACATTTATTTTATTTTAATTTAATCACACTCACACAAAACCAAAAAATCTTATTTAAACTAATATTTGTAAATCATTTTTAAACCCGAAGTCGACAAAGCTACGGCGTCATGATGACCTCACATGCACACATGTACGCTTGATCATTGGCCTTCTTACAGTGAGCCTATTTCGATTAATTGTTCCAATTAGTCGTTATAGTAGACTAGCCCACTTTGCTAGTACACATGTAATTTAATTATTTTATACTTAGGTTGGCCACCTTGTATGGGCTTTGTCGATTTTATTTGTGATTTACAATTATCTCGATCCTATTCTTTCTCCATTCTCCAAGCATTTAAAACACCTTCAATAAAAATCGATCCAACGTCGAGTTATTTTCAAAAAAATCAATTTTTCTACAAAACAAAAAAACATGGTGCTATGGTATTTAAGTAAATCGTTAGAGGACAACCCGACGATTTAATTAAAATGTAAAGTATTTGGGCCATTAGAGGGTAACCCAATGACTTAAATACTTTATTCCATACACTTAATAAAAGTGAACTCGAGTCTTCTTCTCAAACCTCGATTCAACATCGAGTTATTTTCAATCCATGTTCTAAACAAAAAATAGTGCTATGGTATTTAATTAAATTGTTAGAGGATAGCCCGACGATTTAATTAAAATGTAAAGTATTTGAGCCATTAGAGGGTAACCCAATGACCTAAATACTTTATTCCATACACTTAATAAAAGTGAACTTTGTTTCACCTCACTCTTTTCATAATAAAGATTTTGGATGAGAGATGATCGGTTGACCTCAATCACCAATCTCGAGTATTGAATCGTTAGAGGATATCCCAACGTTTTGGTACTTTTCATCCACAATTTAAAATCAATTCCAACTCAATCAAACTTCTTTTGTGCGCTCCAAGCACCATTTACCTTTAAACCCTTTTCAAGATTAGACATGATTCATTTATAATTGAGATGCTTCTTCCTCTACTCCCAAGGTTTTCGACTTCTCCACTTGAGTACTAGAGGTGTTCTCAAACCCTCCCTCATGTTGGTGCGTAGTCCTTTATTTCTTTATCACACCTTGTGGACGTTAGACGAGTCTTCTCCTTTAAAAATGACGACTTGTCTTTTCATTTAAAATCAATCAACAAATAATTATTTTCTAGAAGAACTACGGAGTTTTGACTTTCCCATTGCACGAGGGAGTACGTAGGCACGCGGTTTCAAAACCGTGTCAAACTCAAAAATAATAAAAACATTTCTTCATCCTTTCTTTTTATTTTTAAATTTAGAAGATCATAAAAAATTTCACACTAACGCACAACCACATTTTGAACTAAATGGGTACCATCGAGTACGATGGATGTAAGGGGTGCTAATACCTTCCCCTTGCATAACCAACTCCCGAACCTACATCTCTTAATTTCGTAAACCGTCTTATCCTTTTCTTTCGTGGGTTTTATCTATATTTTCCCGTTCTTCTTTTAGAACAAATAAAATTAGGTGGCGATTTCACTGTTTGTTTTTGAAAATTCATTTAAATGATTTTTTTGAAAAAAAAAAACGAGTTGCTTCAGTTGGCGACTTCACTGGGGACGATTTTCTCAAGCGAGTTAACCCTAGTTTAGTTCATTGTATGGTTGTGTGTTTATTGTTTTACTTTCTTCTTTGTATTTTATTTTATTCTTATGCTTCAGCATTTTTTTTTCTATGCTTTATTTATTATCATGTATATATCCATTGTGGGAATTCTTGATGGGATTATTGATACATAGATAAGCCCACTACCTGTGCTTCTAGGTCAACTTTTAGGAATAGAGGGGTTATGAGCCTAGGTCCACCGACCCATTGTCTTGTTGGCCCGGCGAAGACCCGCTTAGAGTTGGTTGTTTTAAGGAGGTTGTTGGCCGCGATAGCGCAGACATCAATCTTTGGACAAATGACCTATAACTCTAAGTTTGTTCATGTTGTCCTAACCGAGACCAAACGCCAAATTTTGGATTTCGAGTATCCCGTTAAGAGCCGTTTCTTGGGGTATACTTTTCCAAATCTATTACCACGTAGGCCTCTCGTGATGATAGTGTTTGTTAAAAGGGATCCGAGACTCAAGAAATATTTAGCAAAACCTTAAAACCATCCCATGGGAATTGGGTAGAAAACTTAAAGCCATCCTATCATAGGATCCCACCTAATTAAGTTGTTTGATTACCAGATCATTCTTGTTTCGCTTCGTGAACTCACATTATCATTATGTTGCATTCCATTTGTATATGTGACATTGTATTTCATCACATCTTTTTCATTGATCACATTACATTTCATTGCATAACTCATATTTCATACATTCAAGTTGTCAAAAGACTCATTCACCTGCTCCATCTTCGTTGATTTGTCAAGTCGATTCCTCCGCACAAGCACGAAACTAGAGCCAACGTCAAGAGAAGAATGGAATACCAAGAACAACACAATGCGAAGTCCAAATGGAAATCGGTGAGTTGAAGTCGCATGACTAAACTTATCGAAATGATGCAAGTTCGATCGCTGCAGGTGAACAACCTCAAAGGACGTAATTTCAAGTCTCACCGTTGTTGATCCTCGCCTCCTTGCCGCTATTACTTACGAATTTGGGTTACCCAAATTACGCTCCACCCATCGCAACTACTCCAATGGTTGGCGAGTCTTCCCGACTTTCCCAGCTCCGCCAATCGAGCCTCAACCGATCATGCAGCACGCCCTCTTCGACCTTTGTGCATCAACTCACCAAGTTGCTTATGAGAACTCTCTTTGATTATGAGACGCCCCCAAGTGTGAGTCGAGAAGATTTTGATGAACTTGAAGAAGTCCGCGAGCAATATCGACTGGAAAGAAGGATGAGAGCTATGGAAGGCAACAATGTCTTTGTATTGCCGCAGAACATGTGTTTGGTTTCGATCCGTTATGCCTCATAAGTTCAAAACTCGATTTCGAAATACAAGGCACACTTGTCCAAAAAGTCATTTGTGATGTACTTCAGAAAATGTCTCGCTTATACGAGGAATGACAAGCTTCTATCCACTGCTTCCAAGATAGCCCGAGTGGAGCTTCATTAAATGGTATATGGACTTGAGAAAGACCATATTCAATGCTTCCAGGATCGATTAATGCTTTCATGAAACAATACCATACAATCTTGACATGGCCCCGATCGCCAATTGCAAAACATGTCTCGTAATGATAAGGAATCTTTAAGGAATACTCAACGGTGGAGAGAGTTGCCTCACAAATTGAACCACCTTTATCCGAGAAGGAGCTCGGTTTGTTTATGGATACCTTATCCCTTCTATTGGGAGAAAATGATTGGTAGTGTGTCCCGCTCTGCACTTGGTGACTATTGGCCAAAGGCTAGAAGAGGAATCAAGAGAGGAAAAGTGTCAAGGTCGGTGAATCCTCTAGTGGTGCCAAGAAATCTTGGAAACTTCCATAAGAAGAAAGATGGTGAAACTAATGTTGTCTCGATTGAAAGAGAAGACCTCGTAGGCCTCAATACTATGACCAACCGCAAGTAGATGCCATCACTCCACAACAAGGCTCAACAAATCAGATTCCTCAACGCCAAGTCAAGGACAAAATCGAACTATAATGCAAGGAATAGGAATCGTTTGACCTATTCCAATGACTTACACCGCATTGTATTCTCACTTGGTTGAACTAGGTCTAATCACAACTAGGCCTCTGACCTCCGGATCCTCTCCCATCCGGATTCAGTCCGATCTTCATTGTGAGTTCCACCAGGAGTCGTGGTCACGATTTGGAACATTGTTACCCATCAAGGCTAGGGTTCAAGAGCTAGTCGCAAGGAGATAAATTTCGAGATCCTCCGCCAAATGTTATCAACAATCCATTGCCGGAAAAGTGGTGAAGAATGGGTCAAATATCCCATGTCACTTCCTAAAGCCGTTGTTTCAGACAGATACTCATCCTTGAATCGATTAGTCACTAGCCATGTTTCTTTCTGTTTATTTTCCTAGTTTATGTTAAATTATTGCTTTCAAATCTTGTTTGTAATTTCAAGTTAATTTTAATGAAATGAGCATTGCACTCTTTTGATTCAAATAATTTTGTTTCGCTTTCTTTTCAAATATATA
The DNA here is from genome assembly GCA_021764765.1 of Vicia sativa. Classification (NCBI taxonomy): domain Eukaryota; kingdom Viridiplantae; phylum Streptophyta; class Magnoliopsida; order Fabales; family Fabaceae; genus Vicia; species Vicia sativa. Next base: position 94,634,213 of record CM038794.1, on the reverse strand, counting down.
GTTTCTGCTTAATTTTTTACCAACTTTTGTTTTGCAAAGATTGGAGGAGGATGATAAAAACAAGATACCCATAATTGTTGTTGGTATGTCAATAAAACTTTGCTGATGATATATGTGCATTGTTTCATTCCCAAACACCGAGAAATAAGGAAGTTAGTCCTTTGTCAGCCCCTTCGAGCCTAGAAGTTGATGTTTCTTTCTATACGAAAAAACCCGCAATTTTAACCCCAGTGGTAATTTCGCTAATTCGATGTATTCATTCAAGACACCTTTCAATAAAGGTCGCAATCAAGTTTCCTTCGCACACATCAAGAAGTGTTGGAGATGTCATGCAAGTCAAAAAGTGATGATGTTGGTTCTCCGTAATCATAGAAGTCAAGCAGTCACTGTCTTTCCAAAAATATATATAAAAAATTTAGGGCATCCCGCTGACCGTAATCTCAAACGGAACGGTTCAGGCAAAAGTTAGGGATGACTAATTTAAAAAAAAAAGAGTTGACAAAAGTCCTCAAACAGCAAAATGTTGCAAAAAAGAAGTGACTGCAATCTCAAGAATATTTATCAGTTTTTAAGCCATCATCACTATCGGCGTACAAGTTCAAAATCTATTGGAACTTAAATGCACAATCTGATTTAACTGAGCGTAGGACTGAAGAACATCACGAAGATTGGGTTGGGTACAAATAAATTTTGAGCCTTTATCCTTTATTTCTTAAACCGTGAACTGCACCACGTTACAACCCTCAAAAGACCTAATTGAAGTCGTGTTTCTTTTGAAAGTATACTACGCAAGGTTGCGAATATGACTCCTAAGGTCTTTTGTAAAACAATTGTCTTGGTATATCTACACCATTGTTTCTCTTTTACTTTTATATTTTAAACCACTGTTTTAACCAATGATCCATTTTCTATACAACAATTACATCATTTCAAAAATGATTTTATTTCAAAACTTTTGCATGAACTTTGCATTAAATTTACCATGTTTGAATAAACAATTTTGCTTGTAAACAAGTTTTCTCATCAAGGAAGTCCAAACTGTTAGGAAACTTGGTCTGATCCTAATCGCAAGTATCTTTAGACTCGCTAGAATCTTCAAGATTTGTTGCTCAATGCAAGTCATTATCGAATTGTTTTAATCAAGATCTTTTCAAGACTTAAACCGGCACTCTTTCCCTCACCATTTCAAGAATGAAGCCATTATCAATTTATCTTCAACAATCACTAACTGGGAATTCCAAGCAGCCTCCGGCCCCTTCAAGGACCAATTTTCAATACACCGCAAGTGTGTTATAAGTGTTTCTCAAGACATTTTGTCTCCAAGCGAGTTGGTAGTGTTCTCCGTGTTGAGGAATCGAGTTCCATGTTACCCACAAATGAGTCAATCTCCATTGTCATAAACGCTCCATTACATACTACATGCATAGATCATTCATATATCATGCATCACAAAATTCATATATCATGCATAGCAAGAGTGTTTTATCCTCATTTGCATTTCCGAGGTCTTATTGCCAATATCTTACCTTGTGGTCAAAATCCAACTTACTTGGTACCTACCATTTATTTCCGATGTAGCTTCAGATCCGCTTAAATCGATTGTCTTTTCCAGCTTATTTCCGATGTAGCTTCGATCCGCTTAAAATCGATTGTCTTTTCGCTTTATCTCCCGATGTAGCTTCAGATCCGCTTAAAAATCGATTGTCTTTTCCGCTTATTTCCGATGTAGCTTCGATCCGCTTAAAATCGATTGTCTTTCCGCTTATTTCTCGATGTAGCTTCGCATCCGCTTAAAATGATTGTCTTTTCCGCTTATTTCTCGATGTAGTCAGATCCTTTAAAATGATTGTCTACCAAAATTTCTAGTTTCAAAGTCTCCCAATAATTACCACAAATTACCATAGAGTCTGCCTCGTATCATACATCATTCAAAAAAATATGTCAAAAATTTGCATTCAACACTTTTCTCATTATATTTTATTCACAGCATACCCATTGCATCTCAGGGCAAAATTTTGGTTTTTTTGATATTTAACTATCTCCCATCATGATAATATGAAGCTTGATCATCTTCATATCATCCGGTCGAAGATATTTAAATAGGGCAATGCACCCCAAATTTTACCCCCGCTATTTTTCTACTCGCATTATATTTAAAATAAAAAAAAAACAGTCATTCACACATTGCATTTGCATAATTTCGTCGTATTTAAATTGACCAAAAGTCAGTTTAAATCGATGTTTGCATTGTTTTAATTATAAAATACCTGTTGTCTTACTTCATGCATTTTTACCTCTCTGCCTGCTTATTGCATTCATTTTAAATTATTTATATATCGATGATATCGATATTTCGATTTTATAAACAGACTGTTAAAAGCGATTCGATATTGTGCAAAAATTAGCGGGGAAAAATATTTCAAATTTTTATCTTTTACTCACTGCTTTATGAATCTACGTGTCGCGTAGATCATGAAAATGTGGTCTCCCTAATTTTTCGATACATTTTTTAGTCTCGTTTTTAACCGTAAACGTTTTAAAATCGGGTATTTTTTATTATCATTTTATTTCAATTTTAACCATTTCAATAATTTTTCTTTAATTTATAAGACCCGTAATTTATTTTAATGTACTCATTTTATTTTTTCGGATTGTTTATTGTCCGAACTTTTACTATTTTTAACAATTTTAAATATCTAATTTTTATCTCAAAAAATCAAAACAAAAATACTTTTGGGCTTGTTAATTTTTACCCAATCCAATTTTGTGGCCCATTTAGTCATGAGGGGAATTTTAGGCATTATTAAAAAATTGTTAAACCTAATTTCCTAATATATATATATGTGTTATAATGCACTGTTGGGGGGGGGGACAAAATTGGAGGCGGACCAAACATTAAAAACAGAACAAAGAGGTAAAAGTTATAAAAGAAAAACTCATTTTTTTTCATTCCTCCACGGTTCGTTCAAAGAACCAAAAGAGAAACAACTTTGTTCCTCCACACGGCTCTCATCTTCTTCCAAAACCCCATTTCTCACACATTGTTAACCCCAAAGAATCGTCCCTTTGTTTCTTCCAAATTGTCCTTCATTCTCGTCTTCCTCTCTTCTTCGCTACATCCCGTCACCATCATCCTTCACCGCCACTGCCGCCTCTCGCTCCATCCGCTCCCTTTACCTTCTCTCCTTTCCATCGCTCATCCTCATCACTGCTTTCACCAGACGCTTGCTCATCCCAAAACCAAAAAACCCCTTTGTTACCTTCAACCGTGACTGTTTCGCCTCAACCGGTTTCTCGCCACCTCCAAAAACCGGCCTCGTCCGTCCTCCGCCTCACGTAACAACTACTCACTCCTATTCACCGAGCCAACTCTGCTTTCAGCCCTCTCGCCACTTTATCCTTCACCATTCCGCGGATCGCTAAGACCACGATTTGCAATCACCAATCAAGCAACGTATCCTCATCGCCATCCGTCCTCTTCACAACGATACCGCCTGCTTCAAATCACGACTGCCCAAGCTATAACACGATCGACTGTTTTCGATCGATAACTTGCGTCATGTGGATTCGTAATTTTAGACCATATTTCAGTATTATTTGTGATGCCGCGTATTGATGTTCACTGTAATATCTTTTAAGTTCTGGTAAAAAAGCTTGTTAGTAATATTTGTATCTGTCTAAGTCAAGTTTAGATAGGTTTCCCTTCCAGATTGCCTTTCTATTGACAGTAACTTGAAATATGATTTTTTGAACTGTCGGATTTAAAATTGCTACTAAACAGTGGGTTTATTGTGATAATCTGGTTCAATGTGTCCAAACATGTCATTTCAATAGTGCTATCTGTCTGAATCTGATTACTTAAGTTGCTGGTTTTATAACATTACTAAAATCAAATCTGGATTCTTGAAGTTTTGCTTTATGCTAGCGTATCCTCGTTTAATTTCATTTTGACATTCATATAGTTTCGATGAGAGTTCGACATCAACACGTTCATTTGTGTAGGATGTGAACGAGAAACTGTTGGGACATCATATTATGATGTTACTTTCATTTTAAAATGCGAATGAAGTTTTACGAGTGAAGGATGTTTGAAGTTTGAGTGGGTTTCGATGAAGGTGATTTTGTTTCCGCGTTGATTCGCGTAGAAACTAACCGAGAAATTTTTAAAAATATTGTATTCTTCTCATTTTTTTTATTATTTTTCGACTGAAGTTTGTGAGTAAAGATGCATTTTTTTATAGTTTCGATGATGGTTTATTGATTAACCGTATCATTCGTGTAAAAATCAAACCGAGAAACTATTGGAATATTTATTGTGTTATTTCTCGCTTATGTTCAATGGAATTTGTGATGAGTGATCTCTAGGTAGCTTTGGGTTTTGATGATGGTTTAATATCGATAACGCGTTTATCCGCGTTTAATACAAACCAAGAAACCATTAGGGATATCACAATATTGCATTATTCTCATTTTAATTGAAGTTTACGATTTGAAAGTTGTATGTTTTCAATGAAGGTGATGTTGTTTCCGTGTTTATTTGCGAGAAATCTAACCGAGAAACCATTAAAATTTTGTATTTCTTTCATTTTTATTTCGATTGAAGTTTGTGAATAAAGATGTATTTGTTTAGTTTCGATGATGGTTTGACAATGATACCGCATTTATTTGCGTGTGAATTTAACCGAGAAACTATGAGGCATTTGTTTGTTTCTATCATTGCATTTTAATTTGTTATTGAACATTTTTTTAGATGAATCTTTGAGCACTATCAAGTTCATGTAGTGGCTGCCCGATTTTGATTCATACGGTTTAGATGCGTTTAGAACTTCATTCTCCATATTTTTGATTGAGTAATAACATGAATTCTTTGGTTAATTCCTTGGTGAATTGATTACTAATTTGATTTCTTAGTTCTTAATCGTAACATTTATTTGTTCATATGCATCATACAAGTTTGATTTCGTTTCAGATCTTGTTTATTAACCATCTTCCGATCTATTGCAATTGTATTTCATATACTACTTATGCTACTAACGAGTTATTATTTGTGTAGACATCCAAGAATTGTCCAAGAATACATTCTTATATTGTTGCATCTATACACATTCATTTTTTATATACTGTTATTTATATTTGTGTCACTTTTTAATATTTAGTAATGTGTATCTAAAATACTTAGTACTTTTATTTTTTTATGTTTAATACTTTAAATTTAATTATACATAATGCTTTTAGTATATTTAGAATTGTAAATATAAACATACATATATATATTTATTTCTTATATTTAATATTGTAAATATTATATACATATTACTTTTATTATTATTATTATTATTATACTTTATTTATTCATTCGTAAATAAGTTCGAATTATATTATAGTAATATTCTCCGCATAGTTCTTAGAATTAATTTCTATAGTCTATTCTAATTAACCAAATAAAATGCAAATGATACAATCATCGATATTTAAATTTCTCCGCATTTAATTCCTGTTTATATTGCTTTAAACATAATCAATTTACTGTTTTCTCTTTAATTTCAATTCAACCCCATTCGGAAAAATGTACCCCAATCCCCTTGATGCGTTGTAAATAATTTTACCGCTTTCATTTTATTTTACCGCTTAATCCCCATTTATAATTCATGTATCCTCTCCCAAAACAAATATTGTAATAATAATTATCCGAACATTTATTTTATTTTAATTTAACTGTCACTCACACAAAACCAAAAAAAATCTTATTTAAACTAATATTTGTAAATCATTTTTAAACCCGTAAGTCGACAAAGCTACGAAGCGTCGCGATGACCTCACATGCACACATGTACGCTTGATCATTGGCCTTCTTACAGTGAGCCTATTTCGATTAATTGTTCCAATTAGTCGTTATAGTAGACTAGCCCACTTTGCTAGTACACATGTAATTTAATTATTTTATACTTAGGTTGGCCACCTTGTATGGGCTTTGTCGATTTTATTTGTGATTTACAATTATCTCGATCCTATTCTTTCTCCATTCACCAAGCATTTAAAACACCTTCAATAAAAATCGATCCAACGTCGAGTTATTTTTCAAAAAAATCAATTTTTCTACAAAACAAAAAAACATGGTGCTATGGTATTTAAGTAAATCGTTAGAGGACAACCCGACGATTTAATTAAAATGTAAAGTATTTGGGCCATTAGAGGGTAACCCAATGACTTAAATACTTTATTCCATACACTTAATAAAAGTGAACTCGAGTCTTCTTCTCAAACCTCGATTCAACATCGAGTTATTTTCAATCCATGTTCTAAACAAAAAATAGTGCTATGGTATTTAATTAAATTGTTAGAGGATAGCCCGACGATTTAATTAAAATGTAAAGTATTTGAGCCATTAGAGGGTAACCCAATGACCTAAATACTTTATTCCATACACTTAATAAAAGTGAACTTTGTTTCACCTCACTCTTTTCATAATAAAGATTTTGGATGAGAGATGATCGGTTGACCTCAATCACCAATCTCGAGTATTGAATCGTTAGAGGATATCCCAACGTTTTGGTACTTTTCATCCACAATTTAAAATCAATTCCAACTCAATCAAACTTCTTTTGTGCGCTCCAAGCACCATTTACCTTTAAACCCTTTTCAAGATTAGACATGATTCATTTATAATTGAGATGCTTCTTCCTCTACTCCCAAGGTTTTCGACTTCTCCACTTGAGTACTAGAGGTGTTCTCAAACCCTCCCTCATGTTGGTGCGTAGTCCTTTATTTCTTTATCACACCTTGTGGACGTTAGACGAGTCTTCTCCTTTAAAAATGACGACTTGTCTTTTCATTTAAAATCAATCAACAAATAATTATTTTCTAGAAGAACTACGGAGTTTTGACTTTCCCATTGCACGAGGGAGTACGTAGGCACGCGGTTTCAAAACCGTGTCAAACTCAAAAATAATAAAAACATTTCTTCATCCTTTCTTTTTATTTTTAAATTTAGAAGATCATAAAAAATTTCACACTAACGCACAACCACATTTTGAACTAAATGGGTACCATCGAGTACGATGGATGTAAGGGGTGCTAATACCTTCCCCTTGCATAACCAACTCCCGAACCTACATCTCTTAATTTCGTAAACCGTCTTATCCTTTTCTTTCGTGGGTTTTATCTATATTTTCCCGTTCTTCTTTTAGAACAAATAAAATTAGGTGGCGATTTCACTGTTTGTTTTTGAAAATTCATTTAAATGATTTTTTGAAAAAAAAACGAGTTGCTTCAATGGCAAATCGAGTTCTGGACGTTCAAGCTTGAGAACGATGACCCATATCCTATCCATAATGTCTCATGATCACATTAAAACAATTAGTTTCGATTAAAACACACAGATAATAAAAATGAAAATTCAAGAAAAATATGAATATGTTTGATCATGTATGGCTCGATTCAGGCTGTTTCAACCATGGGCAATGATGTATACTTACTCCAAATTACCTCAGGAACACAATGGAATGCTCAAATTGGATTGAAAACGGCTGGAGAATGAAACACGATTTTAAAAACTTTGAGATTTTTTTGAAAATAAGGGTTGCTTGTATAAGCTAGGGTTTCGTCCTTGGTCTTGTGCAATGTGATGAGTATTTATAGAGCAAGAATTAGAAGCAAAAAGAATGAAAAAAGATCTCCTCTTTAATGAAAATAATTTTCTCTTTCAAATCAAATCAAATCTTTTGAAAATTTGATTTTCCCTTCCATGTGAGAGCTACCACGAAATTGGCAAGTTGTATGGGCTATCTTGGACCTCAAGTTTGATAAAAATCCAACCCAATTGAAAATATACCTTGTTTTCATATTTTATTTAATTTAAATTTGAATTAAATGCTTTTAAATTCAAAAGTAAATCAAAAAAATAGGAAGAGGTGATGGCAAGGCATTAATAGGTCACAAATAATATTATGATCAAGTTTGGATCATAAAATTATAGGCCCATTTAGAAAAAATTGGATTTTGGTAAGTATCTCTCTTTGTGCAATTGTCCACAAATGTCCAACTTGTGTAAGGTGTATCGTGCTCAATTTTCCACATTTTTGTGTGTTCTTGGACTTAATAGAAAGCTCTATGTGTCCTCTAAATAACCTCTTTAGTTTCATCTCAATTGGAGTTTCCATGCTCGATAAAACTTCATTACAAAAAGTTGACTTTTTGTTGACTTTGAAAAGGACCTGTAATGTTTTTATCCATATCTTCAAAATGAAGCATTTTTTGAACATTCTTGTGACACATGAATTTGTAGAGAATTGAATTTCCTTCAAAATGAGAGGTGGTGGAAATTTTTTTGATAAAGTATGAGAAAGTTATGACCAGTCAAAGTTCAGTTGACTTTTCACTAGAAAACCCTAATTTGGAAAGTTTGACTTTTGGGAAAATCTTGAGTTTTTTTGATTAATCATGATCAACCCTTTATCAAATGATGAATTTTACTTCAAAATGAGGATGTTGACCAAAAATCATGAAGTTTGACTGTATGTTGACCATAGTTGACTTTTTGTCCAATACAACTGATTTTCAACCATCTTGAGCAATTGTCTGAGGAAAGTCGACCTGTGAGGCTTGAATCTTGTCATGGAGATTCTCTGAAGCATATGAGGAGGTATGATGACCATTGGAGGTGTTGAGAACCTATCTTGATCTGAGAATTGCACAACCCTAGTTTGGGTTGATTGTGTAGGAGAGGGTTTGTCTGATCAACCCTTGAGGAATCCTTGAGTATGGATATGAGAAATGTCTTGAGAAGTAAGAGGGAAAATTTTGGGGTATGACAGCTGCCCCTGTTCAATATTCTTGTACTGGAAGGGTTAGATTGGCATGCTTGCCTTTCGTGACTTGTAGGTAGAAGATGATTGAACACTCGAGCACACCTGAAAATTTGCACTCGCCGTTGATTGCTGATTTATGGGAATGGGCTTATAGATGCCATTTGGAGAAGCTAGAGACTTCACTGGGTAATGAGTCGTACGTTAGACTTGATAACGTCGCCTGGTTAGGAGGAACGTTGGAGATGGGCTTAAGATGCCATCCAGAGAGATTGATGCTGAGGAATGAGTCGTATGCTAGACTCTGTAGATATTCCTGAAGGTATAGGAGATGGGCTTAAGATGCCATCCGGAGAGAGTCGTACGTTAGACTTTGCACTCGCCTTTGAATGAAGTTATTGGCTTGTATTGGTTTTTTAACCAAATATGCAGCATTCTGAAAGTGGAAAAATGTCGACAAATAATCGGAGATGGGCTTAAGATGCCATCCAGGGAAACTGAGTCGTACGCCAGACTCTGTAGTTGCTGTTGATAATAAGAGAGTGTCAGAATAAATCTTTCGTCTTGATTTCTTCTGAGGGGATAATAGGCATAATGCGGATAGCTTCCCTGTTGTGCTTCGGGTGTTTGATCCAATGCCTGTTGTCGGAGGACAACTCAAGTAGTCATTCGGATAAGGTTTCCCGTCTGGTTTTAGGTATTAATCCTGGACTCATGGTCATGATCGTTCAGATTAATCTTTGACCTTTCGTTTAGAAGTGATTTCCGCTTGTTGGGGAAAAAAGAAGAGAAATTTTGACAGGATATAGTTAGACTGATGCAGATTATGATGCATGCGATGTGTATGAATGTTATATGCGTATGTTATGATTTTTTATGTATAATATATGAATGTGTATGTAGGTATTTCAAAACATATCCATCTTGAGGAAGATGTAGACGTTCTGCTCGGGGATTCGTGGCTTCTGCTGGAGGATGAAACCGTGGAAACCCTGTCTTGAAATAAGGATAGGTGACTTTGATTCCTCTGATGCACTATCTGACCAAGTTTCGAGTCTGGACACTGCTGTTTGGGGAATAAAGATGGAAGATGCTCCGCTGGGGATCTCCTACGTAGACCCTACCGGGAATGGAGGAAATGAGGAGACAATCTGCTGGGGACCTTGTGTGTCGACCCTGCTGGGGATAATGGGAACCGGGGAACACTGCGTCGGGATTTTGTGCGTAGATCCAGTTGGGGAGTAAGAAATGTAGTTTTCCTCCGATGCACTATCTGACCAAGTTTCGAGTCGGGATATTGCTGCTGTCAAGGGAATGAGAGATATTCTGCTGGGGATGAATACCTCTGCCGGAGAACTAGTGAAAAGGGGTAAGTGCTTTTGCTAGGAAAGTTTGTAACAAGCGAGGCTCCGGGGATTTGTACTGTGGGAGGGAACGACAGGACCTTCGCCGTCATCTCAATTCCTAGCGCCTGTAGTAAGTACTTTTGTATGTCTACTTTATGTTTGTAAACAGATTTTTATTGTCAAATGCATATAATCATTCAAAGCAAACGTTGGACTTTGTGCAAACAACAACCAAAACACACACTTTATGAAAAGAAATAAATTTGTATTAATTTGAAAAGGGTGGCGTATGGCCAAGCAGCTTGTATACAAAGAAAGTAAAAAGCTATGAAACAATCTCGCAAGTTCCAACTATGCTAGTACTATATTTCGACTATCTCATCTCCTTGCTGTCAACAGAAAGTGAGTGAATTGATATTCGCCATTTGAATCTTGAATACTGATAGTAGTCTGTATGGAAGTGATCTGGACAAGACATAGTCGTACGCTTAAATCCCTAACTTTTGACTAGACCACCCTTTCGGTTTTCACCAATGGATACCTTTTTTACCCAAGCCGCCTTTTCAGGTTTTCGACTTGCCGGGTGTACATTTTTTATATATCCTTAACTTTTTCCGAACCTGTTTGGTTTGTCAGGATGCCCTTATTTTTGCCTAGGCCGGTCGACCTAGCGGGTCTCGTTCATGCGTAGTATTTTTTGACTATGTCAGCGTTCACAGGTGTGGGAGGTCTTCGCCATCCATGGTGCTAAGTATCATAGCTCCGTCGGAAAATACTGTCTTGACTACAAATGGCCCCTCATAAGTGGGAGTCCACTTGCCCTTGGGATCACCTTGTGGGAGTCCATTCGCTTCTGATAGATCTGTCCATGGCAAATGGATACGAATCGTTTCTCGTCAATCAGGTTGATCTGGTCGAGGCGAGTCTGGATCCAATCGTCTTCGCCTAACTATGCATCCTGGAGGACTCTGGTTGAGGGTATCTGAACCTCGATGGGTAGGACTGCTTCCATACTGTATACAAGAGAGAAGGGGGTTGCCCCTGTAGATGTTCGTGTTGTAGTGCGATAACCATGAAGAGCGAATGGTAACATCTCATGCGAATCCTTGTAAGTCATTGTCATCTTCTGTATAATCTTCTTAATGTTCTTATTGGCGGCTTCCACTGGGCCATTCATCTTAGGCCGATATGGAGAAGAGTTCTGATGCGTGATCTTGAACTGTGTGCAGAGTTCGGTGATCATCTTGTTGTTGAGATTGGAACCATTATCTGTGATAATCCTTTCGGGAGTTCCATACCGACAGATAAGATTATGCTTGATGAATCGAGCCACAACATTCTTGGTAACAGATGCGAACGAGGCTGCTTCTACCCACTTGGTAAAATAATCAATTGCCACAAGGATGAAACGATGTCCGTTGGAAGCGGTGGGCTTGATTTCTCCAATCATGTCAATGCCCCATATTGCGAAAGGCCAAGGAGCGGTCAGAACATTTAACGGTACTGGAGGTACGTGCACTTTGTCTGCATATATCTGGCATTTGTGACAAGATCGAGCATAGCAGTGACAATCAGCTTCCACGGTGGAGCAATAGTAACCTGTTCTCAGAATCTTCTTAGCCATAGTATGTCCACTGGAGTGGGTACCAAATGCGCCTTCGTGTAGCTCTTCCTTGATACGCCTTGCTGTCTTCTGGTCCACACAGCGGAGTAAGCACAGGTCGTGGTTGCGCTTGTATAAGATGTCGTTGTTGAGGAAGAATTTGGATGCGAATCTTCTCAAGAACTTCTTATCGTTGACGGATGCCTCTGCGGGATACTCCTGAGTCTCAAGATACCTCTTCACATCGAAGAACCAAGGTTTCTCTTCTGTATCCAGTTCGTAACAATATGCTGGTTCGTCAAACTTTTCAATGATGATCTGGGGAGCCTCGTTGTCCCATCTGACTTTGAACATAGGGGATCAGACTTAGAACATGCTCTCGATATGGAATGAGATTCTGATGCTTCATATCCCACTCGCCCTTAATCTGACTTATCACTAAAGCTGAGTCTCCGTACACTTGCAAGAACTTGATTCTTAAGTCAATAGCAGCTTTAATGCCCATGATGCACGCTCAGATTCGCCATGTTGTTGGTGCAATTGAAACATAATCATGGTGAAAGGCGCAGTCCGCCTATAGGAGATGTAATGATGGCGCCAATGCCATTGCCTGCTTGAGGCTCCATCAAAGACCATGGTCCATCGGGGTCCTTGTTCAGGTCCTTCCTCTGGTCCTGGTTCTTCGTAATCAGTAACTAACAAAACATCTTAGTCTGAAAACTCGAACTGCATAGATTGATAGTTATCTATTGCTTGATGAGCCAAATGATCGGCTACTACACTTCCTTTGATCGCTTTCGAGAAGTATATCGATGTCGTATTGGTCAAGATCATTTGCCATCTTGCTATTCTTCCGGAGAGAGCTGGTTTCTCAAAGATGTATTTTATCGGATCCATCTTGGAAATCAACAAGGTAGTGTGAGTCAACATATACTGTCTTAGTCGGTGAGCAGCCCAAGCTAAAGCGCTGCAAGTTTTCTCAAGCTGTGAGTATCTTGTTTCATAGTCGGTAAACTTTTTGCTAAGGTAGTATATTGCATACTCTTTTCGACCAGACTCATCATGTTGCCCCAACACACACCCCATTGAGTTCTCTAACACTGTCAAGTACATGATAAGAGGTATTCCCTCGGCAGGTGGCATTAGGATAAGAGGATTCTGTAGGTACTCCTTGATTTTGTCAAAAGCGATCTGGCAATCGTCGTTCCACTCCACTACTTGATCTTTCTTTAGTAACTTGAAGATTGGCTCACAAGTAGCAGATAGATGTGCAATGAATCTGGCAATGTAATTCAAACGTCCCAAGAAACCTCTGACTTCCTTCTCAAAAGGGAACCGGCATTTCTTGGATAGCTTTAACCTTGGCGGGGTCAACTTCAATACCTTTACCACTGACAACAAACCCTAAGAGTTTACCGGATCTGACTCCAAAAGTGCACTTGTGAGGATTAAGTCTCAGTCTGTACTTCTTCAACCTATCAAACAGTTTCTGCAAATGATCGAGATCTTCCTCTTCAGTCTGTGACCGAGCTATCATGTCTTCGACGTAGACCTCTATCTCGTGATGGATCATGTCAGGAAATAATGCCACCATAGCACGCTGATAAGTGGCACCTGCGTTCTTCAGTCCGAACGGTATGACTTTGTAGCAAAAAGTACCCCACTGTGTAACGAAGGTAGTCTTCTCCATGTCTTCAGGAGCCATTTTGATCTGATTGTAACCGGAGAAACCATCCATGAAGGAGAAAACTTTATGCTGAGCGGTGTTGTCAACCAGAACATCAATATGAGGAAGTGGAAAATCGTCTTTCGGACTCGCTTTGTTCGGATCTCTCGAATCCACACACATTCGTATTTACCATCCTTGTACGGCACGCTCGCCGCAACCCACTATGGGTAAGAAGTAACAGCTAGAAAACTGGCATTGAACTGTTTCATAACTTCTGCTTTGATTTTCTCAGACATCTCAGGATGCATACGACGGACCTTCTATTTCACTGGGAGAAAACCTTCTTTTGTTGGCAACCGGTGTACCACAATATCAATGTCTAAACCTCGCATGTCTTGCACGACAAAGCAAAACCTCGATGTAGTCTCGTAGCATCCGAACCAATATTTCTTTAACACTGCTCTCAAGACCCGCTTCCTATCTTGATCTCTTTATGTCTTCGCCGCACTCAGATTCACAACCTCAACTAGCTCTTCGTGTGGTTGTATAACTCGCTTCTTCTTCGTCAGCACCGACAAGTTCTCATGGCACTTCACAATCTTCCTCACCTTCATCTTCGGCTTGGTAGATCGGATTATCAAAGTCATATTTAGCAATAGCATAGTCATATCAACGAGATTCGAGTGATTCGCAGTTGTATCACGGGGTGTGTGTAAGAAACGCATAGCTTTTGAAGGGTGATAAAGTAAAGAAAGAACACAACATTAAAATGCAAAAGTCCAACGATTTTATTGAATGAAAATATGCAAATGATGATAATAACCTCACAACGAGCCACGGTGCCCCGGGCAAGGCACTAGGCTTTAAAGTTTATTGTTCAAAGCATAAAAACGAAAAGCAAAACAGAAAACAAAAGCAATTCCTCCTGTCTAAAGGAGATTGGTATGACGTCTTCGGTCTTCCAATTGCTGATTTTGTTGTCGGGAGTTAGGAAGATGCACTTGTTGATGTCGAAGTCGTTGTCGTCGTCTTCTGTAGCATGGACTCTATTCTGGATGATGCGGAAAGGAAGTTGGCTGGCACGTTCACGGCGTATCATCTTCTGACCCTTGATGGTGAAGCTTAAACCAATCTTGTTAGATTTGAAAGGAAGATTAGGGAGCTGACCCCAAATAGTACTACCACCTTCTTCAATTGCAGCTTGAGCATCTTTCATCGAGGCCATCCTAGGCGGCGCCTGTAACTTCAAGAATGACAGGAGAGTCAACAGGCATGACTCTGGGGATTGTTTCGAAAGCTTGATAGGGAGTCTCAAAGAATTCACCTTCCATCTCGAGGTACCAGAACGACTGCAAATGACTGACCATGTATTCCTCTTCACCACATACTGTAACAACCTTCCCCTTCATAGGATACTCACCGATAAGGTGAGGTACGTACCGCCCCATGTATCCAAGGGCATCCAAGTAGGCAAGAGTAAGCTGGACGGATGTCCATGACAAAGAAAGTTGAGTCAAAAGTCTGGGAACCGACTTTGACCAGCAGAATGAGCTCTCCAAGTACTGTTCGTTTAGAACCATCACAAGCTCTCACAATAATGTCACCGGGCTTTAGAACCAAACCTTCAACATCGAGTCGATCAAAAGCACTTCGGAGGATATTCATAGTAACCGATTCACCAAAACATGAGACGTAATGCCTTGCATTCAACAGAGACGCAAGGCTTTATTGTGTTTCTATCTGCAGGAGTCAAATCAACATCGAGAAACCTAGGCTGTTGGCGTGCCAGCTAGCAATACGTACTTCAAACCGGTCAAGTAGTGTCTTGCGGTATGTGAGCATTCTTTAAACTTCGCCAAGGCTTTAGAATGAGCCTCGAGCACAAGAGCAGCAAGCATGGAGATCTTGTAATGAGTCTGTCCCAACTGCTCCACAACATTGTAGTCACTCTTCTTGATAATCTTTAATTTCCTCCATTTCTTGTTTGGAGGCATCTTTCTTCCTTTGGTACTTCAGAAGCGTGATGAGTCACCGGGTTCTTTCCCTCTAGCTTGGGGAATGGATTGAATAGCTGGAATGCGAGTTGGAGTCGCAGTGTCTTTTGGAGGAGAGATATCTGGAGAGAACACTCTTCCGGTTCTGGTCACTTTACTTGATTCGGTGATGTTGTCAATGTCAGGAGCGGTATCTTCAACTGTAAGGTCCTCAATGGTCAGAGGGTCTTGCTTGACACCATGATAGTAAACATCAGCTCCATAGTTCCAAGGGATAGCTTTGTCAGAGGAATATGGAACTGGTCTGGGAGAAGTAATGATGAGAGGTGCCACTCTAGGCACAAAATCAAGAGGAAATCCTTATTGTGTTAACATCATCATAGTCTTCTGGGAACTCGTCTCCCCATCCGGTCACTTTGACATCTTCAATAGGAATCTTGTAGCTTTCAGGAACAATATACTTCACCATGTAGTCAAATCTTCCACTTGGTTGCCCCAAGGTATCCCATGCAGATGGTTCAGCTTCGCTCATATCTTTGATCTTCAGTTTAGACAGGTCTTCACACAGCTTCTCCACAGGTGGTTTTAGGAATAGCACTTCACGGTTATCCATCATGCACTGAATACGTCTTCTCAACCAAGCACAACCATCAGGTGCAGATGGTTACCAACGACAGTTCTCTAGGCATCCTGGATTGACACCGGCTTGCATCAAATTCTTCTTAATAGTCATCAGAGGAATAGTCAAGTCACCTATATTGAAAACATAAGCAGTCTTGTCAATAGCATTGGAACTCTTGTTGTGGTCAGGCATAGGCGCATTGATCACATTCGGAGTCTCAATAAGAGGATCAAACTCAATTTGTTTGGCTTCAATCATATCTTGGATCTTATTCTTCAAAGCCCAATAATCGTCAGTACGATGCCCTGGGCTGTTGGAGTGGTAAGCACACTTAGCATTAGGATTGTATCTTGGAGAGGAAGTATTGATGTTCTGAGGAGGATCCCTCAGGGTTATCAGCTCTGCTTTCAACATGTGTTGCAAGGCTTGCGACAAAGGCATGTTGATCTTCAGAACCGTCTTCGCGGGCGCTGCTCGTTACGTGCGTTGTTTCATTGAGGTTGTGCCGATGTAGGATTGGAGATCAACCCGCCCACGTATTGAGCACGGTAGGTGTTGGCTTTTCCCGACCATACACAACACCGACTCTTCTTACCACCAAAGATCTCTTCGCAGACTTGAAGATGACTCTACCTCGAATCATTCCATTGCTGATACCGCCTTCATGCGTTCTCCTATCGCAAGATAGCTCGGTGAATCTGGGTCAAGAGTTTCCAATTAGATGATGAAGAATGGACCGACAATGTCCCCATGAACATATCAACCAATTCCCTATTGGACAAGGGTGGCTGAATCCCACCGCTATATCTCCATTTTGAGCATACTTTGAACTTCTCATCACGAGCCATAGACATGCTTTGTAGTTGTATGCGAGTGGGTGCCAATTCAAGATTGTACACATCGTCTGAGAAAGCATCCGCCAAGTCATTCCAAGTACTGGAGATACACCTCTAATGATAATACCACTCCAACTGAGTTCTGGATAAACTCTCTTGAAAATAATGCATCCACAACTTTCTGTCATCAGTGTGGGGGTTGATCTTCTGAACATAGGACTTCAAATGCAGCTTTGGACAAGAAACGCCATCATACTTGGCAAAAGTGTGAACTTTAAACTTGGGAGGGATCACCACACCAGGAACAAGACTCAGATCATCAAAATTCAGCCCTGACATTTTCAAGTTTTCCACAGCATTCAGACGGTCTTCAAGTTGCTTGTACTTGTCATCTTCATCAGAGTACTGATCATTCTCACATTCTTCTTCCTTCTTCTCAGGCTCACCCTGATCTTCTTCATTACTCTTGACACTTCCCTCAATCATGGCACTTTCTGAGAATTCTATCCGGCTGACCACCTTAGGACCACCCTTGTAACGTCTACCCATGTTGAGAACACCAACGACCCTCTTCTTTCTGTTGATGAGCTTCTTCAGATCTTCTTGGCCTTGGACCAAGCTGGTGAACATCTCCTGGAACTGAGCATTCTGAGCCTGGTGACCTTTGACAGTCTGTTCAAGAGCCATTTCTGCTAAAATAAATAGCGAGAAAAATGAGAAAACCGATCTTCGATGTACCTGTTATGAAATGTTATGCTATGATATGCGATGTTTAGCAGATGCAATGCAATGTTTTCAAGGACCTTAGGAATTTAAATTTATTAAACAAGCATGAACAAACTTTATTAGTTACTTTTATTCTCTTTTGGTTTTTTCTTCTTCAGTACAAGAAATAGTTCGGAAAAATAAGACAAAAGAACAAAATCCTAAAGCTCTAGGTCTCCCACCGGCGCGCCTCTTGGTGTCGAGTAGGCGTGATGTTCCTCGTGAAGTAGCTTGGTCAACTCTAGTACTTTCTTCTCGCTTGCATAGCACTGAGCTTCGAATATATCCCTTTCTTCTTTGAGCTGAATCCAGGATCTCTTCAAGTCTTTAAAATTAGTAGGCATGTCAGGATGGAGAATAAAGATAGGTACGCCACCCATAGCAACAGTTCCATAATTCGGTAGAAAAAGGTGAATGGCATCATGAAGTTTTGAGCTCGAGCCGCACTCCATTTGAGGTAAGGTTCCCAAGGAATGGAGTTTTGGTGCCCCAAAGTCTTGGTATCGCCTTCTTTACCATGCCCCAAGTGTACAAATCGACTAGTTCGAGATCGTGGTTGTAGTCGAACACAACATCTTGGAGAAGCATGTCATGAGGACCATCTCCTCGAGCATAACCAAACTGACGTAGAGCTAGAGAAGGGTTGTAAGTGATACCTCCCCTTATACCAAGGAGTGGTACATTATGGAATTCTCCACAACGCTCAATGAATGTGAAGTCCTTTTGAGAGAAAAGGCACCAACGGATATCTGAATGAGAGAGTGACATCAGCCTTTGAGACCACTTCAACCTTTGTTCGTTCTTCAATACGGATGAAGGAAGGTGCGAAATAAACCACCTGGAAAGTAACGGTATGCAACACATGAGAGTTTCTTGTCTCTTGATAGTACGAGTATGGAGGGAATGCAGGATGTCTCCAAGCAAAGTAGGCACAGGATTACGAGTAAGGAATAACTTAATGGTGTTCACGTCTATGAATTGATCCGAGTTAGGAAATAGAACCAAACCATAGATTAGCAAGGCCAAGATGTCTTCAAATGCATGGAAACTCATAGCTTTGAGGAATTCTCGGGCTTTCTTATCAGAAACTTAGCAAGTAAACCCTTAACTCCACTTCTGGTTTCCCAATTGGCTTCAATGTCTGAGCGTTTTAGGTGTAATGTTGATGCGATGTCTTCATACCTAGGAACCTTTTCTAGACCGGTGAATGGCATTTGATCAAGAATAGTACCCAAGTAGCTTATAGAACTCTTCCAAGGTAGGAACCAACTGATAATCTAGGAATGTAAAGCAATGGTGTTTCGGATCAAAGAACTGGAATAGGCCATGCATCATATCTTCTTCAAAATCGGAGATAACCAAGTCAAGCAGATAACCATGTCTTTGAAAACCGAGCATGATCGAACTTCAAAACCAATTTTGAGTTGAGAAGGCACACCCATGAAGTTGATTCTGATAGTCTTTCTAGAAGCCATAATCCCTACAAAACAGAGCAAAAATAAACTCTAGGTCCTTGAAATAGTTAGAAATGATATGCAATGCAAATGATGTCATGATGTCATGTTTAGCACACAAAAAATTCAGAATGAGCCTAGGTTTAAGGCTTGCATGAAGTATAGGTGTTTACCCACCAAAGTTTGAGTTGGTTCATCCTGTCCTATAATAGTAACCGGTTCTAGGAATCTCATATCATTGATCTTTCTCGAGGCTTATTTCAATACGACTACCAAGTGGTCGATCAAAATATCCCAAAAGTTCGATCTTAATGAACGAAAGCATCGAGTATCAACCAACCTTGGTCTACACTCAAAGCCGGCCATCTCACTACCTTCTAATGGCCAAGATGGGTCTAAAGTTGAGTTAGTGCGATGACACCACGCAGGCGAAATACTATCCTCAACTTGGGAATGAAGTATCACGGACATCCAAAGTGTCACACTAACGTAGCCATCATGTTGACCGCTTCTGTGATACGCCTAATGGTCGTGACGATCTAATGCTACTTACCTAAAAGGAAACCTGGATCCGGGTGTAGGATCCTCCAGCAATATAATGCCCAAGCAACCCTTAAAGATAACGCAAGCAAATCAAACAGAAAGCAGTAAAGTGATCTAGAAAATCACTAAGGCATTCTCTCTTTAGGGTGTCTCCCAGGCAGAGTCGCCAGTTCTGTAATACGGTGAACTGACTTTAAGATTTTTGTATCGCAAATGTTGCGGATAACAAGAGTCGCCACCGACTTTTCTTTTATCCAATTAAGGGAAGGTGAAAAGAAAAGGAAAAGACCTTCGTTAGATTCTGAGTAAGGGAGAAGGTTATGAAAAAGGAAGGTATTAGCACCCCTTTCCATCCGTAGTTATGTACGGGCTCTTAGTTGCTCTTAGCTCACTTTTAAAATTGCTTTCTGTGTGTTTGAAAATGTTTTGAAAAGGCATTTCGCTTTGACTTTGTAATGATTCATGTAGGAATGTATACAAAGTGTTCGGAAATTTATTGTATTTGAAAAGTGTTTGAACTTTGACAAAGTGTGTGGTGTGTAAAAGCATTTTGTTTGAGCAAGCAACTAAAAGTCTTATTACCTACTCAAAATTGATCGTTTTCGTGTTATTTTACGTTCCTTTAGAGTAGTGCTATCCATACCATTAGTTGGTAGGTAACCTTATTCGTCGGATGTAAAGGGACATTCGAAGGGACATCGGATGGTCATAGAAGGCAACTTGTAGGAAGTATCCTAGCACATTCAAGGACGATCATCACTGTAGGTAACAATCGAGGACGAGATCATGTATTCGTAGGCGACATCGTGGGTCTATGATCTTTGTATCGAAGGGACTATGATGATTTGTTTTGAAGGCAACGGTGCTAGAATACCTCTACGTTCGAGGGACTTGACTATTTGTATTCGTAAAGGCAACAAGAGAGAATTACCTTAAGGGGTGCATGTGTGAAAGAGTGTGTCAAATTCAGATATGTTATCTTGAGAATTATGAGTGATCTATGTCCAATTTTATCTTGCCATACATGCCTAATTACTAGCAATTTATAGGGTGCGGAAATAAATTGCGGAAAGTAAAAGTGCGGAAAGATAAATCCTACGCTATTACATGGCTTTGGGGAAGATACATAATAAGAGTGCGGAAAGTAAAAGTCCTAATTAAACTATTACATCCCATAGGCAGTTACAATATTGAAAAGAAAAGCGAGAAAAATGTCCGAACATTACAACTGTGAATGATACATAATCGAAAATAAGAGAAATTGCATAAGAGAAAATGTTAGTAAAAGATATATTTTTGAATGAGGAAAAGGTTTTTGATTAGTAATGACATTAATATGATAGAGTAATTTTTGTAATCTTCGGATCGTTTTTGATATTTAAATGCAATTAAAAGTCAAATTAATGATTAGTTAGCAATTAAATAAAATATGTATGCAAAAATATTAATTTTAATGTTAAAATTAAATAAACATTTTCCGATAATGATGCAAAAAGAAAATGTTTTGTGATTTTAAATGCATGAGAAAATTGTTTGAAGATTAATTAAATTAGATGAAAAATATTAAGAATATAAGAAAAGAAAAAGTTATTTGTAAAAGTTGCAAAAATATTTGCCATGGCAAGGAATCGAACGAGGACCTCTCGAGAAATCACACTGCTACTAACCGAGCCAAGTGGCTCTTGTGTTGAACTGAGACGTTGGATTATAAGTGCAATCGTGTCATGATTTACGAGTTTCAACGCACAACACCGCAGCCCCAGCTTGTTCTGAATGGACGAATCGAAGCTTCAACACGCCACGCGACGCCTCGCCAGCTTTCAACATTGGTCAACGAAGCCGAAGCCCTAGCTCCTGTTGTCTTCTCCGGCGACTCAAAACTTCAAACCTGCGAAATAACAAAAATAAATGGCAAAGGGATACCCTAGCCCCCTAAATCGATGGCTGGAAGTTCAATGGTGGTGTTAGTTTTGATTGAAAACGCCTGTAGCAACCAGTTCGAAGCTCAACAACTTTTAAACCCTAAACATGGCAAATCGAGTTCTGGACGTTCAAGCTTGAGAACGATGGCCCAAATCCTATCTATGATGTCTCATGATCACATTAAAACAGTTAGTTTCGATTAAAACACACAGATAAGAAAAATGCAAATTCAAGAAAAATATGAATATGTTTGATCATGTATGGCTTGATTCAGGCTGTTTCAACCATGGGCAATGATGTATACTTACTCCAAATTACCTCAGGAACACAATGGAATGCTCAAATTGGATTGAAAACGGCTGGAGAATGAAACACGATTTTAAAAACTTTGAGATTTTTTTTTGAAAATAAGGGTTGCTTGTATAAGCTAGGGTTTCGTCCTTGGTCTTGTGCAATGTGATGAGTATTTATAGAGCAAGAATTAGAAGCAAAAAGAATGAAAAAAGATCTCCTCTTTAATGAAAATAATTTTCTCTTTCAAATCAAATCAAATCTTTTGAAAATTTGATTTTCCCTTCCATGTGAGAGCTAGCACGAAATTGGCAAGTTGTATGGGCTATCTTGGACCTCAAGTTTGATAAAAATCCAACCCAATTGAAAATATACCTTGTTTTCATATTTTATTTAATTTAAATTTGAATTAAATGCTTTTAAATTCAAAAGTAAATCAAAAAAATAGGAAGAGGTGATGGCAAGGCATTAATAGGTCACAAATAATATTATGATCAAGTTTGGATCATAAAATTATAGGCCCATTTAGAAAAAATTGGATTTTGGTAAGTATCTCTCTTTGTGCAATTGTCCACAAATGTCCAACTTGTGTAAGGTGTATCGTGCTCAATTTTCCACATTTTTGTGTGTTCTTGGACTTAATAGAAAGCTCTATGTGTCCTCTAAATAACCTCTTTAGTTTCATCTCAATTGGAGTTTCCATGCTCGATAAAACTTCATTACAAAAAGTTGACTTTTTGTTGACTTTGAAAAGGACCTGTAATGTTTTTATCCATATCTTCAAAATGAAGCATTTTTTGAACATTCTTGTGACACATGAATTTGTAGAGAATTGAATTTCCTTCAAAATGAGAGGTGGTGGAAATTTTTTTGATAAAGTATGAGAAAGTTATGACCAGTCAAAGTTCAGTTGACTTTTCACTAGAAAACCCTAATTTGGAAAGTTTGACTTTTGGGCAAATCTTGAGTTTTCTTTATGAATCATGATCAACCCTTGATCAAATGATGAATGTTACTTCAAAATGAGGATGTTGACAAAAAATCATGAAGTTTGACTGTATGTTGACCACATTTGACTATTTGTCCAATACAACTGATTTTCAACCATCTAAGCAATTGTCTGAGGAGAGTCGACCTGTGAGTCTTGAATCTTGTCATGGAGATTCTCTGAAGCATATGATGAGGTATGATGACCATTGGAGGTGTTGAGAACCTATCTTGATATGAGAATTGCCAAACCCTAGTTTGGGTTGATTGTGTAGGAGAGAGTTTGTCTGATCAATCCTTGAGGAATCCTTGAGTATGGATATGAGAATTGTCTTGAGAAGTAAGAGGGAAAATTTTGGGGTATGACAGTCGGTTCTTGTTGCTTTTCTGATTGCTTATTGCAGGAGTAATGTGAAACTAAGTGGGGAAGGAGAGATTCTTCCCGAATATGTTTCGATTGTAAGTCGTTGGTAAGAGGTACAACTTGAGAAGATATTGCAAGAGTGGTTAGAGTTGTTGGAATCATTTGGATCATGAGTCATAGTTGGAAGTGCAAAAAGGTGAGTATGATTCTGAGAACAAGAAGTGTTGGTAATGATGAGTTATACTCCAGTATGATTATCGGATGTCTATTGACAAATTGAGGACTTGATCACCCTTAATCTCTTGTTGATAGGGATGTAATCGTATTAGATGGTATATAATTGTCTTGCTATCTAATTGGGACATAAAGTGATGAATATGAATGAAGTTTGGCAGAAGCTTGTGAACCACATAATTTGAAGAAGACTCTAATAAGGGTAATGAATTAAGATGGATGATCGTGAGTTGTGAGATGTTAATGATGGTGTTGGTGTTTGTGTTGCATTGTTCGACCGAAGCGAGAGGAAAAGCTAAGAGTAGTGAATTGCCGGTGGTGAATGAATTCCCAGAGGTGTATCCAGAAGATGTTAGTGAATTGCCACCGGAGAGGGATGTGGAGTTTACTATAGATTTGATTCCTGGAACTAGTCTGGTGTCGATGGCGCCTTATCGCATGTCGGCATCTAAATTGTATGAGTTGAAGAAATAGTTGGAGGAATTGCTTGAGAAAAAAGTTTATTCGTCCTAGTGTTTTGCCGTGGGGTGCTCCTGTGTTGTTGGTTAAAAAGAAAGAAGGTTTAATGAGACTGTGTGTTGATTATAGGCAGTTGAATAAAGTGACAATCAAGAATCGGTATCCATTGCCGAGGATTGATGATTTGATGGATCAGTTAGTTGGAGCTTGTATATTTAGTAAGATTGATCTGAGGTCTGGATAACATTAGATTCGTGTGAAGATGAAAGATATTTAAACTGACGAAACGAGGTAAGGACATTATGAGTATTCTGTTATGCCGTTTGGAGTTACTAATGCACCTGGTGTTTTCATGGAGTATATGAACAGGATATTTCATCCGTATCTTGATAAGTTTGTGGTGGTATTTATTGATGACATTCTGATCTATTCAATGAATGATGAAGAACATGCAGAACATCTTAGAATTGTGTTGGAACTTTTGAAAGAGAAGAAGTTGTATGCGAAGTTGTCTAAGTGTGAATTCTGGTTAAGTGAAGTAAGTTTTCTTGGTCATGTGATTTCCAAGAATGGCATTGCTATTGATCCTACGAAGGTAGAAGCGGTATCTTAGTGGGAAGCGCCGAAGAATGCTTCTGAAATCCGTAGTTTTCTTGGTCTTGCAGGTTATTACAGAAAGTTCATTGAAGGATTTTCAAAATTAGCTTTGCCGTTGACTAAGTTAACAAGAAAGGCTCAGGTGTTTGTTTGGGATTCTGATTGTGAGTAAGGATTCCAAGAATTGAAAAAGAGGTTGACTAGTGCTCTGATTCTGATTTTTCCGAATCCGGCAGAATCTTTTGTTGTGTATTGTGATGCGTCCTTGACGGGATTAGGTGGTGTTTTGATGCAAGATAAGCAGGTTATGGCTTATGCTTCAAGACAATTGAAGGTTCATGAAAGGAATTATCCGACTCATGATTTAGAACTGGCAGCAGTACTATTTGTTTTGAAATTGTGGAGGCATTATCTGTATGGTTCTCGATTTGAGGTGTTCAGTGATCGTAAGAGTTTAAAGTGTCTCTTTGATCAGAAAGAGTTGAATATGAGGCAGAGAAGATGGTTAGAATTTCTCAAGGATTATGATTTTGGTTTGAATTACCATCCTGGTAAGGCAAACGTTGTTGCAGATGCATTGAGTAGGAAGTCCTTGCATATGTCAATGTTGATGGTTCGTGAATTGGAATTGGTTGAGCAGTTCAGATATTTGAGTCTAGTATGTGAGAGTACTTCTGATAGTGTAAAATTGGGAATGTTGAAGTTGACTAGTGGTATTCTTGAGGAAATTCGAACTGGGCAAAAATCTGATGTCATTTTGGTGGATAAGTTGACATTGATTAACCAAGGTCAAGGAGGTGAGTTCCGATTGACGAGAACTGTGTTATGAGATTTGGTGACAGAGTTTGTGTTTCGGATATTGCAGAACTTCGGAAGAGTATTTTGGAAGAAGGACATCATAGTGGATTGAGTATTCATCCCGGTGCTACTAAGTTGTATCATGACTTGAAAAAGTTATTTTGGTGGCCTGGAATGAAAAAGGAAATTGCTGAGTTTGTTTATGCTTGTTTGGTTTGTCAGAAGTCAAAGATTGAACATCAGAAACCGCCAGGATTGATGGAACCGTTGTTTGTCCCGGAATGGAAATGGGATGGCATTTCTATGGATTTTGTATCCGGTTGCCAAGACAAATAAATATTGTGATTCTATTTGGGTTATTGTTGATCGGTTGACAAAATCAGTACACTTTATTCCGATAAGAATGGATTACCCTATGGAAAGGTTGGCAGAATTGTATGTTGAGAAAATTGTATGTTTGCATGGTATTCTCTGTATTGTGTTTGATAGGAGATCCGACGCTACGCCTAAGTTTTGGACGGGGCTGCAAGAAGCTTTGGGTACTAAGTTGCGATTGAGTTCCGCTTATCATCCGCAGATAGATGGTCAGACGAAAAGAACGATTCAGTCGTTAGAAGATTTGTTGAGGGCTTGTGTGTTGGAGAAAGGTGGAGCTTGGGATAGCTATCTACCGTTGATTGAGTTTACCTACAACAATCGCTTTCATTCGAGTATTGGTATGGCTCTATTTGAAGCATTGTATGGTAGGAGGTGTCGGACACCGTTGTGTTGGTACGAACGAGAAAGTATTGTGATTGGACCGTAGATTGTCCAATGAGATTTAGAAAAGATCAAGATGATTCAACAGAAGATGAGAGCTTCTCAGAGTCGTCAGAAAAGTTATCATGATAAGAGGAGGAAGGATCTTGAGTTTAGTGAAGGAGATCATGTGTTTATGCGAGTTACTTCGATGACTGGTATTGGTCGAGTTTTGAAGTCAAAGAAGTTGACTCCGTGTTGTATTGGTCCATATCAGATTACCAAGAAGGTTGGAAGAGTTGCTTATCAGATTGCTTTACCGCCGTCACTTGTGAATTTGCATGATGTCTTCCATGTATCTCAGTTGAGGAAGTACATTCCTGATCCGTCTCATGAGATTCAGGTAGATGATATACAGGTACGAGATAATCTAACTGTTGAAGCATTACCTGCGAGAATTGAGGATCGAAGGTGAAGCAATTACGTGGTAAAGAGATAGCATTGGTGAAAGTAACTTGGGAGGGCCATGTGGAAATGTAACTTGGGAACTGGAGAGCCAGATGAAGGACTCGTATCCCGAACTTTTCGTCTAAGGTATGTTTTCGAGGACGAAAACTCTTTTTAGTAGGGGAGAGTTGTGACACCCCAAATTAATTCAAGTGTGAAATAATTAGGAATTTAATTATTAATTTAATTAAAGGCTTAATTATTAATATTTTTGGATTAAATGGATTAATTATTTATTTAATTAAAAGGAAGGTTGAGGGTGTAAGGTTGAATTGGAGGTGTGTGGAGTAAAAAGCTCTACTAAAATCCTAATTTATTTATTTCTATTATTTGGCAAATAAAAAGGAATAAATAAAGGAATAGAACATAATTCTGATGTTAATTAGGTATGAAAATACATAAGAAATATTGTTTCTGTTGTGCCATGGCTGTTGGTAATGAATGGATTAATTGAACTGCACACAGTGAAGATAAAAACTATATTTTGGTGAAAAGCTAAGTATGGGGTCTACAAGAAGTTATGTGTCGATGCAAGCAGTAAATATTTAGAAAAACAGAGGCGTGGGAAAGGCTTGTGTCGACACAAAATTGGTTGGATCGACTCATGTAGTGAAAAATTAGGTTTTTGCATCGACACAAGGATGCTATGCATCGAT
>CM038794.1:94364520-94606923 GCA_021764765.1 Vicia sativa | reverse complement strand
AATAAGTCGTCCACCAATTATAAAAGTTTGTCATCATATAAAAAGAAGGATTAAAAAAGATCAATGAAAAATCAGCGAAACTAGCATAATGTTGCTGTCGAGTCTCAACTTCCTTGAAGGAGTAAGGTACCACTGCTATACGTATCTCCCTTTTCTTATTAAAGTGAGGTTCAGGAGGAATTTGGCATAGTCCGAATTGACGGGCTACGAAATTAGGATGATAAGCAAGGATGCACACTTGGCTCTTCACAGGCGTAATCCTAGAGATGGTAAGCCTGGGGTTCAAAAAGGCACACCAAATATCCCTAATTACTTCCTCCTCTATAGCTTGTTCGAGGGGCATGGTGAACCAAGTTAGGCCACAACTTCGATTGGAAAAAGGGGCCATTGAAGGGTCGAACCTGTGCCTTTTGGAGAAGATCATCATATAATTAACAAAACACGTCTTGAAATTTTCTCTTTCATCATTTGGGGTTAGTTTCAACAACCTAGTACCCTCAATGCTTCGGTTTACAACATCGGGATGCTCTTCGTTGATTACCCCAAAGGTTGAAAGAGATGATTCGAATGTAGCATTCAACCAAAGTTGCAAGGGGCCAGCAAGAAGCGATTAGTGCCGCTTCATAAGTTTTCGCTTGAAACCGCAACACCTATACTTTTGTATAGACTCGCCAAAGAGCTCATCGATGCACACCCTTCGACCATGGTGGAGCTGATTCGCAAGGGTAATGAATCTGCTAGCAACTTGTAGGGACTTGCTGCAGAAGACATATTTTGATAACCACAGAGCTAGGAAAGCTATATGTTCGACATCGAAGACTTCCTCTTCAGCAGAGTGGTAAAGATTGATGTATTTCGAAAAACTGGCATTCTTGACATCAAAATCAATGAGGTTATCTGCATCCTCATTTGGATCAAATGTTTCTCCAATAGGGGAGAGTCTGGTGATAGCAGCAATGTCAAAGAATATAGGTGTCAACATTCCACAGGGAAGGTGGAAAGTGTTATAGGTGTTGTCCCAAAAGTACAAAGAGGCTAGCAAGAAAGTTTGGCTATAACTGAATCCTAATTTTGACATTCGAGTAAGATTCAAAATTCCTATACTTTCCCGTTCTTGGGATTTCTTATTTTCAACCTTAGATAACCAATCTTGATACAGTTGGTCTGATGAAGGACATGAACGAAAGGGTTTAAAATTCCCAGTAACGTAGTCCATATTGAAGGCTTCCCTCATGGGTTTTGAAGTTTCTGTTTCACAGGGTTTTTCTTTTAGGGTTTTTGAAAGTTTAACAACCGATTCATCTTCTTTAGATTTTAGAGGGATAGATTTATTGACAATGGGTTTGGTTTCTAATAAACGGAAAAATCCTTTGTCTTTTCCAGACGCTTCAGAAATTAAAGGACCTATAACCCTAGGGTTTTATCAAGGACAAGTGGAATAATTACTGGAAGCATAAATAGCCTTCGTTTTGAGAGAGTTTAGGAGTTGTTATGAACTCGATTATCGAGATTGATGATCTTGCTTCGGTTTGAGACTATAAGGAGGAGCTTGCTTGGATTTTCCAGCCTTCTTGGATGAAGGTGATGACCAAGGAGAAGACATTTTGAGATCAAAGTTTTTCTGAAAATAAGAAATATGGGTTGTGTCGCACCCCAAATTTTACCCTGCTATTTTTCTACTTGCATTCTGTTTATATAAAAAAAAACAGTCATTCACTCATTGCATTTACATCATTTCGTCGTATTTAAACTGATTAAAAGTCTGTCTAAATCGATAATCGCATCATTTTAAGTTATAAAATACCCGTTATTGTCACTTCATTTACTTTTACCTCTCAGCCTGTTTATCGCATCGCTTTAAATTATTTGTATGTCGATGATATTGATATTACGGTTTTTTAAACAAACTGTTAAAAGCAATTCGATACTGTGCGAAAATCAGTGGGGAAAATATTTCAAGTTTTCATCTTTCACTCATTGTTTTATAAATTTACGTATCGCGTAAATCATAAAAATGTGATTTCCCTAATGTTTCGGTATATTTCGAAGTCTCGTTTTTAACTGCAAGCGTTTTAAAGTCGGATATTTTTTATTATCATTTTATTTCGATTTTAAACATTTTGGTAATTTTTCTTTAATCTTTGACACCCGTAGTTTATTTTAATGTGCTCTTTTTATTTTTTCGGATAATTTATTGTCCGAACTTTTACCATTTTTGACAATTTTTAGATGTCCATTTTTTATCTCACAAAATCAAACAAAAATATTTTTGGGCTTATTATTTTAAGTGACCCAATTTTATGGCCCATTTAATCATGAAGGGCATTTTTGGCATTAGTAAAAATATGCTAAACCTAATTTATTACTATATATTGGGAGTTTGTTTACTGTTCTAGAAGAGGCCAAAATGGAAAAAAGAAAATGGAACAAGCAGAGGCTACAAAAAAAAATACAAATTATAAAACAAAAAAACACTCAGAAGAAGAGACTTCTCCTTCATCGTGTTCAACAACCCCTGTTCCCTCCGTCCATCACAGTACCACCATCAACTTTTGTCCGACCTCCTTCCTTCTGTTCCTTCGCCTCCCGCCGTCGTTCCTACATCCACGCACTTCTTTGCTATCAATGAAGCCATTCACTCCCTGCTACCTGACATTCATCCGCTCCACACCCACTTCATCAATCTCAACCACTAACTGTTCTTCTTCATCCCTTCCATCATAAACCCTTCATAGAACCTGTCATACCCTAATTTTTGACCTAATATACCACCTCACATTTGCATTATTGCATCACTAACAGTTCAGAACAGAATTAATCGGGTGTAGCTTCTACAGGTCAAAATTAGGGTTTCACAAATTTTTCATCTGATTCAAGAGGTAATCAATTAGGGTTTGAGTTTCACTCACCTCATTTGATCTATCTTGATCAAATCATCAACCTCTGATCATCAGATATCAAATTTTTCCTCCTAATCTATCGAGGATCGACCGATTAGGGTTTTCATCGAGGATGAGCAATCACTGATTTTCTGATCAATGAATGACTTTTTTTATTAGAGATTTATCTTCATATCTTAAATACAACATGTTGACCTAATTTCTGGATTCAAAACATCACAGAAGTTCACAGAATTCATCAATCAATTTCTGGATCATCTGATGAAATTTCATCTGCACTGAAAAGTCAAACTTTGACTTTTGGTCAACTTTTTCAAGACAAAACATTTTCCATCATCAAAATACTTCAAATGATCCATCATGATCATAAAAAATCAAGAAATTTGAAAAGTCAACAAAAGTCAAAATTTTCAACACTTAGAAAATTTTCAAAGTGTCAAAATTTCACATTTTTCCAAACTTCATGGCATTTTTTCACATAGTTCCACTTTGAATTGGAAAACTCAAAACATGAAAGCTGTAGCCCTAAACAAGCTTTCCAAAATGTCCAAGAACTCTCAAATCCATGGTGTCTAGCTATACTTTGATTTTGAAACATAGAGCTCAAAACTCTTGATTTTCAAGTACAACTTTCAAGATTATAGGTCATTTTTGAGTTTCTTCTTCTAGAAGCCATGCCACCTTGCAAAGAAGGATAGAGCTGATAAAAAATCAGATGGAGAGTAATTATGATGGGATAAGATCAAGTTGAATAATTAACCATGGTTAAAAGGAAGCTTCCTTTGCATTTATTGCAAAATGACTTCCTTGCCCTCTAAGGCAACTTGAATACCAAAGCCAAGCTTCTTCACTTACCATTCAGAACTTGTGACCTATAAATAGAGGTCATGTTGGCCATTTGAAACTACACCAAAGCTATGCCAAAACAAGCTTTTCACTTCTTTCTTAAATTTCAAGTAACATAGTTTAAATTGGAAATTCTTGCATTTTTCAAAACTTATGAAGAGCTATGAGATATTTTGTGTCTAATGTGTCATAAACAACTAATAGAACTAGTTTGTAACTTAAAATCAACACAAGAATAGCTAGAAACCAGATTTGCATTTCACACTTTCAAACTTGCCCAAACCGCCTTAACATTCGAATCGATCATTGGCTCGAAAGTGTTGTGATTTTTTCACTCAAACATCATCAACATACTCCATATGGATGATGCAGACCATTAACTTCAACCTGTAACACCTCTAACATCAAATTCAAGTTTCACTTTGAAGCTTATGCAGGTGGACTTGGTTGGAATGATCCAGGCTAATTCGTGATGTGCAGACCATCCTCACACAATCCTTGAAGTCCGTTGGTGCTATAGGAATCATCAAAGAAGTTCTGGAAACACTCCATCATCAATTTCGATCTCAGCTTCAAGAGGTAAGAACACGAACTTCAAACTCCATGATTCCTTGCTTTCAGTTCAAAAAGTTCTTGGCCATTTTGTTTCTGCACTATCATTGATCAATAACCCTCAATCAATTGATCAATTCATTCACCATACACGATTTCAATTAGATAATTCAGAATTAGGGTTCTTCGTGATTTCTGAGAATTTAATCATGTTAAGCTTAAAATAAATGAAATTAAATGACATCATCATGTTCCTGAGCTTAAAACGATCAAGTTTGATGTTTACATCGAGCAATTTCATGGAGAAATAAAGAATCCATGGCTGATTGAAGATTTGAGGAAGAAGAAAAAGTTGCGTGCGTTATTTCAAATTCAAAAATCTGGTTTATAATATTATAACATAGTTTGAACATAATACACAGATGTATTGCGCCCAATGTTGCCACTCACTCTTAAGTCATTCATGCCTTGCCTTGCCTAATGGTCCCGGGTTCGAGTAGCCTTGGGACCATTTTTGCCAAACTTTGTAATTTTTCTTCATTTTTTTGCAAACTTTGACTCTTTCAAAACCCAATCAAAACTCCTCATTTTGAGGTGATTTTTTGTACACTTGTCAATTAACATGTCTATTTTAAGACAGTGTCAAAAATTTTCAGAAAAACTTTCATCCGATTGTATTTTTATCGAGCCGAAAACGATGCATTTGAGTACGTTTCAAAGCACTTTCAAAGGTGATTTTTTTTAAACTTTCAAAGCCCGATTCTTTTCAAAACTTCTTATAAATAAACTTCACTTTTCAAAAACACTTTCAAAATCATTCTTCAAAATTTTTCATCAAACTTATATCTTTTTCCATGACCGATCCGATTTAAACGATAAAACCGAATTCGTTTTCTCTCAGATTTCTTAACCAATCATGGGCCTCCCTCACGGTGTAAGTCCCAAAAACATTCTTTTATGTACATAATTATTTCTTTCTACATGTCCAATTCTTTATGTACATAACAATTTTACCCATAATACGTAGACGTCCTTTGTAAATACTCAAATACGATAAACTCGATCGCTTGTTTTCATTTCATTGTATATACACCAATACCATTAGTATTAAAAGGAGCATTATTCTGTGAAAGCTTTTAAACCAACGGGCCTCCCTTATGGTGTAAGTCCCAACCCTCCTATGTACATCCACATCCTCGTACATAAATACTTGTTCGTACATACTTACTTCCTTGTACACAATTCAAACTTGTAAATAATCAAGTTACGCTTGTTTTAAACGCTCGCTTCACAAACGCTTGTTTATATTTCCTTCATAAACTCTAGTAAATAAACATCATGCATCTGTTTATATTTCCTTCATAAACTCCTGTGAATATATACACACACACTTGTTTATACAACTGCCTAGTTATAACATAACAACTAGTCTAACCATTAGGCTCCCCACGTAGTTAGCCTCCTCTTGGGCTTTGTACAAGGTAACTCATTTCATCCGAGTTCACCTCCTCTTAGGCTTCATATAAGAAAACTCATTCATCTCGAGTTTAGCCTCCGCTTAGGCTTCATATAAGACAACTACCGAGTCACCTCTTGGGCTTCGCTCAAAAGAACTCCTCATTGAGTTTAGCCTCTCGGCATCATACAAGAAAGAGATCAAGAAATCTTTAATGCCTCCTATTGGGCTTCCAATACAAAGAATCACCCGCTAGGATAGAACCCCGAGAATATAATTTTGAAATTGCTCTTGATCCTAAGAGGATGGTTTCCCTGAAATCCTCTTAAAGCCAAAGCCAGCCCATACCCTATAGCTTCCTCTTGAGCTTCATACAAGGACCCTCAATGCCTCCTCTGAGCTTACAATACAAGGACCCATGGGATTCGAAAAGCATCCCTAATCCAATCAATTTCTCCTAGAGATTTAGACGCTTATCATCTCTATGGAAGAAGTATCTCATCTATCACATCACATACAATCAAAAACTCTTCAAACTCTATTCAAACAAAAACATCTCTTAATCGTAAGTGGTACCGCTTGTACACTCAAGCAAAACACCCATTGCTTACAATTAAAAGATTCAATCATTTTTCAAACATCTTTCTTAAACATGTAAGTGGTAACGCTTGTACACTCAAGCAAAACACCTATAACTTACGATGAAAGATTTCAATCAAACTTTTCAAAAATGTATGTGATGAAATAGATTAGATACATTTTTCATTAAGATGACATTTGTCTTTGTCTATTACTAACATCCTGTTGCTTCCACTAGCATAAGTGGGAACTACGATTGCACTGACTATCTCAACATCCCTTTGAGAATACGTAGGCACAAGGTCTCATCCTTGCCGAGCAAATTTCTTTCTCCCTCAAACCAAACAAAACCATAGATCCCTTTAGATCCGAGCTACAAATGCTCGATTCCCATTAGGGATATGTATAAGATCCCAATGATCTTTGCAGCACAATAATAACAAAACCTAGAATCCCACATAATCTATCCTTCTTAAAATCCAAAGGAGAAACTTTCTCAATCATAGAAATAGCAATTTAAAACACACAAACATATCAAACGTATTCATATATAAAGCTATAGATAACTATATATATTTAGGGTGCTCCATCTTTTCCTTTATATAACAAACCCCTTACCTCTCCCAATGCGCTATGCCTAGTTTGTGCTAGTCGTAATGCATATCATATCAATTGAGGGTATTGCGCCTTTCCCTTTTCATAATCATTTTCTTGTGTTGAAATAATAAAGCTTGATGCTCATGGCATCTTTATAAACAAATCAAAAGAGTAAATCGTTTCGAGCCGAGAATCCGAATTCGATTCGATTCCCTTGCGGCCACTTTTAACGCGAATAAAAATGGCGACTTGGGAGTACGCTAAATTTTGATTTTCAAAAAATGTGACTCGCTCAAGAGCACCAAGCTTTTTTTGTTTTCAAAAAGAAAAAGAGGGGTTAGCTGTCATATGTGCATATGTTTGTTTTTCTTTATTATGTGTTTTCGCGATTTCATCTGATGGAAAGAAATCCTAACCCGGATTTAAGAAACATTTTAAAATCTAGGTGGGGGTATAGTCCTATTATCTTGTGAGAAGTTTCAGTACTTACGGAGTTAATTTGAGATCCATCTCTCAGTGGAGGTTGTCTTGGGAGTATTTGTGTTTAGCAAGTATTTGCGAAGACATGTTGCTTTCAAGAGAACTTGCGGTCGAGTGGCTCTAGAACACATAACCCATCCCGCCATTTAGATGTAGTGCGAAATTATTCATGTAAGCCTAGAATAATTGTCATGCGAGACTACGATCGTGTGAGTTTTTCTTGAAAATATTATTGGACTTCGAGTATTCAACAAATCGATAATATTTCAAAGAGAAGTGTTGAGCCTCAGATATCGTGAGAACCCGCTTTACGTATGAATAAGCCCTTAGAACTTACCCACGTTGATTCTTATCGCTGGCCTCATGCTCGTGATTTCAATGCTTGACCGTGTGTATAACTACTAACCATGTTTGTAGCATTCATGCATTCATTTAAAACTTCTCTTCCCATTTACAAAGAATTTAGAGATTTTTCTTTGTAAATATTTTAGGTTAGAGTGATGGACGCCGAGGAAGATTCACCAAGAGATACGCTTTAGAATTCTCGATGTAGGAAAATTGAAAGAGTTAGCATCCTTGGTAGAAGATCCCTGATTTCGTAAAACGTTATGGAACTCTTTTAACTATTCAACACTAACGTTGATGAAGGACTTCTTAAAACTTTCGCTCAGTTTACGATCCCGCCTATCACTGCTTTCACTTTCCCGACTATCGCTAATGCCTACTTTGGAAGAGTACCACATTCTAGGTATCTCAAGATCGAAATGGTGCATTTCAATGGTTTGAAGCCATTCCTAAGTCACCATCATTGCAACGATGACTCACTTAAAGAAATCGAGATAGACAAAACCTAACTACCAAAGGAAAACTCTTAGGACTAACTTCAAAGTTCCTAATGGAGAAGGCTCTTAAATTCTCCGAAGGTAGTATGGTAGCCTTTGAAGCTATTTTAGCCTTACTCATCTATGGATTGGTGTTGTTTCAACGTCCCAAGTTTTGTTGATATCAACGCCATAAGGATCTTTCTCGATTGGAAATCCTGCTCCCACTTTGCTTGGTGACACGTATCTCCATTCATCATAGGAATCGCCAAGGAGATGGAACTATCGTGTGTTGTGTACCTCTGCTTTTCAAATGGATTGTCTCACACTTGCCTAAATCTCCTATCTTTCGCGAAAACAAAGATGATTGGCATTGGTCTCAAGACTCATGTCTCTTACAAACGATTTATATCCATTGGTATACCTTGGCGATAATGAGATGGAAATCATTGAGAGTTGTGGAGAATTTGCCAACGATTCTCATTGGTACAAAAGGAGGATCAATTACAACCCATTCTTGGCAAGACGTCAACTCGGATATGCAAACTCTAGTAAACCTCTTGGTTTTACAAAGAGAAAGACTTACTATCATGAAGGGAGGATTCCAAGGTTTGAAGGCCGTAATGATCGAGCTTGGCATCACATTGATAAACGTAATTTATATAACATATTTGACGAATTTTCATAGACAATGTTACTATTTTTAATTAATTATATTACTTTATTTCAGACACGTTGGTATTTTCTATGTTTCAGGTATTTGTATTAAATAAAGATAAATCGAGCAAAGAAGTAAAATCGAGGAAAAATCGGATTAAAAAGTCAAAGAAATGAAGCAAGGAGTGATGTATAGCAAAAAGGAGGTGTTATGGAAGAAGAAAACAATTATAGCAAGCCAAGAAACTAAGCCCAATACAAGCAGGCCCAGAATGCAATCCACTTGCCACATCACGGGTGAGACGGTCGTCTCACACCCCCACTTAGATAGGAGGCGCCCGCCTCAAGTGGTCCCCACTCAATTCCCAAAATCTGAGTCGCACGTCTCAGCCTCTCTCTCCACGTGGAGGCGTCCGTCTCCGTTCTTTAAGGCAATATATTCTCACACGATGCCATTTATTTCGGGACGAGTTAAGGAATGGGAAGTTACCAAAGTGATCTATAAATACAAGTTTAAGTTTCAGAATCAGGGTCGGCATTTTTACCGAACAACCGTTAATTCTTTATTTCGCAATTTATTTTCCTTTCAATTTCATTGTTTAGATTTTATTCCAGTTTTCACTGATCTAACCTTACGTTAGATCTAGTGCTTTTTATTCTTTGTTTATTTTCTTCTTTCGAATTCAAGAAGTCTCCGAGCAGATCCAACCGACTTGTGGTGGAGTGCTCGTTTATTTCGAAGAACAAGATTATTTCCAGCATTCTTAATTTCAGGTTTAATTTATTTATTTTATTTAATTTATTGTTGCCTGATATTATTTATTTGATTTCGGAAATGTTTAAATATATTAAACCATATTATTTATGCATGTCTGAATTAATTAATATGTCCGCTAAATCGTTCGATATTGGTATGTAAATTAATCGAACCAAAGTAATCCGAAATAAACCGCATAATGTTACGTTGTTAAAAATATTCTTTTCGACTTAGATATCTAATTTAATTTATTAAAAGGTTTAGAAACCAACAGAGCGAAAGTTTGAGGTTAATAAACTGACTAAGGTTAGAAACCAACAGCGAGAGTTTGAGGTTTAGAACCGATAGTGGATACTAGGTATTAATATTAAAGATCATCACGCTTTTAAAAGAGATTAAACTTTATTTATTTTCAAAAAGTGTTTTTAAATTCAGGGATAGCGAGCATACGTTAGATTTAATTGCATGATCCGATTCAACAGAGCGACAATTGAGATAGGATTTTAGATGAATATTGTTTGCTGAAATAGGATTTTTATCAACTGAGTAACAAGTCGTGGAAATTCAGATCCCTTAGGTTAGACGAATTACATACTAATATCTGCTTATTTATTATATTTTCCTTAACCAAAATCTTAAAGAATTATTCGCTTTAGTCGTATACAGAATTTAGGATAACAATAGATCGATTTATAGTCTCGTGGGTTCGATATCTTTAAAACTACGCGATAGATCGTGCACTTGCACCGATTAATATAGACGATAAAGTCACGATCAAGTTTTTGGCGCCGTTGCCGGGGACTATTTAAGTCGATATTGTAACTCTGGTGTTACACCGTATAGACTAAGGCACTTTTTACCTTTTACTACCATGTATGACCCAAATTTTTCCTATGCCCATTATCAGTATTATGAGGAACCACAAGAATTCCATAGATCTGACCTTGAAATACTGATGGAAAACTTTAATACTTCACAAACCTACTCTTATCCAAACTACCAATCCCCATATTTTGAGGAACCACAAGAAATTTATAATTTCAACCAAATTTTTCCTCAACCCAATTCTTCCTATAACTGTCAAACTCAATATTTTGAGGAATCGCCAAAACCATATAAATCTGATCTCGAAATATTAATGGAAGATTTTAATGAATCATCTAGGATGATAAGTCGCTTCGGGGAAACTCAAAATGAGACTTTAACTTACCTTCAAGACTCTGAAGAATCGCAAGATTTTAATTTCGAAACATCAATGGAAGATTCAGATGAGATGATAACTAACTCTAGGTTAGAGTCCATGATTGAGCACTTTGTAGAGGCACAAATTATCCAAAATGAAGCACAAATTATCCAAAATGAAGAAGTACGAAAACAAAGTCTTCAAACTAATGAAACCCTTAGCCAACTAGCCATTATGGTTGAATCCCTCGCATCTCACAGCATGGCTTTAGAGACTCAAATCTCCCAACTCGAACAAAACCTTCTAGGACCTCTACCCGAGGAAGATGTGGATGTTGAAACAACCATTATGGAAAAACTATTTGGAAATCTAGAAAGTGATGATGAGTATGAGGAGAATGATATTGTGGCCGAGGAAAGTTCTGACGAGAAAATGGTGGAGACTGCGAAAAATGAACCAATAATGTTCGAAGAGGAGGTTGTAAAAGAGGTAGAGAAGGAAGCATCTATTGTAATCCCGTTATCACTACATCCCACTGATTCCCTTCCAGAAAATTTTTATGGAAACTCTGGTAGACTCCCAATCTAAAACGTACGTTGCGGTATTGAAAAATATCCATACTAACTCACCATTATTTGAAGTCTTACCTAAAAAGCAAAAATTAGAGGACCATAAAATTAAGGATATAATTACTGTTAAGAGGGTAAGGTTAACTTATGAGGCGACGGATGAAATCACTAAGCCTGAAATTGAAAAACTTATACTTAGGATAAATCCAGAACCACTACCAAAATTTCGAAAGAATAACCCGCCCTACAGACGTAAGAAAAGAAAAGGTGAGGGATATGTGAGATGGCTTGATAAGTGGCCATGGAAAATCAACGAGTATTCATTCTAGTTTCTAATTTTAATTTTTCTTTTTTGTATTTTCAATTTTTCTATTTCATGTTAAATTTTTAATTTTATTCGGTTATCGGTTGCACCCTTTCATCTGATGCGCTTGAATTACTTCCCCGTAGTACCGAAAATTTTACTCAATAAAATAATTCACGTTAATATTTATAATTGAATATTATTTTTAATTATCGTATTTCCCGTCTCCTATTAATATACCGAATCAATACTTCCAAATATTTATTATATTAATTATAAGGCATTATATATATTAGTATTATATATATATATTAATTAATTAAAATTCTAGATTTAACTATATTATAAATATATATATATATATATACATATATAATATATACAACTATGTAGCTTGGATGCTTGTTATCTGAAAATGTGTTCCCTGTCACTATTTATGCCTATATTCACTTCTCGCTGTCCAAGATATTCATAGATTCCCTGCCTGATTTAATTACTCGTGCACGCATGCCTTCACGTTGCAAATTTTCGTGTCCTGCATGGTGCCTATGGAGACGGTCGCCTCCAGCTTTGTGTCTACTCTTGGAGACGGGCGCCTCAGCATTCCCTCTGTCCCATAAAGCCTTTGAGACGCACGCCTCACGTGCTTGTCTTGAATTTCTAATTCTTGAGACGCCCGCCTCATCTACAGTGGTCCCTACGCGCGTGATGTCTTCTGATTTTCCTTGACCAATTGTTTTGTCCGTGCCTTCTTTTTCAAACATAACTCCTATTCAAATTCTTCCATTAATTAAAATAATTTCTTTTCAACTCCCAACATAACTCCTATTCAACCATTACTTTATTATACCATTAACAAAAATATTCATTCCATTTCCCACCATCAATTCAAATTCAAACTTCCCCCTCCTCATTTCCCAACATACCATTATTTTTATTTATTACTCTTCACTCTAAATCAATTATAAATACTCTTCCATTCTTCCTTCCATTTCACAACCACTACTCATAAACTTTCTTTCACACATTTCATCTTCTCTCTTTTTATTCTTCATTTCTCTCTTATCATGGCTCCACGAAACAATCAACGTCAAGTTAAACCAGACCGACCACCACCCGACCTATCCAATATTATTTTCCGAGATAGCGACGATGGCCAACAACGTGCCGAATATCTTAAATTCTATACCCGTTCTGTCGTTCCTACAAAATATGTAGGTTCGGAGTGTTTGGAAACCTTAGGAATGACCGATAGCATCATCTTCATGCTCAATAACACCGGTTTACTCAGTCTCTGCACAAACCCATATCCAACCTATGAACCACTCGTGCTTGAATTTCTTAGTTCTTTTTCCTACACAACACCTACCGACGATCCTTACACAACCGGAACTGCTAACTTCCGCATGTTCAACCAAGAGTATTCTCTTGATCAAGAAAGGGTCGCCGAACTTTTACTTTTCACTCGAGGTGAGCACGTTCATTACAAACCGTTCGACGATGACGGAGATTTTTCTTGGGATCAACTCGGTTTTGCTCTATGGAATGATCTTACCGGTCAAACCATGGAAAGTTGGCGAGATCTCTATGCTTCCCACATCCATAATCCCGCATTGAGGTACTTCCATCGCTTACTTGGTAACACCATTTTTGGTAGGACCAATAATCACAAGGTCAACCAAAATGAGTTGTTTCTCATTTTCTGTGCTCTCAATGGTCATGCTGTCAACGCCGCGCCTTTCTTGCTCAGCCACATTCATACATGCGT
Organism: Vicia sativa; assembly: GCA_021764765.1. Classification (NCBI taxonomy): domain Eukaryota; kingdom Viridiplantae; phylum Streptophyta; class Magnoliopsida; order Fabales; family Fabaceae; genus Vicia; species Vicia sativa. Next base: position 94,593,454 of record CM038794.1, on the reverse strand, counting down.
GTTAACGCAGCAGGTACAAATCCATTCGTTTTTGGTGGCATCATCACATCTTTAGCATATGCTTTAGGCCTTTCCACCGAGCTATTTTCTTTCTCACAATATATGATGCCAGCCAATCTACTTGATGTCATCTATTGCCGGGATTCCCATATAATCTCTCCAAGACAAGATGGCCGGTTTACATTAATGATAAATCGTCGTCAAATACCCGGTGTTATGTTACCCTGTCCCAATCAAATCGACGTCCGAGTCCGCGCTAATTGGCGTTTTGCTCTCGATGCACCTGCCGCACAACAACAAGAAGATCCAGCTGCAAATTTCGCGGCTATGCAGGCTCATATGAATCGTCAAGATCTCCTGTTCCACGCCATGCAACAAACCCAAGCTGAGACTATACGTCTCGTCCAAGAAATGCGACCCGAACACTAAGAATATGCTTTTCGCAATGATCGTAACTTCGAAGCATTGCAAGCTCGCATAGCGGATGCGCTTAACCTTAATGATTCCGATTCCGAAAGGCGTCGAAGACCTCGTACCCGAGGTAGAGGAGCAAGCGGACAACATTTTCCGAGCAACGAGTGATCACCTTTCTCCTTTCTGATTTCTCCTGGTTTTATCGCATTGAGGACAATGCTTATTTTAAGTTTGGGGGAATCAGAACATTTCTTTGTTCGTTATTATTTTCTTTGCTCTATTTAGTTTTTCCCTTTTAGTTTCCTTTTTCTATGTATTGCAAAATTTCCATTCAATAAAATACATGTTTATGTAATTTTAGTCTTTTATGTTTAAATTTCGTGCTTATTCGAATTCCTCCTTTTCTTGAGCCATAACGACAAATTTTAACAAAAATTAAAACGCATATATTAACACACTCAAATAATACTAAGGTTGCCTATTTTTAAATAAGAATTCGAGCGCGACTTAGCAAAATTGTTATCGTCCTAACACTTTAAAACCCCCAACGTGTTAGATTGATTTAAGTACTTATTATACCAACACCTTAAGACTTAGTTTTAAAGTAATCCCGAGTAGTTTATAAAAGCAACAGACCGCCTTAAACGACAAACTACGTGAGAATCGATGAATATAAGTGATTGATCAAGATTTTTAAAGAAATTTTTATTAGAAGATGCACTTATTAAGTTAGATGGTCCTTACCGGATCTTTTAATTCAACATGTAAACTATAAAATATTTATGCAAACATCCATTATGAATTGGTTCATGGTCCCCGGTCGAACTTGGTAGGGGGATGACGATCCGATACCCCGCAATTTGTAATTGACAAAGGAGTACCAAATATAAGTACCGTGACTCCTAGTGGATTATAAAGATCAAAGTCACTAACCGATTACTCCACTATATGCGGAAGGTAAAGGGCTTAATGTGATCACAAGAATGAAAACGGTAAAACAAAACGAAAGTATTAGGTCGAGCTATAATTCATGACTTAAATTGGTCTGCAAAATGGGGTTATCTAGTGTTATTACGGTAATTTTGGTGTCAAAGTCTAAACTCGAGTTATCCAACAAAGAAGTGAATTGCAACCAAGTACAAATTGAATTGTGTTTTATATATGCGTTTGACCTATGCTAAAGTGATTTTTCATTTTTACTTTTTGCTTGAGGACAAGCAAAGGTTTAAGTATAGGGGAGTTTGATAACACGAATTTATATAACATATTTGACGTAATTTTCATAGACAATGTTACTATTTTTATTTAATTATATTACTTTATTTCAGACACGTTGGTATTTTCTATGTTTCGTATTTGTATTAAATAAAGATAAATCGAGCAAAGAAGTAAAATTGAGGAAAAATCGGATTAAAAAGTCAAAGAAATGAAGCAAGGAGTGATGTATAGCAAAAAGGAGGTGTTATGGAAGAAGAAAACAATTATAGCAAGCCAAGAAACTAAGCACAATACAAGAAGCCTGTAATGCAATCCACTTGCACGCCACGGTGAGACGGTCGCCCCACACCCCACTTAGATGAGGCGCCGCCTCAAATGGTCCCCACTCACTTCCCAAAATCGAGACTCACGCCCTCCCCTCTCTCCACGTGAGGCGTCCGCCTCCGCTTTAAGGCAGTATATTCTCACACGATGCCATTTATTTCGGGACGAGTTAAGGAATGGGAAGTTACCAAAGTGATCTATAAATACAAGTTCAAGTTTCAGAATCAGGGTCGGCATTTTTACCGAACAACCGTTAATTCTTTATTTCGCAATTTATTTTCCTTTCAATTTCGTTGTTTAGATTTTATTCCAGTTTTCACTGATCTAACCTTACGTTAGATCTAGTGCTTTTTATTCTTTGTTTATTTTCTTCTTTCGAATTCAAGAATTCTCCGAGCAGATCCAACCGACTTGGGGTGGAGTGCTCGTTTATTTCGAAGAACAAGATTATTTCCAGCATTCTTAATTTCAGGTTTAATTTATTTATTTTATTTAATTTATTGTTGCCTGATATTATTTATTTGATTTCGGAAATGTTTAAATATATTAAACCAAATTATTTATGCATGTCTGAATTAATTAATATGTCTGGCTAAATCGTTCTGATATTGGTATGTAAATTAATCGAACCAAAGGAATCCGAAAATAAACTGGCATAATGTTACGTTGTTAAAAATATTCTTTCTGACTTAGGTATCTAATTTAATTTATTAAAAGGTTTAGAAACCAATAGAGCAAAAGTTTGAGGTTAATAAACGGACTAAGGTTAGAAACCAACAGAGCGAGAGTTTGAGGTTTAGAACCAGAAAGGGATACTAGGTATTAATATTAAAGATCATGACATGCTTTTAAAAGAGATTAAACTTTATTTATTTTCAAAAGGAGTTTTTAAATTCAAGTGATAGCGAGAGCATACGTTAGGATTTAATTGCATGATCCGATTCAATAGAGCGACAGCTTGAGATAGGATTTTTAGATGAATATTGTTTGCGAAATAGGATTTTTATCAACTTGAGTAACAAGTCGTTGGAAATTCGTGATCCCTTAGGTTAGACGAATTACATACAAATATCTGCTTATTTATTATATTTTCCTTAACCAAAAATCTTAAAGAATTATTCGCTTTAGATGTATACCAGAACTTAGGATAACAATAGATCGATTTATAGTCTCCGTGGGTTCGATATCTTTAAAACTACGCTGAGGATCTGCACTTGCATCACGATTAATATAGATGATAAAGTCGCGATCACACATCTAAAGGAAGGAAAGGTAATGCAAGGAATTGTGTAACCATGGAAAACTACACTTTGGGTGAAGAAAAGAGCTAAGGAATTCAATGCCTTATGCTTATGAAGAACCTATGTTTTCAACAGCTTCCAGATCAACAATTTTTCCCGCCTAGACTATGGGAGAATATCAAGAAAATTTGGCCAAGACGAGGCTCTAGAAGGAGACTTTGAATCCAAATTCTTAAGACCGATCTCAAGAATGAGAAGCTTAAGAAGGTGTCAAAGATCATGAAAGACGCTTTACTTCCGTGATGAATGGCTCATGGAGAAAGATGAGAAGATTCACAAAGATAACGCGATCAAAAGATACATCAAAGAAAGGAAAAGAAAGCTCGAGGAAATGACAACCAGCGATCCCGCTCCCGACGAGTGGAAGAAAGTCATTAGAAGCTAAAAGCCGAGAAAGTCGAACCGAAAGCTCATTATGGAAAGGAAACTCAAGTTGAAGCTACATCAAGCCTTTGGATCTTCATCCGACGAGGACGATTAATTAGTTTAGTTTGTAATTTTTATCATTTATTTTATCATTTGTGTGAACAAAAATTATAGTAATTTTCTTTCAATAATTAATAAAATATGTGTTTTCCATCCAAATATTTGCCGAAATTTCTCTTTAGTATAAATTTTTTGAAACTTTTCTTTGCATTCATAATCATGCATCATACTTTGCATATCGAGTCTATTGTTTAGAGTCCGATCTTTTGGAATTCTTTCCGTAAAGGAAAAGATCGCCAAGCGTCGCGGCTTAGAGTTTCCACCACGCCCACACCCAACTCGAACATACAATACACGCTCAAAAAGAAGGAAAGCGATGGAAGGATTTGAGCAAGAAAATGTTGAGTCAGAGTACGTTGACAACGCTGCAAGAAGAGGTGGAGAGACTCACTTCTTTGGTAAGTTCATTGGCAAATCACAAAGTCGCTAAGCAACATTCAGAATAAAATCAAGCGGCGATTTCAGAGGTCACTACTACTCCGCTTCAACTCTGCAGCCAAGAGTTCACTCTTCAAGATGCTGGTTATCCATGGGCATGCCTTTCAATTTCGCATCGGATTTCACAACCGACTTCTCAAGTACAAACAACCACGCTTGAAGTACCTACTTTGCAACTCAACACTTACTCCACAAAGATGGAGTAACTTTTCTTCAAGTCACTATGACGGTATCTCAACCGATCATGACAACTCAAGATCCGTAGTTCACACTATCGCAGCATTTAAGAAGTCCACCATAGTCCGTGAGACAACACGAATCCTCATGGTCGATGGAGACTCTCCAGAATGCCTCCTCAAGATGCAATTGAGATTAAAACAATCCGAGGAAAAGAATTGTTTGGGAAGAACGCCCATGATTTATGCTTAGTTCCTCGCAGAAGGATACAGAAAATTCAAAGTCCCCGACTTTGAAAAGTATAAAGGAAATTCCGTCCACGTAGTCATCTTACGATGTACGCTTAGAAAATGTCTACGACAACGACAATCACCGCTTGTTAATCCACTACTTCCAAGACAACACAGGCTACCGACCAAGTGGTACATGGACTAGATAAAGGCGAATATCCAAACATTCAATGACTTAGGTGAAGCTTTCATACAATAATATAAATTCAACTTGGACATGGCTCCAGATCGGGATCAACTCCGCTCCATGTCTCAGAGGGAAAGAGAGACATTGAAAGACTACGCCCAACGTTGGAGGGAAATTGCTGCCCAAGTCAATCCACTGTTAGAGGAGAAGGAAATGACCAAGGTATTCATAAACACTCTTGGCCCATTTTACTACGACCGAATGATCGCCAGCGCTCCCGGAGATTTCACCGAGATGGTAAGCATGGGAATGCGGTTAGAGGAAGGAGTTCGAACAGGACGCCTGATCAAAGAAATAGGATCTTCTAGTGGAACTATGAGGAACGGAACCGCCCAAAGAAAAGGAACATGACATAGGAATGGTATCCCGAGGAAACTACTAAAGACTGTCACCGACAACAATGTAGTCGCTATAGCGCCGCGTTAATACAAGTTCAATATGTGAATTGTTCCAGCTCCAACAAACTCAAACCTCGACAATGTGCTCGTAGCTCAACAATCGAACTGCGGCGCCTGGTCTCAGCTTGATCCGATTCCAATGACGACACGGAACTATGCCCTACATTAATAGAAAGGAATCTTGTGCAAACAAGGTCGCCACCCCCGGTACCAGAAAAATTGCCATGGTGGTATAAAGCGGATGTATCTTGCCCTTTTCACCAAGGGGCACCAGGTCATGATCTTGAGCATTGCATAGCGCTAAAAGCTGAAGTACAAAGGTTAGTGAGGTCTAATCTTCTCTCCTTTAAGAACACAAATCCGAACGTGCAAGCAAATCCACTTCCCAGTCACAGTGGACATACAGTGAATTTGATAGTAAGAAATACAGACCGGTATCTTGTCACCGACGTGAATCTGATCAAAGAAAGCTTGGTACAACTCTATGATACATACAGTACAATGAGTGCTTTCGCTAAACACGATTATGCAGCTTGCAACATCTGCTTCAAGGATTGTCGAGGATGTCCGACCATAAGAGCAGACATTCAACGATTATTAGACAATGGTGACATACAGATCTTCAGAAACAGAAATGACTATGACGTGAATATGGTAGGGCATTTTCCGCACGAGCTTTTAGTCTCAGATATTAACTCGAAATTTCAAGTAAACGCCATTGTCCCCTCGCTTCAACGCACCCGAGCATGTGGAAGTTGAGTATAACGGTTCAAGCGCCCGTAGTCTCCTTTGGTGATCCGCTTCCGGTCCTGCTCCATACGCTTCTAACAAATCAATTCCCTATCAATACAAAGGTAACTATGATGAAAGATGGAAGGAGAAACCCATGCCAACTCTTTTCACCAATGCCAACATAATCGAGATCGGACGAGTAACGCTAAGTGGACGAGTACATACCGCCACTAAAACCTCCTGTTGTTCCTCGTTGTTAGACAAAATCCAAGTTACACCACCCGAGAGCCCCACGAGGACTCCCGTGGTAATACAAACACAAATGTTGATCTATCCGATAGAACCAACGCCAACACGTATTTCATGAGATTTGAAGCTAATCAAGAAAAGCGAGTACCGAGTCAGGATCATCCGATGCAAACTCCTCCAAGATTTCGATATTATCTCGCCGTTGAATTCAAGCTCACCGAGAGGCTTTGATGAAAGTTCTAGATCAAGCTTATGTAGATCACGACGGACTAGACACTTTGGTGGAATTGTAGGCAACATAATTTTGCAACAATTTAAGCTTCATGATGAAGAACTTCCGAAAGAAGGGAAAGATCACAATCTGGCTCTGCATATCTCGATGATTTGTCAATCCGATTCTCTGTCCAATGTACTAGTAGATACCGGTTCATCCTTAAACGTATGCCAAAACGACTTTGCTCGCTTAGCTTACAAAGGAACCGATGAAGTTCAATGACATAGTGGTAAGAGCCTTGACGGGTCAAGGAAGTCGCTATTGGGGAAGTCGATCTCCCGATGACAATCGGTACGCATACTTTCCAAATCACTTTCCAGGTCATGGACGTGCCATCTGCCTACAGTTGTTTGCTAGGAAGACCATGGATCCATGAAGCGGGAGTCGACATCCACTTCCATCAAAACTGAAGTTCACAAGAAATGGGAAGCTAGTAACCATCATCGGTGAACAAGCCTTACTAATAAGCCATTTATCCAAATTTTCTTTCATCACAGCCAACGACGTTGAAGGAACACAGTCCCACGAACATCCGTTAGAAGATGAATCTATAAGTAAAAGCAGGTCATCTATCTCCTCTTACAAAGAAGCAGCACAGATAGTGAAAGATGGTAATGCTGTGGGTTGGGGACAAGTAATCAAACCTGTCAACAACGAGACAAAAGCCGGACTCGGATTTGCTCCGGTATTTCCTAAAGACAATCAAAGAGATGAAACACTTCGCCCAATAAGAGAAATATTCCACAGTGGGGGTTTCTTAAACCTTGTTCTTCAAGAATTTAATGTTCTTACCAATGAAGGTGATGAAGACGATCTCTCTGGATCTAAAGAGTGGAGCACTTATCTAAACAGCTCTGAATATGTGTCACAGGAAGAATCGCACGACTGCATTATCCTCCGACTGATCAATTCAAAGACATGTCCCTACAAAAGAATAAAAATCCACCTGTCCCTTCTGAAGTTTGGGATACCTTTGGAGAACCAATTGGAAAGTTTGACTACATGGTGAAATACACTGCGCCTGAAAGCTCAAAAATCAGAATTTAAGATATCCCGCCAACTGGATGGGGTGATTCTTTGAATATCCTAGTCAACCGTAAGAGACACATCTTCCCGATCTCAAGAACCAATCGAGGTTCCAAATGAAGATCTCCGCTTAATACTGTGGAATTTGTTAAACCGATTTTGACTATCACTACATCAACGTAATTACTGAAGATCAGGAATACGATTTGGGATACGAATTGGAAAGTGTCGCCGATAATGAGTCTCTTCACTCAGAAGATTGGAGATTACATCCCCAGAATACGACGCAAATGCCAATGGAAAGTACATATGCTGTATCCCATGCTTCCCGATCCGTCCATCAAGTAAGAAGATCGCTTCAACAAAGACAAAAGGCAAGGTCAATCGTCCAGAGTCTTCAAAGCCTGTTCGACCAACGACCAAAGTCTATTCAAGGATTAAGCCAAGTGGAAAACTACCGGAGTACCTTGACATCCAAGGGGTTCGCCACTATTGGAAGCCTGTTGAAGTTCGGACTAATGTTCATAGTTCTAAGTAGTTTATCTTTGCTTTTTGTTTTGAACTCTCGCTTCGCCCAAAGTGAAGAGATGTTTTATAAGGTTTAGCTTTTAAATAATTTCTCTTTGTCTTGCCCAAGACGAATGAGTTTGTATTTTAGGGCCCTGTTTCATATTGTGTATCATAAATAAAACGCGTTGTTTTGTTTCCACACTTTGTGTTTATTTTGTTTTTACCCTTTCGAAATGATAATCCTAAAAACACAATAAAAATCTTCAAAAATATATATAATCAGACACTTTTATATTAACTTTTCCAAAAAATGATAAAAGAGAGTTAATTAATCAAACATAAATCAAATATGCATTAACAGATGGACAAATCCATTGAACGAATAACTCTATGCTCTCTCCCAACTTTGAAATCCAAAGAAGTCGCCAAGGAAGAAGTTGAAGAAGAGATCCCGATGAGATTTCGACTACTTAAGCACAAGGAAAGAATCATTAAGCCTCACAAAGAGCCTTTGGAAGCAATAAATTTAGGTTCGAGGAAGATAAAAAGAAGTAAACATCGGAGCTCTACCGACAAAGAACGCCAAGAGCAAACCGATAAGTCTTCTCAAAGAATACGCCGATGTATTTGCTTGGTCCTACCAAGACATGCCGGATTAGATACCAAAGATGTGGAGCATCACCGCCATTAAAGCCGAGTGTCCGCAGCTAAGAAATCGAGGAGAATTCACCCGAAATGGTCGACAAAATCAAAAAGGAAGTTCAAAAGCAATGACGCAGTTTCCTCGTCACTCCGAATATCCTCAATGGCTAGCGAACATAGTACCCGCTCCAAGAAAGACGGAAAGGTCGAATGTGTGTTGACTAACGGATTTGAACAAAGCTAGTCCAAAAGATGATTTCACTACCGAGACATCGACATGCTAGTGGATAGCACCGCAAAATTCAACGCCTTTTCCTTCATGGACGGTTTTCCGCTACAATCGATCGAATGGCTCCTCAAGACATGGAGAAGACATCCTTCATGACGCCACGAGGCACTTTAGCTACAAGGTTATGCCGCTCGACTAAAGAATGCAAAGAACTTACCAAAGGGCAATGACTACTCTTTCATGACATGATGCACAAAGAAATCAAGTCTATGTGGATGACATGATAGCAAAGTCCGACAATCAAGAAGAGCATATAGAATATCTTTAAAGTTGTTTCAATGACTAAGGAAATTTCAGCTTGAATCCTAACAAATGCACCTTTGGGGTAAGATCCGAAAATCCTAGGTTTCATCGTCAACAAAGAGGTATTGAAGTTGACTCGACAAAGTCAAGGCTATTCAAGAAATGCGCACGCCACATACGTAAAAGCAGTAAGAGGATTTCTGACGGCGAATTACATCTCCGATTTATCTCTCAAATGATCGCTTGTGGGCCGATATTCAAGCTTCTCCGAAAAATCAAGACGCTGTGGATGTAAGATTGCCAAAAGCATTTGACAAGATCAAGGAATACCGCCGAACCTCCGATATTGATTCCTCCAATGATGGAAGACCATTAATCATTTACCTTACCATGCTAGAAGAATCCATGGGCTGCGTGTTGGACAGCAAGATGAAACCGTAAGAAGGAGCATGCCATTTACTACTCGAGTAAAAAGTTCACAGATTGTGAAACTCGTTATTCCATGCTCGAAAAACATGTTTTTGTGTGGGCTTCAAAACGCCTCCGCCAAGACATGATCAATCACACGACTTGGTTAATCTCCAAAATGGATCCAATCAAGTACGCCTTTGAAAAGCCCGCTTACTGTGAAGAATTGCTCGATGGCGTATGCTATTATCTCGAATATGACATCCAAGACCGCGCTCAAAAACGGTCAAAGGAAGCATTCTCGCCGATCACTTAGCTTATCAACCGATCAACGAATACCAATCTCTCAAATTCGACTTCCCTGACGAGGATGTTATGTACTTGAAGATGAAAGATTGTGACGAACCGCTGCCCGGAGAAGGTCCTGATCCAGAATCTAGATGGGGCTTAATTTTTGATGGAGTAGTTAACGTTTATGGCAATGGAATTCGGGCAGTCATCATCACGCCTGAGGGTTCTCATATCCCGTTTTCCGCCAGATTGTTATTTGATTGCACTAACAACATAGCAGAATATGAAGCTTGTATCATGGGTATTGAAGAAGCCATCGACTTGAGGATCAAAATCCTTGACATATATGGAGATTCAGCCATTGTGATCAACCAAATCAAGGACAAGTATGAAACTCATCATCTTGGTTTGATTCCTTACAGAGATTATGCAAGATGTTTGTTGACTTTCTTCAACAAAGTTGAACTGCATCATATCCCTCGAGATCAAAATCGAATGGCAGACGCCTTGGCTACTTTATCTTCCATGTTCAAAGTCAACCATTGGAACGATATGCCTAAGATCCGACGACGCCTTGAAAGACCAAGATGTATTTACAATCAAGTAGTCTTGATGATAAACCGTGGTTCCACGACATCAAACGCTTCCTTCAAACTTGAGAGTACCCACTCGGGGCATCGTATAAAGATAGGAAAACTTTAAGGAGGCTTTCTAGAAACTTCATCCTGAATGAAGATGTGCTATACAAAAGAACCTTCGACATGGTCCCCGCTCGATGAGTCAATGCATATGAAGCGTATACGATAATCCATGAAGTGCATGAAGGTCCTTTCGAACCCATTCAAATCGGCATGCAATGTCCAAAAATCTTGAGAGCAGGATACTATTGATAACAATGGAATCGATTGTCAGAACACGCCAAAAGATGTCACAAGTGCCGATCTACGAGATAAGATCCACGCATCACCAACTCTACTCAACGCTCTCTTCTCCATGGCCTTTCTCCATGTGGGCATCGACATGATTGGGATGATCGAACCAAAAGCGCCCAACGGACATCGCTTCATTCTAGTGGCTATTGATTACTTCACCAAATGGGTCAAGCAAGATTCACGCCAACGTTACAAGACAAGTGGTTGTGAGGTTCATCAAGAACAACCTCATTTGCCGATATGGAATTCCAAGTAAGATCATTACGCATAATGGTCGAACTTGAACAATAAAATGATGAAAGAACTGTGAGGAATTCAAGATCGAGCATCATAACTCATCTCCTTACCGGCCAAAGATGAATGGCACCGCTGAAGCCGCCAACAAGAACATCAAGAAGATCGTCCAAAAATGGTCATCACCTACAAACACCGGCACGAATGCCGCCATTTGCTCGCATGGGTATCGATTTCAAGACGCACTTCAACAGGGCAACTCCTTTTCTCTAGTATACGGCATGGAAGCAAAGTTCTCTAGAAGTTGAGATTCCGTCAATGAGAGTTCTCATGGAAACTAAGTTATCTCGTCGAATGGTGTCAAAGAAGATACGACCACTAAACTTAATCAAGAAAAGCGCCCCGACCGCCCGTGTCATGGACAACTATATCAAAGAAGAATGAAGAAAGCTTTCAACAAAAGGTCCACTCGTGAATTTCGAGAAGGCGACCTCGTGCTTAAAAAGATTCTCATTTTCAACCGATTCTAGGGGCAAATGGACTCCTAATTACGAAGTCCGTGACATCGCAAAGAAGCTTTTCGCGGTAGCATGACTCTCACAACCATGGACGGTGATGAACTCCCGATCCCGTGAATGTTGATGCAATAAGAAATACTTTGTCTAAAACAAAAGAACATTCGGTAAGTCGAAAACCCGGGGGGCTTAGGCAAAAAGAGCGCCTCGGTGGATTGAAAACGTGAAAGGGCGGTCCAGGCAAAAATTAGAGACAATAAATAGAAAATATCCTGATAGATTGAAAACCTGAAAGGGCAATCTAGGCAAAAATAAGGATACAATAAATGACAAAGTGATTAGCAATCACCAGATTAATCAAGAATCTTCCATCAACGGATCTTCAATCAAGTCTTCTGAAGCAACAAGCACAGTGGGGATTCAAAGTTGTTAGGGATAGTAATGGTTATTGCTTTCAATATAGCCTTTTCCCAATAAATTATCATTTCCAACTCTTGTAAATAGCTCATGGAATCACGCCTTTGGCTGGTTACCATTTTATGAATAAAATTTGAGCCTTGTGCCCATTTGTTTGCGATTATTGCTTTAATATGTTTTACAAAATAACGCTTTTTATTGTGAAAATCACTTTTGAAACTAAAAAGTTTTTAAATGAATTTTTACTTCAAAATTTTAAAATAAAAGCAAAATTTTCCTTTGAACTCTAAACACAGAAGGAACTTCAACAGTTTTCTCCATAAGTGTTTTGATCTCCGGAAAGGTAGAATAATTGCTACAGAAGTCTTCTTCTCCTCAACAGAGATCATCAAAGGACGACATTCTTATCCAAAAAGAATTTCCAACAAATTTGCCAATAAAATGCCTTTTTTTAGAAATTTTAAAGCATGAAACTCAGATTCATCATCAGTAACATCTACGCCATTGCTGCAGTTTTTGCTAAGTATTTGTTCGAACTGTGACGTAGTCCTTTTCCCAAATACCTTTTTGTTGTCTTTGTCAAGTATCGTCAGCATGCATATGATATTCATAACATTCCTCATTCATACATAATAGCATCAATAATGCATTTCTGCATTCCTCAATGTTTGCTTCAATATCACTGGTCTAGATTACATTTACTCATGTGGATATGTCATCTCTCCAGTAGATCATCCCCAAGCAGAGAAATACATCTTTTCTCTACCACATCCCCCAACTGATATCATTCCTCATGAGGAACGAAGTCTTGATTGACCTTTTCTTTCCAGTTCATTCCTGGATAGAACCTTGTCTCTGACCAATTCAGGTTTAGATTTCACAAAAAAATCTACCTGTTAACAATAAACAATAACCTCATCATCTGAGCCGCTTATTTCCTTTCCATCTTGAAACTTATCATAAAATGATTGTTTTTCTCAACAAGTTCAAATCATGAAAGTTCAAAAAATCTCCACAGTTGTCTTTCTGTCTAAAAGAAAACCTATGTATTTTCAATCAAAATGCCCGCATCTTCTCAAAAGAGAGAGATCCCCGACAGGATTGTATTCGTGAAAATAGAAACTCATTCGAGATCTGTTTCCATCTTTGTCTGTTATTCACAAGGCTGAATATTCAACAATTTTCTCAAGAATTACCTTGTTATAATTATCACTTCGCTGATAATTGGTAATATCTTCAGAGCTTGTTACCATAAACTATCACAAGGCTGATAATTGGTAATATCATTTTCACTTACCTTAAACATTGTCACAAGGCTGACAGAAGGTAATCTCCTTGTTTCCCAAAGCGAAACAGATATTCACATATTTCGTGAATCTATTTTCCCAGTGAAACATATTACTTGTTTCCCAACAAATAGGATTCTCTTTTCTTGGACAGATCGAGTCATCCTCACAAATTTTTCCCCATCATGTCATTTCTTTGATATTTTCTGGGTTGAATCCTATTGCGATCATTTTGCATCACTCGCATCTTTTGGTATCTTAGGTCCAAAATTTGCGTATTCTGATATTTAAGTCTCTTTACACCTATCAAAACGAAGATATTCATCTTCATATCTCAGGTTAAAGAAACTTAAATAGGGGCATCTATCATACCCTGATTTTTGACCTAATATACCACCTCACATTTGCATTATTGCATCACTAACAATTTAGAACAGAATTAATCAGGTGTAGCTTCTACAGGTCAAAATTAGGGTTTCACAAATTTTTCATCTGATTCAAGAGGTAATCAATTAGGGTTTGAGTTTCATTCACCTTATTTGATCTATCTTGATCAAATCATCAACCTCTGATCATCAGATATCAAATTTTTCCTCCTGATCTATCGAGGATCGACCAATTAGGGTTTTCATCGAGGATGAGCAATCACTGATTTTCTGATCAATGAATGACTTTTTTTATTAGAGATTTATCTTCATATCTTAAATACAACATGTTTACCTAATTTCTGGATTCAAAACATCACAGAAGTTCACAGAATTCATCAATCAATTTCTGGATCATCTGATGAAATTTCATCTGCACTGAAAAGTCAAACTTTGACTTTTGGTCAACTTTTTCAAGACAAAACATTTTCCCTCATCAAAATACTTCAAATGATCCATCATGATCATAAAAAATCAAGAAATTTCGAAAAGTCAACAAAAAGTCAAAATTTTCAACTCTTACAAAATTTTCAAAGTGTCAAAATTTCACATTTTTCCCAAACTTCATGGCATTTTTTCACATATTTCCACTTTGAATTGGAAAAAACTCAAAACATGAAAGTTTTAGCCCTTGAAACAAGCTTTCCAAAATTTCCAAGAACTCTCAAATCCATGGTGTCTAGCTATACTTTTGATTTTGAAACATAGAGCTCCAAAACCCTTGATTTTCAAGTACAACTTTCAAGATTATAGGTCATTTTTGAGTTTCTTCTTCTAGAAGCCATGCCACCTTGCAAAGAAGGATAGAGCTGATAAAAAATCAGATGGAGAGTAATTATGATGGGATAAGATCAAGTTGAATAATTAACCATGGTTAAAAGGAAGCTTCCTTTTGCATTTATTGCAAAATGACTTCCTTGCCTCTAAGGCAACTTGTAAATACCAAAGCCAAGCTTCTTCACTTACCATTCGAACTCGGACCTATAAATAGAGGTCATGTTGGACATTTGAAACTACACCAAAGCTATGCCAAAACAAGCTTTTTCACTTCTTTCTTAAATTTCAAGTAACATAGTTCAAATTGGAAATTCTTGCATTTTTCAAAACTTATGAAGAGCTATGAGATATTTTGTGTCTAATGTGTCATAAACAACTAATAGAACTAGTTTGTAACTTAAAATCAACACAAGAATAGCTAGAAACCAGATTTGCATTTCACACTTTCAAACTTGCCCAAAACTGCCTTAACATTCGAATCTGATCATTGGCTCGAGCAAGTTGTGATTTTTTCACTCAAACATCATCAACATACTCCATATGGATGATGCAGACCATTAACTTCAACCTGTAACACCTCTAACATCAAATTCAAGTTTCACTTTGAAGCTTATGCAGGTGGACTTGGTTGGAATGATCCAGGCTAATTCGTGATGTGCAGACCATCCTCACACAATCCTTGAAGTCCGTTGGTGCTATAGGAATCATCAAAGAAGTTCTGGAAACACTCCATCATCAATTTCGATCTCAGCTTCAAGAGGTAAGAACACGAACTTCAAACTCCATGATTCCTTGCTTTCAGTTCAAAAAGCTCTTGGCCATTTTGTTTCTGCACTATCACTGATCAATAACCCTCAATCAATTGATCAATTCATTCACCATACACGATTTCAATTAGATTTTTCAGAATTAGGGTTCTTCGTGATTTCTGAGAATTTAATCATGTTAAGCTTAAAATAAATGAAATTAAATGACATCATCATGTTCCTGAGCTTAAAACGATCAAGTTTGATGTTTACATCGAGCAATTTCATGGAGAAATGAAGAATCCATGGCTGATTGAAGATTGGAGGAAGAAGAAGAAGCTGCGCGCGTTTTTTCAAATTCAAAAATCTGGTTTATAATATTATAACATTGTTTGATTTCAATACACGGATGTATTGCCGCCCCAGCGGTTGCCAGCTCACTCTTAAGTCATTCATGCCTTGCCTTGCCTAATGGTCCCGGGTTCGAGTAGCCTTGGGACCATTTTTGCCAAACTTTGTAATTTTTCTTCATTTTTTTGCAAACTTTGACTCTTTCAAAACCCAATCAAAACTCCTCATTTTGAGGTGATTTTTTGTACACTTGTCAATTAACATGTCTATTTTAAGATAGTGTCAAAAATTTTCAGAAAAACTTTCATCCGATTATATTTTTATCGAGCCGAAGACGATGCATTTGAGTACGTTTCAAAGCACTTTCAAAGGTGATTTTTTTTAAACTTTCAAAGCCCGATTCTTTTCAAAACTTCTTATAAATAAACATCACTTTTCAAAAACACTTTCAAAACCACTCTTCAAAATTTTTCATCAAACTTACATCTTTTTCCATGATCGATCCGATTTAAACGATCAAACCGAATTCATTTTCTCTCAGATTTCTTAACCGATCATGGGCCTCCCTCACGGTGTAAGTCCCAAAAACATTCTTTTATGTACATAATTATTTCTTTGTACATGTCCAATTCTTTTATGTACATACCAATTTTTACCTGTACATAATACAAACGTCCTTTGTAAATACTCAAATACAGACAAACTTCGATCGTTTGTTTTCGTTTCGCTTGTATATACACAGAATACCATTGGTACTAAAAGGAGCATTATTCCCGGTGAAACTGCTTTTAAACCAATGGGCCTCCCTTATGGTGTAAGTCCCAACCCTCCTATGTACATCCACATCCTCTCGTGCATAAATACTTGTTCGTGTACATACTTACTTCCTTGTACATAATTCAAACTTGTAAATAATCAAGTTACGCTCGTTTTAAACGTTCGTTTCACAAACGCTTGTTTATATTTCCTTCATAAACTCTTGTAAATAAACATCATGCATCTGTTTATATTTCCTTCATAAACTCCTGTGAATATATATCACACACACACACTTGTTTATACAACTGTCTAGTTATAACATAACAACTAGTCTAACCATTAGGCTCCCCACGTAGTTAGCCTCCTCGGCTTTGTACAAGGTAACTCATTTCATCCGAGTTCAGCCTCCTCTTAGGCTTCATATAAGAAAACTCATTCATCTCGAGTTTAGCCTCCGCTAGGCTTCATATAAGAAAACACCTCCGCCGAGTCGCTCCTCTGGGATTCGCTCAAAAGAACTCCTCATTGAGTTTAGCCTTCACATCATACAAGAAAGAGATCAAGAAATCTCTTCACCTCCTATTGGGATTCCAATACAAAGAATCACCCGCGCTAGGATAGAACCCTGAGAGTATAATTTCCCAGTGAAATTGCTCTTGATCCTAAGAGGATGGTTTCCCGGTGAAATCCCTCTTAAAGCCAAAGCCACCATACCCTATAACTTCCTCTCGAGCTTCATACAAGGACCCTCGATGACCCTGAATGCCTCCTCTTGGGCTTACAATACAAGGACCCATGGGCTTCTTAAAAGCATCCCCTAATCCAATCAATTTCTCCTAGAGATTTAGATGTTTATCATCTCTATGGAAGAAGTATCTCATCTATCACATCACATACAATCAAAAACTCTTCAAACTCTTTTCAAACAAAAACATCTCTTAATCGTAAGTGGTACCGCTTGTACACTCAAGCAAAACACCCATTGCTTACAATTAAAAGATTCAATCATTTTTCAAACATCTTTCTTAAACATGTAAGTGGTAACGCTTGTACACTCAAGCAAAACACCTATAACTTACGATGAAATATTTCAATCACACTTTTCAAAAATGTATGTGATGAAATTGATTAGATACATTTTTCATTAAGATGACATTCGTCTTTGTCTCTTACAAACATCCTGTTGCTTCCACTAGCATAAGTGGGAACTACGATTGCTCTGACTTTCTCAACATCCCTTTGAGAATACGTAGGCACAAGGTCTCATCGTTGCCGAGCAAATTTCTTTCTCCCTCAAACCAAACATAACCATAGATCCCTTTAGATCCGAGCTACAAATGCTCGATTCCCATTAAGGATATGCGTAAGATCCCAATGATCTTTATGAGCACAATAATAACAAAACCTAGGATCCCATATAATCTATCCTTCTTAAAATCCAAAGGAGAAACTTTCCCAATCATAGAAATAGCAATTTAAAACACACAAACATATCAAACGATTCATATATAAAGCTATAGATAACTATATATATTTAGGGTGCTCCATCTATTCCCTTTATATAACAAACCCCTTACCTGAATCTCCCCAATGCGCTATGCCTAGTTTGCGCTTAGTCGTAATGCATATCATATCAATTGAGGGTATTGAAGCTTTCCCTTTTCATAATCATTTTCTTGTGTTGAAATAATAAAGCTTCGATGCTCGCGGCATCTTTATAAACAAATCAAAAGAGTAAACCGCTTCGAGCCGAGAATCTGATTTAGATTCCCTCGCCATTTTTACGCCAACGTAACCTCCTTCAACCTCACCGCCACCATCGCTACTCCCTTCACCCATCCTCAAACCTTCCATCCATTCACTCCGCCATCCGCAGCCACCGCTAACCCTCAACCCATCTGCTTCTTCGTTACCTCCACTCTCTCCTTCAAACAACCACAATAACTCCTCGCCATTCCAAACTTCCGTCACACCTACAAACCTCCATCTTCATCAACTCTACAACCGTAAGTACATCTCCGGCCAAACCTCCATTCGAACATCCTTAGCCGCTCCAACACACTCCCTATGTGGCGTAAACCCCTGAACCACCGTGATCCCTTTCATTCGCCTCACCGCATCCTCTTTCACTCCCTCCATTTATTCACCGCCACAAACATCTCACCTTCGCTTCCAAACCCAAAATACTCCTCCATGATTCTTTCTGCCTTCCACCGCCAAACCCCTGCTCCCGCTTTTCCACGCTTCGTTTTTCCACAGCCCGCCATATTCTCGCCTCCTTCACTCACACCACTACCACGATCATCTCCATTCTCATCGCGACACACTCCTCCATCGCTCCTCCTCGCCTTCACCATCGCGCCTCGCTATCACCATCGTAAAGCCGCCAACTCGCTCATTGCTACCCAAGCCCCGATACAACTTATGTTCAACTTATTCCATATGCGAATCGGTATTTTGTTTTCATCTTGGTCTCGCTTTTGAACTGTTATGTTATGGTTTCACATCGTACACCGAATCATTCTGAGTTTTCGTTTTTGAACTATTCTGTTGATTTATTAAACTGAGTTAATGCTGAATTTTTGTGTTGGTTTATTGTTACTCTTGTGATTGGAACTGTGATGCTATTGTTGTAAAACCATTACTTTATGTGTAGCATTCGATGCCATTCCGATTATTTATGTTGAGAATATTGTTTTGAATTCCACTGAAATTTATACCTAGATAATTTGTTCTTGTCTCAAGATTCGGTTGAAGTTTGTAATGAATGTTACTTGGGTGTAGTTTCGATGAAGGCTAAATGATGATGCCGTGTTAATTCGCGTGTAAATCTAGTTGAGAAACCATTGAGACACCGTGTATTATGTTATGCTCATTTCTTTTTTAATTTCGATTGGATTTGATAAGAGGATTCTAATATCGGTTTCGATGATGGTTTAATATCGATGTCGCGTTTGTTCGCGTAAGATTGAACCGAGAAACATGTCAGGACAGCCATGCTACTATGCTATTCTCATTTTAATTGGAATTGTGAGTGAAACAATACTCGTGTGGTTTCAATGATGGTTTAATGTCAATGTCGCATTTCTTTGCGTATGATTTAACCGAGAAAACTATCGAGGACAACATTTTGTTTCTTTGGTACGAGAAGATCATTTTTATTTTGAGTAAGTTTGGTTGATTAGTTGCTGCCCGGTTTTAGTTCGTGTAATTTAAATGTGTTTAGAACATGATTTTTCGTGTTTCGAATTTAAATGGAACCATAACATGAATGTTGAGTCTTTGTTCTCCATTTGCGATTTGAAATACTTGAATGAACAAACCTTTCCTTTTTGATTCGTTTATGTAAATAATTTAAGTTTCATTTGATTTTTACTCCTTTGTTACTAACGCATATCTATCGCAATTTTATTTCTTTTATACCACTATGGTACTAATGTTTGCTATTTGTGTAGACATTCGAGGATTGTTCGAAAAAAGCATTCAATTTCTTTTAATATTGACATTACTGTTTTTATTTAAAATTTAAATATGTAGTAATGTATGTATGAATACATAGTATTTTTACTTTATATTTAATACTGTAAATATGATTATATATAGTATTTCTATTATTATATTTAGTATTGTAAATATATACTATATACATATTACTTTTATTCTTATACTTTTATTATATTCATTTGTAAATAAAATTATAATGTAATATATCGATTGCCTTCTTAGAATTTATTTCTACATAAACCTATTCTAATTAATCTAATAAGATACAGTATTTGATACTTGAGCATTTCAATCCAAGTTTATAAGTCGTTGGACACTAGGCCAATTGTTTAAAAACTTGTCCCAAATAAACTCTTAGTATTTAAATCGTTGATTGCTAAACCAATTGTTTAAACGCTTGTAAAAAAATGAACTTCGAGTATTTAAATCGTTGGTTGTTAGACCAATTGTTTAAACACTTGTAAAAAATGAACTTCGAGTCTTTAATTCGTTGGATGCTAGTCCAATTGTTTAAACGCTTGTAAAAAAATAAACTCTGAGTCTTTAAATCGTTGGATGCTAGTCCAATTTTTTAAACACTTGTAAAAAATGAACTTCGAATCTTTAAATCGTTGGATGCTAGTCCAATTGTTGAAAGATTCTTAATAATGTGAACTTTGTTTTCACTTCACTCTTTCATAAGAAAACTTTTGGGATGATAGACTCACTGGGCATTGAGCTCATCTTGTTTCTAGTATTTGAATCGTAGGATGCTAGTCCTATTGTTCGGTACTTTTCATCCACCTAAAATCAATTCAACTCACTCAAAATCCTTTTCTCGCTCGTATGCGATCATCAAACTCTTTTCCGACAAAGAGTGTGCAATAGCCATCTCAAATACGAATAAGGACTTAAGCTTTTCAAACAAACAAGTCCAAGTTCAAGCATCTGAATGTCCAATGCACGGTTTTCTTATAAAATCACGTAACCAACTTAAACCTTTTCAAGAAGAACTGGAGTTTTATTTTCCCATTATACTTAGGCACACGCTTTGAAACAAAATAATAATAAACAAATCCTTTTATCCTTTATTTCAGCAATTTAACACACAAACACTTTGAAAAACGGGTCCCATCGAGATGATGGATGTGGGTGCTAATACTTCCCTTATATAACCGATCGATTCCATGTTTTTGGTCACGAGACTTTATCCGTGATTGGGTTTTATCTATATTTATTTTGAACAAATAAAATTGTGGAGATTTCACTTACTAAAATTTAAATATTTTAAATCGATGTATATTTCAATCGGGGAAATACTTAAAATTTTTGACTAATCGAGTCAACCCTAGTTTAGCTTCTATGGTTTGTTTGCTTAGCTTTGATCATTGCTATTATTTCCATTTTATATATTATCCTTGATGTATTACGATATTGAATTTGTTGGTATGGTTCAGATAAGCCCAATACCCATGTCTAGGAAACATTAAGCTTAGAGTGGTTGAGTGCTAGGTCCAGGACATCCGTGTTCCTTGGATCGACGTGAAGACCACAACTTAGAGTTGGTCGCTTTAAACCGACCAATCGTTGCAAAGGATTTCGAGTATCCCTTTAAGAGTCATTTCTTGAGATATTTTTGGAAATATTATCTCCACGTAGGCCGCCGTGATGATAATATTTGCAAAAAGGGATCCGAGACCCCGAGAAACATTTAGCAAAAACATTAGAACCATCCAAGATGGGATTTGTTGGGTAGACGTCGAAACCATGGCCGACCGTCCTTTAAACCCTTATTTGTTTAACTTTACATATGATTTTATGATAACATCAATATGTATCGCATCACATTGCATTCTTACATGCATTACCATCACATTGCATTCTTACATGCATCACCGCCATATGGCATTCTTATATGTATTACCGCCATGTTGCATTCTTACGCTACCATTACATTACATTTGTATTCTTTAATGCATTATCATGCATTCCATTTTCATCAGAAAAACTCATTTCATCTCTTCTGTCCATAAATATCAAACTGTCTACTCGAAGCACGTTTAGAACTCCAAGGATGTCTCAGAGGGCTATAGACGAGCTTCAACATGGTCAGGAACTATTGAAGGCAGAAGTTACGCACTTGAAGAGTCAGATGAGTCTGGTCATGGATCTCTTTTAAGTTATGTTAAAAAGAGAATGCAACACCACACCAATCTCCGCAAGTTTGGTTACTGCTCTATCATCTGATGTCTCCATAGGTCGAGGACATCCGCACGTAGCGAACTATCCACGTCAAAATCATCCTACTGAGCATCATCCTCGGCCTTCACCTTCGAAGATTCCTCGACAACAACAATTGCTTACTCCCCGATCGAAGAAGAGGGAACCAAATCAGCATATTAATCTGCATTACCGTCGATATGCTCAACAGGATATTCAGCCAATCCCGATATCATATTCTCGACTTTTGCCATACTTGATTCAGAGTGGTGTTGTGATCCCAAGGGAATTGAAGCCGGTACCAGGGGTTGCTAAAGCTTGGTTTGATGAGAGTGTCAAATGTGCTTTTCATGCTGACTCTGCAGGACATGAAACTGAGTTTTGTTTTGCCTTCAAATGCAAGGTTCAGGAGCTAATTGATGACAAGATTTTGTCTTTCAAACAGAACGACTCGAGTTTAGACATTTTGGTTTCAAATTATGATGATAGAAGTCTCGAGGGATTTCAAAAACTCATTGGGACAATTGTTTGCCAAAATGGAGTTGAGATGCTGCAGAATAGTGTCAGCAATGAAGTGGACCAAGCGATCACTCCAGAAAAGGTGGTAACATTCATCAAAGATATCTCAGGTTCTAGCAAGGGGAAGTCAGTTGCAACACCGACTCATTATCCTCCATCACCTTTTTTCAAGTCTTTGCATCAACAGCTTTTGTCTGAACTTCCTCAACTTTAGAGTCGGAACTCTCAAAATCAAACCGTACTTCGGAATAATCTGGAAAGAAGGAAGCTCCTCTGATTCGATTCCAGTGACCTACAGTCAACTTCTATCGTATCTAGTTCAAAGTTCGTTGGTGGTTCCTAAATTTCTTAACCCACCAAAGTTATTCCCGCCTGTTTATGATCATAACGAGCGATGTGGATATCATGCTGGAACAGTAGGACACTCGACAGAGGACTGCAATGCCTACAAAGCCAAAGTCCAATAGTTGATTGACTAGAAGTACTTGACTCTTCGAGAAGGGAATCTGTTTGTGAATGGCAACCCCATACTCATGTGAATGCCAAGCCTATTAAATTCATCTGAATCAACAAGTCAAGACAGAGCTCAAGTCTCCTCAACAACGATAGTCTTTTATTTCTTTACCGCATTTTCATGTGTATCTTGTTTAATTGTTTAAACTTTGTTTGCATGTAGAAACTTGTTTGTTTTTATCTTAATGCAATGAGTATGTTTATCTTGAACTAATCCATTCGTTGTCACTCAATCCATTCGTTATCACTCTTTAAATGATTTGTGAGCATTTTGATACCAACGTTACTGAATCTTTCGCCTAGGCAAAGATCGGAGGGAGGATGACGATAATTGAAAAACGCTAGATCTCGGAATATATGTTCTTGAGTAGAACCCTGCTAACAATGTACAGGCCTTGTTTCAAATCCCCAAACACCAAAGTTATAAGGGAGATAGACCGTTAACCCCTTCGAGCCTGAAGTAGGAGTTTTTCCTATTCAAAAATAAAACCATCATTTTACCCCGTGGTCGGGTAGTGTTCGCTAATTTGATTCATGCTCAAAACTCATCAAGAGGGTGCATCAAAGGATACAACAACGGTTATCCCTCATCTACCAAAGACTCAGACGGTCACGATCACTTCTAACGAATTGAATACAGTGTAAGGATCCACGACTTGTTCAAAAAAATATATAGAAAATAGAAAGAAAGGTCCCGCTAAGTTGGAACTTGCAAACAAGTCGCTTAGGCAAAATTTAGGGAGATCAAAGAAAGAATTATTGAAGAAAAATTCTCAACTTCAAAACAAGTTATCTGGTCAAACACCAAAGACAAAATGTAAGTGACTGTCGTGTCTAAGAAACCTCGTATTGGTTCCTCAACCATCATAACGCCTCGAGAGATGAGTGCTCAGATCAAGATAGTTGAACTTGGACCAAGGACATCATGGAGAATGTAACACCCTTCTAATTTACCCGCAATTTATATAATTTATCGTAGTTTTAATCACATAAAAAGAGGCGTCACAATTTAAATAATTCAAATACCAAAAACAGTCATGATGCCTTTCACTAAAGAAGTCATTAAAATAAAATAAACCAAAAATTATATTTAAACAGAGGAAATTATAACATAAAATCCGAAATAATTCCATCAATAATTATTCCCAACATAAACCAAAATGCACCTTAAATCCATAAAATCCCAATCAAACGCTCCCTCAAGACATAACTACCGAGCATGACACTGACACGCGAATTATCTAATAGCACAACTCTAAAAGTTGTCCTCACCAATTTCTCGAGCAGCTATACTCCTCAATCTAAAATCATTAAAGTAAGGGTGAGATTTCATCAAGATTAAAATGCATTATACATTTCTCAAAAACAATAAAACAACCAATTCATTATTCACCCTTATTAACATCATTAGCATTTATCTATGAATACAAACACATGTATCATTATGCAAATAACAACAATTAATGCAATCATAACACTGGAAACCATCCTAACATGTTTTAAATACATATGCAATACAGACTCAAATGCATGTGGTACCAAACGTGAACCAAGTCCACACCCTGTTCCGCTTACACCTCGGAAAACAGCGTCAATAAATGATTCGCCCATACATCACTGGGTCAAGAATCTAGCCTCATCACCTCTATTCATTAGGTAAGTTTATTGGCCCTGCAAGTTCAATTCCACACAATGAGAATGAACCATCACCAGAATGCTTATGCATGCACAATAAAAGCATGCAACATTCAATCAATGGAATATGATCACCACATAATTCCACACAATGCCAACACCAATATATCACATGATAATAACTCAATCATAATGGATAACAGGTACAACATAATCATACAATAATTATCACAAAGCATAAATATGCCAAACGCTTACCCTTCAATTAGTAAGACTATCACCGGTATATACAACAACAACAATTCATGAGATCAACAAGCATTCATGAATATACAGCATCAGGAACAATATATAATAGCAATACAATCACAATTATATGCCGTTAATTTCAACACATAGAATTAACATACAGCACATATACGCAACGAATATTTCATGATTCGCTACGAGTTCTCATTACGGAAACCATATTAATTCCTCAAGATCTTAACTTATGGTTTTGAAAATATTTTAATAGATAGTACTCGTTCTAAGCTTTCCAACGATATCAACTATGCCTAAATCGGAGTTATGGTTAAAAAGATATGACCAAAATCGTTTTTAGAAAATCCTTTCCATTCCTACCCAGCTTAGGTTCGATCCATAAGCTCATGTGTCGATACATGAACTGCTTGTGTCGACACAAAACACGTATGTGTCGACTCATACGTAATAATTTTTCCCATTTTTCAAAATCTCTTCAGTATGAGTCGATCCATAGCCTCTTGTGTCGGTACAAGATTATTTTGCATCGATGCATAGCATCCTTGTGTCGATGCAAAAACCTAATTTTTCACTACATGAGTCGATCCAACCAATTTTGTGTCGACACAAGCCTTTCCCACGCCTCTGTTTTTCTAAATATTTACTGCTTGCATCGACACATAACTTCTTGTGTAGACCCATGCTGCGCTTTTTCACCAAAATACAGTTTTTATCTTCACTGTGTGTAGTTCCAATTAATCCATTCATTACCAACAGCCATGGCACAACAGAAATAATATTTCTTATGTATTTTCACACCTAATTAACATCAGAATTATGTTCTATTCCTTTATTTATTCCTTTTTATTTTCCAAATAATAGAAATAAATAAATTAGGATTTTAGTAGAGCTTTTTACTCCACACACCTCCAATTCAACCTTACACCCTCAACCTTCCTTTTAATTAAATAAATAATTAATCCATTTAATCCAAAAATATTAATAATTAAGCCTTTAATTAAATTAATAATTAAATTCCTAATTATTTCACACTTGAATTAATTTGGGGTGTCACAACTCTCCCCTACTAAAAAGAGTTTTCGTCCTCGAAAACATACCTTAGACGAAAAGTTCGGGATACGAGTCCTTCATCTGGCTCTCCAGTTCCCAAGTTACATTTCCACCTACTGGCCCTCCCCAAGTTACTTTCACCAATGCTATCTCTTTACCACGCAATTGTTTCACCTTCCGATCCTCAATTCTCGCAGGTAATGCTTCAACAGTTAGATTATCTCGTACCTGTATATCATCTACTTGAATCTCATGAGACGGATCAGGAATGTACTTCCTCAACTGAGATACATGGAAGACATCATGCAAATTCACAAGTGACGGCGGTAAAGCAATCTAATAAGCAACTCTTCCAACCTTCTTGGTAATCTGATATGGACCAATACAACACGGAGTCAACTTCTTTGACTTCAAAACTCGACCAATACCAGTCATCGAAGTAACTCGCATAAACACATGATCTCCTTCACTAAACTCAAGATCCTTCCTCCTCTTATCATGATAACTTTTCTGACGACTCTGAGAAGCTCTCATCTTCTGCTGAATCATCTTGATCTTTTCTAAAGTCTGTTGGACAATCTCTGGTCCAATCACAATACTTTCTCCAGATTCGTACCAACACAACGGTGTCCGACACCTCCTACCATACAATGCTTCAAACAGAGCCATACCAATACTCGAATGAAAGCGATTGTTGTAGGTAAACTCAATCAACGGTAGATAGCTATCCCAAGCTCCACCTTTCTCCAACACACAAGCCCTCAACAAATCTTCTAACGACTGAATCGTTCTTTTCGTCTGACCATCTATCTGCGGATGATAAGCGGAACTCAATCGCAACTTAGTACCCAAAGCTTCTTGCAGCCCCGTCCAAAACTTAGACGTAAACGTCGGATCTCTATCCGACACAATACAAGAAGGAATACCATGCAAACATACAATTTTCTCAACATACAATTCTGCCAACCTTTCCATAGGGTAATCCATTCTTATCGGAATAAAGTGTACAGATTTTGTCAACCGATCAACAATAACCCAAATAGAATCACAATATTTCGCTGTCCGTGGCAACCCAGATACAAAATCCATAGAAATGCCATCCCATTTCCATTCCGGGACAAACAACGGTTCCATCAATCCTGACGGTTTCTGATGTTCAATCTTTGACTTCTGACAAACCAAACAAGCATAAACAAACTCAGCAATTTCCTTTTTCATTCCAGGCCACCAAAATAACTTTTTCAAGTCATGATACAACTTAGTAGCACCGGGATGAATACTCAATCCACTATGATGTCCTTCTTCCAAAATACTCTTCCGAAGTTCTGCAATATCCGAAACACAAACTCTGTCACCAAATCTCATAACACAGTTCTCGTCAATCGGAACTCACCTCCTTGACCTTGGTTAATCAATGTCAACTTATCCACCAAAATGACATCAGATTTTTGCCCAGTTCGAATTTCCTCAAGAATACCACTAGTCAACTTCAACATTCCCAATTTTACACTATCAAGTACTCTCACATACTAGACTCAAATATCCGAATCGCTCAACCAATTCCAATTCACTTAACCATCAACATTGACATATGCAAGGACTTCCTACTCAATGCATTCAGAATAACGCTTGCCTTACCAGATGGTAATTCAAACCAAAATCATAATCCTTGAGAAATTCTAACCATCTTCTCCGCCTCATATTCAACTCTTCTCGATCAAAGAGACACTTTAAACTTACGATCACCGAACACCTCAAATCGAGAACCATACGATAATGCTCCACAATTTCAAAACAAATAGTACTGCCATTCTAAATCATGAGTCGGATAATTCCTTTCATGAACCTTCAATTGTCTTGAAGCATAAGCCATAACCTGCTTATCTTGCATCAAAACACCACCTAATCCCGTCAAGGACGCATCACAATACACAACAAAAGATTCTGCCGGATTCGGAAAAATCAGAATCAGAGCACTAGTCAACCTCTTTTTCAATTCTTGGAATCCTTACTCACAATCAGAATCCCAAACAAACACCTGAGCCTTTCTTGTTAACTTAGTCAACGGCAAAGCTAATTTTGAAAATCCTTCAATGAACTTTCTGTAATAACCTGCAAGACCAAGAAAACTACGGATTTCGTACATTCTTCGACGCCCCACTAAGATACCGCTTACCTTCGTAGGATCAATAGCAATGCCATTCTTGGAAATCACATGACCAAGAAAACTTACTTCACTTAACCAGAATTCACACTTAGACAACTTCGCATACAACTTCTTCTCTTTCAAAAGTTCCAACACAATTCTAAGATGTTCGGCATGTTCTTCATCATTCATTGAATAGATCAGAATGTCATCAATAAATACCACCACAAACTTATCAAGATACGGATGAAATATCCTGCTCATATACTCCATGAAAACACCAGTGCATTAGTAACTCCAAACGCATAATGTAATACTCATAATGTCCTTACCTCGCTCTAAATGCGTCAATATCTTCGCTTCACACGAATCTAATGTTATCCGACTCGATCAATCTTACTAAATATACAAGCTCCAACTAACTCGATCCATCAAATCATCAATCCTCGGCAATGGATACCGATTCTTGATTGTCACTTTATTCAACCGCCTATAATCAACACACAGCCTCATTAAACCTTCTTTCTTTTAACCAACAACACAGGAGCACCCCACGGCAAAACACTAGGACGAATAAACTTTTTTCTCAAGCAATTCCTCCAACTATTTCTTCAACTCATACAATTTAGATGCCGACATGCGATAAGGCGCCATCGACACCGCATAGTTCCGTGAATCAAATCTATAGTAAACTCCACATCCTCTCCGTGGCAATTCACTAACATCTTCGGATACACCTCGGAATTCATTCACCACCGCAATTCACTACTCTTAGCTTTTCCTCTCGCCTGGCCGAACAATGCAACACAAACACCACAACACCATCATTAACATCTGCGCAACTCTGATCATCCATCTTAATTCATTACCCTTATTAGAGTCTTCTTCAAATTATGTGGTTCACAAGCTTCTGCCAAACTTCATTCATATTCATCACTTTATGTCCCAATTAGATAGCAAGACAATTATATACCATCTAATACGATTCTGTCTACTATCAACAAGAGATTAAGGGTGATCAAGTCCTCAATTTGTCAATAGACATCCGATAATCATACCGAGTATAACTCATCATTACCAACACTTCTTGTTCTCGTAATCATACTCACCTTTTTGCACTTCCAACTATGACTCATGATCCAAATGATTCCAACAACTCTAACCACTCTTGCAATATCTTCTCAAGCTGTACCTCTTACCAACGACTTACAATCGAAACATATTCGGGAAGAATCTCTCCTTCCCACTTAGTTTCACATTACCCCGCAATAAGCAATCGTAAAAGCAACAAGAACCGACTGTCATACCCCAAAATTTTCCCTCTTACTTCTCAAGACAATTCTCATATCCATACTCAAGGATTCCTCAAGGATTGATCAGACAAACTCTCTCCTACACAATCAACCCAAACTAGGGTTTGGCAATTCTCATATCAAGATAGGTTCTCAACACCTCCAATGGTCATCATACCTCATCATATGCTTCAGAGAATCTCCATGACAAGATTCAAGACTCACAGGTCGACTCTTCTTAGACAATTGCTTAGATGGTTGAAAATCAGTTGTATTGGACAAATAGTCAAATGTGGTCAACATACAGTCAAACTTCATGATTTTTTGTCAACATCCTCATTTTGAAGTAACATTCATCATTTGATCAAGGGTTGATCATGATTCATAAAGAAAACTCAAGATTTGCCCAAAAGTCAAACTTTCCAAATTAGGGTTTTCTAGTGAAAAGTCAACTGAACTTTGACTGGTCATAACTTTCTCATACTTTATCAGATATTTTTCCGCCACCTCTCATTTTGAAGGAAATTCAATTCTCTACAACTTCATGTCTCACAAGAATGTTCAAAAAATGCTTCATTTTGAAGATATGGATCAAAACATTACAGGTCCTTTTCAAAGTCAACAAAAAGTCAACTTTTTGTAATGAAGTTTTATTGAGCATGGAAACTCCAATTGAGATGAAACCAAAGAGCTTATTTAGAGAACACATAGAGATTTCTAAAAATTCAAGAACACTCAAAAATGTGGAAAATTAAGCAAGATACACCTTACACAAGTTGGACATTTTTGGACAATTGCACAAAGAGAGATACTTACCAAAATCCAATTTTTTCTAAATGGGCCTATAATTTTATGATCCAAACTTGATCATAATATTATTTGTGACCTATTAATGCCTTGCCATCACCTTTTCCTATTTTTTTGATTTATTTTTGAATTTAAAAGCATTTAATTCAAATTTAAATTAAATAAAATATGAAAACAAGGTATATTTTCAATTGGGTTGGATTTTTATCAAACTTGAGGTCCAAGAAAGCCCATACAACTTGCCAATTTCGTGCTAGCTCTCACATGGAAGGGAAAATCAAATTTTCAAAAGATTTGATTTGATTTGAAAGAGAAAATTTTTGGCATTAAAGAGGAGATCTTTTTTCATTCTTTTTGCTTCTAATTCTTGCTCTATAAATACTCATCACATTGCACAAGACCAAGGACGAAACCCTAGCCTATACAAGCAACCCTTATTTTCAAAAAACTTTCTCAAAGTTGTGAAAATCGTGTTTCATTCTCCTGCCATTTTCAATCCAATTTGAGCATTCCATTGTGTTCCTGAGGTAATTTGGAGTAAGTATACATCATTGCCCATGGTTGAAACAGCCTGAATCAAGCCATACATGATCAAACATATTCATATTTTTCTTGAATTTGCATTTTTCTTATCTGTGTGTTTTAATCGAAACTAACTGTTTTAATGTGATCATGAGACATCATAGATAGGATTTGGGCCATCGTTCTCAAGCTTGAACGTCCAGAACTCGATTTGCCATGTTTAGGGTTTAAAAGTTGTTGAGCTTCGAACTGGTTGCTACAGGCGTTTTCAATCAAAACTAACACCACCATTGAACTTCCAGCCATCGATTTAGGGGCTAGGTATCCCTTGCCATTTATTTTGTTATTTCGCAGTTTGAAGTTTTGAGTCACGAGAAGACAACAGGAGCTAGGGCTTCGGCCGCTGACCAATGTTGAAATCCGGCGAGGCGTGCGGGCGGTTCAAGCTTCGATTCGCCCATTCAGAACAACTGGGGCCCGGCCGATCGGCGTTGAAACTCAGAAATCATGACACGATTGCACTTATAATCCAACGTCTCCAGATTCAACACACAAGAGCCACTTGGCTCAGTTGGTAAGCAGGCGTGTGATTTCCTCAGAGGTCCCTGGTTCGATTCCTTGCCATGGCAAATATTTTTTGCAACTTTTACAAACTAACTTTTTCTTTTCTTATTTTCTTAATATTTTTCATCTAATTTAATTAATCTTCAAACAATTTTCTCATGCATTTAAAAATCACAAAACTTTTTTGCATCATTTTCAGAAAAATGTTTATTTAATTTTTAGCATTAAAATTAATATTTTTGCATACATATTTTATTTAATTGCTAACTAATCATTAATTTGACTTTTTAATTGCATTTAAATATCAAAAACGATCCAGAAGATTACAAAAAAATTACTCTATCATATTAATGTCATTACTAATCAAAAACCTTTTTCCTCATTCAAAAATATATCTTTTTACTAACATTTTTCTCTTATGCGAATTTCTCTTATTTTCCGATTATGTATCTGTTCACAGGTTGTAATGTTCTGGACATTTTTTCTCGCTTTTCTTTTCAATATTGTAACTGCCTATGGGATGTAATAGTTTAATTAGGACTTTTACTTTCCGCACTCTTATTATGTATCTTCCCCAAAGCCATGTAATAGCGTAGGATTTATCTTTCCGCACTTTTACTTTCCGCAATTTATTTCCGCACCCTATAAATTGCTAGTAATTAGGCATGTATGGCAAGATAAAATTGGACATAGATCACTCATAATTCTCAAGATAACATATCTGAATTTGACACACTCTTTCACACATGCACCCCTTAAGGTAATTCTCTCTTGTTGCCTTTACGAATAAAATGGTCAAGTCCTCTAACGTAGAGGTATTCTAGCACCGTTGCCTTCAAAACAAATCATCATAGTCCCTTAGATACAAAGATCATAGACCCACGATGTCTCCTACGAATACATGATCTCGTCCCTCGATTGTTACCTACGAAAAGTGATGATCGTCCCTTCGAATGTGCTAGGATACTTCCTACAAGTTGCCTTCTATGACCATCCGATGTCCCTTCGAATGTCCCTTTACATCCGACGAATAAGGTTACCTACCAACTAATGGTATGGATAGCACTACTCTAAAGGAACGTAAAATAACACGAAAACGATCAATTTTGAGTAGGTAATAAGACTTTTAGTTGCTTGCTCAAACAAAATGCTTTTTACACCACACACTTTTGTCAAAGTTCAAACACTTTTCAAATACAATAAATTTCCGAACACTTTGTATACATTCCTACATGAATCATTACAAAGTCAAAGCGAAATGCCTTTTCAAAACATTTTCAAACACACAGAAAGCAATTTTAAAAGTGAGCTAAGAGCAACTAAGAGCCCGTACATAACTACGGATGGAAAGGGGTGCTAATACCTTCCTTTTCATAACCTTCTCCTTACTCGTAATCTAACGAAGGTCTTTTCCTTTCTTTTCACCTTCCCTTAATTGATAAAAGAAAAGTCGGTGGCGACTCTTGTTATCCGCAACATTTGCGATAAAAATCTCAAAGTCGGCTCACAGACATGTAATCAAGCGACTCATCGAGACACCCTAAAGAGAGAATGCCTTAGGATTTTCTAGATCACTTTACGCTTCGCTTGATTTGCTTGCTATCTTTAAGGGTTGCTTGGGCATTATATTGTTGGAGGATCCTACACCGGATCCGTGTTTCCTAGGTAAGTAGCATTAGATCGTCACACCATTAGGCGATATCAAACGGTCAACATGATGGCTACGTTAGTGTGACACTTTGGATGTCCCGACACTCTTCATTCCCAAGTTGAGGATAGTATTTCGCTTCAGGTGTCATCAAGACTAACTCAACTTTTAGAACCTTAATTGACCCATCTTGGCTATTAGAAGGTAGTGAGATGGCCGCTTTGGTGTAGACCAAGGTTGGTTGATACCGATGCTACGCTCATTAAGATCGACTTTGGGATATTTTCGGTCGACCACTTGGTAGTCGTATTGAAATAAACGCCACGAGAAAGATCAATGATATGAGATTCCTAGAACCCTAAGCATTATTATAGGACAGATGAACCAACTCAAACTTTTGGTGGGGTAAACACCTATACTTCATGCAAGCCTTAAACCTAGGCTCATTCTGTGATTTTTTTGTGTGTGCTAAACATGACATCATGACATCATTTGCATTGCATATCATTTCTAACTATTTCAAGGACCTAGGGATTTATTTTTGCTCTATTTTGTAGGGATTATGGCTTCTAGAAAGACTATCCGAATCAACTTCATGGGTGTGCCTTCTCAACTCAAAGAATTGGTTTCAGAAGTTCCCAATCATGCTCAGTTTTTCAAAAGACATGGTTATCTGCTTGACTTGGTTATCTCCGATTTTGAAGAAGATATGATGCATGGCCTATTCCAGTTCTTTGATCCGAAACACCATTGCTTTACATTCCTAGATTATCAGTTGGTTCCTACCTTGAAGAGTTCTAAGCTACTGGGGTACCTATTCTTGATCAAATGCCATTCACCGGTCTAGAAAAGGTTCCTAGGTATGAAGACATCGCATCAATATTACACCTAAAACGCTCAGACATTGAAGCCAATTGGGAAACCAGAAGTGGAGTTAAGGGTTTACTTGCTAAGTTTCTGATAAGAAAGCCCGGGAATTCCTCAAAGCTATGAGTTTCCATGCATTTGAAGACATCTTGGCCTTGCTAATCTATGGTTTGGTTCTATTTCCTAACTCGGATCAATTCATAGACGTGAACGCCATTAAGTTATTCCTTACTCGTAATCCTGTGCCTACTTTGCTTGGAGACATCCTGCATTCCCTCCATACTCGTACTATCAAGAGACAAGAAACTCTCATGTGTTGCATACCATTACTTTCCAGGTGGTTTATTTCGCACCTTCCTTCATCTGTATTGAAGAACGAACAAAGGTTGAAGTGGTCTCAAAGGCTGATGTCACTCTCTCATTCGGGATATCCGCTGGTGCCTTTTCTCTCAAAAGGACTTCACATTCATTGAGCTGTGGAGAATTCCATAATGTACCACCCTTGGTATAAGGGAGGTATCACTTACAACCCTTCTAGCTCTACGTCAGTTTGGTTATGCTCGAGGAGATGGTCCTCATGACATGCTTCTCCAAGATGTTGTGTTCGACTACAACCACGATCTCCGTAACTACCGTCAAGATTTGTACACGCTGGGGCATGGTAAAGAAGAGATACCAAGACTTTGGGGCACCAAAACTCCATTCCTTGGGAACCTTACTCAAATGGGCCGAGCTCAAAACCTCATGATGCCATTCACTGCTTTCTACCAAGAATTATGGAACCTGCTATAGGTGACGACTTATAATCGCTCTCCATCCCGACATGCCTACTAATTTTAAAGACTTGAAGAGATCCCGATTCATTTCAAAGAAGAAAGGGATATATTCGAAGCTCAGTGCTATGCAAGCGAGAAGAAAGTACTAGAGTTGACCAAGCTACTTCACGAGGAGCGAAACATCAACGCCTACCTCGACACCAAGAGGAAGCGCCCGTGGGAGACCTAGAGCTTTAGGATTTTTGTTCTTTTGTCTTATTTTTCCGAACTATTTCTTGTACTGAAAAGGAAAAAAGAAAAAGAGAATAAAAGTAACTAATAAAGTTTGTTCATGCTTGTTTAATAAATTTAAATTCCTAAGGTCCTTGAAAACATTGCATTGCATCTGCTAAACATCGCATATCATAGCATAACATTTCATAACAGGTACATCGAAGATCGGTTTTCTCATTTTTCTCGCTATTTATTTTAGCGTAAATGGCTCTTGAACAGATCACAAAGGTCACCTGTGCTCGTAATGCTCGGGCCCGTGAGATGTTCACCACTTGGTCCAAGGCCAAGAAGATCTAAAGAAGCTCATCAACAAAGAAGAGGGTCGCTGGTGTTCTCAACATGGGTAGACGTTACAAGGGTGGTCCTAAGGTGGTCAGCCGGATAGAATTCTCAGAAAGTGCCATGATTGAGGGAAGTGTCAAGAGTAATGAAGAAGATCAGGGTGAGCCTGAGAAGAAGGAAGAAGAATGTGAGAATGATCAGCACTCTGATGAAGATGACAAGTACAAGCAACTTGAAGACCGTCTAATGTCAGGAAAACTTGAAAATGTCGTACGAATTTTGATGATCTCGAGTCTTCTTCCCGTGTGGTGATCCCTCCCAAGTTTAAAGTTCACACTTTTGCCAAGTATGATGGCGTTTCTTGTCCAAAGCTGCATTTGAAGTCCTATGTTCAGAAGATCAACCCCACATCGATGATGTAAAGTGTGGATGCATTATTTTCAAGAGAGTTTATCCGAACTCGCTGGAGTGGTATTATCACCAGAGTGACAGATCCGACTTGGAATGACTTGGCGATGCTTTCACGCATGCGATGTGGGTACAATGTCGAATTGGCACCCACTCGCATGCAACTACAAAGCATGTCTATGGCTCGTGATGAGAAGTTCAAAGAGTATGCTCAAAAATGGAGAGATATAGCAGGTAGAGTTCAGCCACCCTTGTCCAATAGGGAATTGGTTGATATGTTCATGGGGACATTGTCAGGTCCATTCTTCAATCATCTAATTGGAAACTCTTCAGCCAGATTCACCGAGCTAATACTGATAGGAGAACGCATTGAAGCTGGTATCAAAAATGAATGATCTGTAGAGTCATCTTCAAGTGTCAAGAGATCTTTGGTGGTAAGAAAGAAGTCGTTGTTGTGTATGGTCGAAAGCCGAGCCAACACCTACCGTGCTCAACTGTGGGGCGCAGGATCTCCAATCCTACATCAAGACAACCTCAATGAAACAACGCACGAACCGTAACGCGCCACGAAGACAGCTATTTAAGATCAACATGCCTTTGTCGCAAGCCTTGCAACACATGTTGAAAGCAGTCGATAACCCCGAGGGATCCTCCCGTAACATCAATACTTCTCTCCAAGATACAATCCTAATGCTAAGTGTGTTATTATCAACAGCCCGTGGCATCGTGATCGACGATTATTGGGCTTTGAAGAATAAGATCCAAGATATGATTGAAGCCAAACAAATTGAGTTTGATCCTCTTATTGAGACTCCGAATGTGATCAATGCGCCTATGCCTGACCACAACAAGAGTTCCAATGCTATTGACAAGACTGCTTATGTTTTCAATATAGGTGACTTGACTATTCCTCTGATGACTATTAAGAAGAATTTGATGCAAGCCGGTGTCAATCCAGGATGCCTAGAGAACTGTCGTTGGTAACCATCTGCACTGATGGTTGTGCTTGGTTGAGAAGACGTATTCAGTGCATGATGGATAACCGTGAAGTGCTATTCCTAAAACCACCTGTGGAGAAGCTGTGTGAAGACCTGTCTAAACTGAAGATCAAAGATATGAGCGAAGCTGAACCATCTGCATGGGATACCTTGGGGCAACCAAGTGGAAGATTTGACTACATGGTGAAGTATATTGTTCCTGAAAGCTACAAGATTCCTATTGAAGATGTCAAAGTGACCGGATGGGGAGACGAGTTCCCGTAAGACTATGATGATGTTAACACAATAAGGATTTTCATGATTTTGTGCCTAGAGTGGCACCTCTCATCATTACTTCTCCTGCACTGGCCCATATTCCTCCGACAAAGCTATCCCTTAGAACTATGGAGCTGATGTTTACTATCATGGTGTCAAGCAAGACCCTCTGACCATTGAGGACCTTACAGTTGAAGATACCGCTCCTGACATTGACAACATCACCGAATCAAGTAAAGTGACCGTAACCAAGAGTGTTCTTCCAGATATCTCTCCTCCAAAAGACACCGCGACTCCAACTCGCATTCCACTATTCAATCCATTCCCCAAGTTAGAGGAAAGAACCAAAGGACTCATCCCGCTTCTACAAGTACCAAAGGAAGTTATCAAGATGCTCCAAACAAGAAATGGAGGAAATTCAAGATTATCAAGAAGAGTGACTACAATGTTGTGGAACAATGGGACAGATTCGACAAGATCTCCATGCTTGCTCGCTTTTGTGCTCGAGGCTCATTCTAAAGCCTTGCGAAGTTTCAAGAATGCTCACATACCGCAAGACACTACTACCGACCAGCTTTCAGACAGCTAGCCCGGCTGCCAACAACGGCCTAGGTTTCTCTCGATGTCGATTTGACTCGCAGATAGAAACACAATAAAGCCTTGCACGCCTCTGGAATGCAAGGGCATTACAGTGTCTCATGTTTTGGTAGATACCGGTTCTGCTATGAATATCCTACCGAAGAGTGCTTTTGATCGACTCGATGTTGAAGGTTTGGTTCTAAAGCCCAGTGACATTATTGTGAGAGCTTGTGATGGTTCTAAACGAACAAGATTGAGAGCTATTCACCGGTCAAAGTCGGTTCGCACTTTGACTCAACTTTCTTTGTCATGGACATCCGTCCAGCTTACTCTTGCCTACTTGGATGCCCTTGGATACATGGGGCAGGCGCTATTACCTCTACCTTACATCAGAAGCTGAAGTATCCTATGAAGGGGAAGGTTGTTACAGTATGTGGTGAAGAGGAATACATGGTCACTCATTTGCAGTCGTTCTGGTACCTCGAGATGGAAGGTGAATTCTTTGAGACTCCCTATCAAGCTTTCGAAACAATCCCCAGAGTCATGCCTGTTGACTCTCCTGTCATTCTTGAAGTTACACCGGCGCCGCCTAGGATGGCCTCGCTGAAAGATGCTCAAGCTGCAATTGAAGAAGGTGGTAGTACTATTTGGGGTCAGCTCCCTAATCTTCCTTTCAAATCTAACAAGATTGGTTTAAGCTTCACCATCAAGGGTCAGAAGATGATACGCCGTGAACGTGCCAGCCAACTTCCTTTCCGCATCATCCAGAATAGAGTCCATGCTATAGAAGACGACGACAACGACTTCGACATCAACAAGTGCATCTTCCTAACTCCCGACAACAAAATCAGCAATTGGAAGACCGAAGACGTCATACCAATCTCCTTTAGACAGGAGGAATTGCTTTTGTTTTCTGTTTTGCTTTTCGTTTTTATGCTTTGAACAATAAACTTTAAAGCCTAGTGCCTTGCCCGGGGCACCGTGGCTCGTTTGTGAGGGTTATTATCTGTCATTTGCATATTTTCATTCAATAAAATCGTTGGACTTTTGCATTTTAATGTTGTGTTCTTTCTTTACTTTATCACCCCTTCAAAAAGCTATGTGTTTCTTACACACACCCACGTGATACACTGCAGAATCACTCCGAATCTCGTTGATAACAGCTATGCTATTGCTAAATATGACTTTGATAATCCGATCTACCAAGCCGAAGATGAAGGTGAGGAAGATTGTGAAGTGCCATGAGAACTTGTCGATCGCACAAAGAAGAAGAGCGAGTTATACAAACCACATGAAGAGCTAGTTGAGGTTGTGAACTGGCACCGACGAAGACATAAAAGAGATCAAGATAGAGCGGGTCTTGAGAATGTGTTAAAGAAATATTGGTTCGTATGCTACGAGACTACATCGAGGTTTTTGCTTTGTCGCATTTAAGACATGCCGTGTTTAGACATTGATATTGTGGTACACCGTTGCCAACAAAAGAAGGTTTTCTCCTGAAATAGAAGGTCCGTCGATGCATCCCGAGATGTCGAGAAAATCAAAGTGGTTATGAAACGCTCAATGCCGCTTTTCTAGTCATTTTATCCATAAGGTTGCGAACGTGGTGCCCGCACTCAAAAGGATGGTAAAGTACGAATGTGTGTGGATTACGTAGATCCGAACAAAGCGAGTCCGAAAGACGATTTTCCACTTCCTCATATTGATGTTCTCGTTGACAACACCGCCAAGATAAAGTTTTCTCCTTCATGGATGGTTTCTCCTACAATCGATCAAAATGGCCTCAAGACATGGAGAAGACTACCTTCATACGCTGGGGTACTTTTGCTACAAAGTCATACCGTCGATGAAGAACGCAGTGCCACTTATCGCATATGGTGGCATTATTTCCTACATGATCCATCACGAGATAGAGGTCTACGTCGAAGACATGATAGCTCGGTCACAGACTGAAGAGGAAGATCTCGATCATTTGCAGAAACTGTTTGATAGGTTGAAGAAGTACAGACTGAGACTTAATCCTCACAAGTGCACTTTTGGAGTCAGATCCGGTAAACTCTTAGGGTTTGTTGTCAGTGGTAAAGGTATTGAAGTTGACCCCGCCAAGGTTAAAGCTATCCAAGAAATGCCAGCTCCCCGCACCGAGAAGGAAGTCAGAGGTTTCTTGGGACGTTTGAATTACATTGCCAGATTCATTGCACATCTATCTGCTACTTGTGAGCCAATCTTCAAGTTACTAAAGAAAGATCAAGTAGTGGAGTGGAACGACGATTGCCAGATCGCTTTTGACAAAATCAAGGAGTACCTACAGAATCCTCTTATCCTAATGCCACCTGCCGAGGGAATACCTCTTATCATGTACTTGACAGTGTTAGAGAACTCAATGGGGTGTGTGTTGGGGCAACATGATGAGTCTGGTCGAAAAGAGTATGCAATATACTACCTTAGCAAAAAGTTTACCGACTATGAAACAAGATACTCACAACTTGAGAAAACTTGCAGCGCTTTAGCTGGCGTCACCGACTAAGACAAGATATGTTGACTCACACTACCTTGTTGATTTCCAAGATGGATCCGATAAAATACATCTTTGAGAAACCACTCTCCTAAGAATAGCAAGATGGCAAATGATCTTGACCGAGCACGACATCCAAGATACTTTTAAAGCGATCAAAGGAAGTGTAGTAGCCGATCATTTGGCTCATCAAGCAATAGATAACTATCAATCTATGCGCTCGAGTTTTACTAAGATGTTTTGTTAGTTATCGACACGTAAGAACTGTGACTGAGGAAGGACCTGAACAAGGACCCCGATGGACCATGGTCTTTGATGGAGCCTCAAACGCACTTGGCAATGGCATTGGCGCCATCATTACATCTCCTATAGGCGGACACACGCCTTTCACCGCCAGATTATGTTTCAATTGCACCAACAACATGGCCGAATACGAAGCGTGCATCATGGGCATTAAAGCTGCTATTGACTTAAGAATCAAGTTCTTGCAAGTGTACGGAGACTCAGCTTTAGTGATAAGTCAGATTAAGGGCGAGTGGGATATGAAGCATCAGAATCTCATTCCATATCGAGAGCATGTTCTAAGTCTGATCCCCTATGTTCAAAGTCAGATGGGACAACGAGGCTCCCCAGATCATCATTGAAAAGTTTGACGAACCAGCATATTGTTACGAACTGGATACAGAAGAGAAACCTTGGTTCTTCGATGTGAAGAGGTATCTTGAGACTCAGGAGTATCCCGCAGAGGCATCCGTCAACGATAAGAAGTTCTTGAGAAGATTCGATCCAAATTCTTCCTCAAAGAACG
Organism: Vicia sativa; assembly: GCA_021764765.1. NCBI lineage: Eukaryota > Viridiplantae > Streptophyta > Magnoliopsida > Fabales > Fabaceae > Vicia > Vicia sativa. Next base: position 94,552,691 of record CM038794.1, on the reverse strand, counting down.
ACATCTTATACAAGCGCAACCACGACTTGCGGCATCTACTGTGGACCGTAAGACGCAAGGCGATCAAGGAAGAGCTACACGCACGATTTGGTACCCACTCCAGGGACATACTATGGCTAAGAAGATTCGAGAACAAAGTTACTATTGCTCCACCGTGAAGCCGATTGTCACCGCTATGCTCGATCTTGTCACAAATGCCGATATATGCAGACAAAGTGCACGCACTCCGCATCGCTGAATGTTCCGACCGCCTGGCCTTTCGCAATATGGGGCATTGACATGATCGAGAAATCAAGCCCACCGCCCAACGGACATCGCTTCATCCTTGTGGCAATTGATTATTTTACCAAGTGGGTAGAAGCAATTTCGTCAGATCTGTTACCAAGAATGTTGTGGCTCGATTCATCAAGCATAATCTTATCCGTCGGTATGGAACTCCCAAAGGATTATCACGTATAATGGTTCCAATCTCAACAACAAGATGATCACCGAACTCGCATACGCTCAAGATCACGATCGTAACTCTTCTCCATATCGGCCTAAGATGAATGGCCCAGTGGAAGCCGCCAATAAGAACATTAAGAAGATTATATGTAAGATGACAATGACTTACAAGGATTCGCATGAGATGTTACCATTCGCTTCTTCATGGTTATCGATTACAACACGAACATCTACATGGGCAACCCTTCTCTCTTGTATACAGAAGGCCCTAACCATCGAGGTTCGATACCCTCAACCGTAGTCCTCCAGATGCATAGTTAGGCGAAGACGATTGATCCGCATCCGACCGTATCAACCTGATTGACGAGAAACGACTCGTATCCATTTGCCATGGATAGATCTATCAGAAGCGAATGGACTCCCACAAGGTGATCCCAAGGGCAAGTGGACTCCCACTTATGAGGGGCCATTTGTAGTCAAGATATTTTCCGACGGAGCTATGATACTTAGCACCATGGATGGCGAAGACCTCCCACACCCTGTGAACGCTGACATAGTCAAAAAATACTACGCATGAACGAGACCCGCTAGGTCGACCGGCCTAGGCAAAAATAAGGGCATCCTGACAAACCAAACAGGTTCGGAAAAAGTTAAGGATATATAAAAAATGTACACCCGCAAGTCGAAAACCCAAAAGGCGGTTTGGGTAAAAAGGGTATCCCAGAGACTAAAACCCAAAGGGTGGTCTAGTCAAAAGTTAGGGATTTAAGCGCATTTACTATGTCTTGTCAGATCACTTCCATACGCACTACTATCAAGATTCAAGATTCAAATGGCGAATATCAATTCACTCACTTCTCGATGCAAGGAGATGAGATAGTTTAAATATATGAGTACTAGCATAGTTGGAACTTGACGAGATTGTTTCCGCATAGCTTTTTACTTTCTTTGTATACAAGCTGCTTGGCCATACGCCACCCTTTTCAAATTAATACAAATTTATTTCTTTTCATAAAGTGTGTGTTTTGGTTGTTGTTTGCACAAAGTCCAACGTTTGCTTTGAATGATTATATGCATTTGACAATAAAAATCTGTTTACAAACATAAAGTAGACATACAAAAGTACTTACTACAGGCGCTAGGAATTGAGATGACGGCGAAGGTCACCAATACGTTCCCTCCCCACAGAGTACAAATCCCCGCAGAGCCTCCGCTTGTTACAAACTTTCCCTAGCAAAAGCACTTACCCCTTTTCACTAGTTCTCCGGCAGAGGTATTCATCCCCAGCAGAATATCTCTCATTCCTCGACAGCAGCAATATCCCGACTCGAAACTTGGTCAGATAGGCATCGGAGGAAAACTACATTTCTTACTCCCCAACTGGATCTACGCACAAAATCCTCGACGCAGTGTTCCCCGGTTCCCATTATCCCCAGCAGGGTCGACACACAAGGTCCCCAGCAGATTGTCTCCTCATTTCCTCCATTCCCGGTAGGGTCACGTAGGAGATCCCCAGCGGAGCATCTTCCATCTTTATTCCCAAACAAAGAAGTTGTCCGACTCAAACTTGGTCGATAGTGCATCGAGGAATCAAAGTCACCTATCCTTATTTCAAGACAGGGTTTCCACGGTTTCATCCTCCAGCAGAAGCCACGAATCCCCGAGCAGAACGTCTACATCTTCCTCAAGATGGATATGTTTTGAAATACCTACATACACATTCATATATTATACATAAAAAATCATAACATACGCATATAACATTCATACACATCGCATGCATCATAATCTGCATCAGTCTAACTATATCCTGTCAAAATTTCTCTTCTTTTTTCCCCAACAAGCGGAAATCACTTCTAAACGAAAGGTCAAAGATTAATCTGAACGATCATGACCATGAGTCCAGGATTAATACTTGAAACCAGACGGGAAACCTTATCCGAACGACTACTTGAGTTGTCCTCCGACAACAGGCATTGGATCAAACACCCGAAGCACAACAGGGAAGCTATCCGCATTATGCCTATTATCCCCTCAGAAGAAATCAAGACGAAAGATTTATTCTGACACTCTCTTATTATCAATAAAGAATACGTAGTCCGGCGACGACTCCGCCTTTCCGATGGCATCTTAAGCCCATCTCCGATTATTTGTCGACATTTTTCCACTTTCGTATCGCCGCATATTTGGTTAAAAAACCAATACAAGCCAATAACTTCATTCAAAGGCGAGTGCAAAGTCTAACGTACGACTCTCTCCGGATGGCATCTTAAGCCCATCTCCTATACCTTCAGGAATATCTACAGAGTCTAGCATACGACTCATTCCTCAGCATCAATCTCTCTGGATGGCATCTTAAGCCCATCTCCAACGTTCCTCCTAACCAGGCGACGTTATCAAGTCTAACGTACGACTCATTACCCAGTGAAGTCTCTAGCTTCTCCAAATGGCATCTATAAGCCCATTCCCATAAATCAGCAATCAACGGCGAGTGCAAATTTTCAGGTGTGCTCGAGTGTTCAATCATCTTCTACCTACAGTCACGAAAGGCAAGCATGCCAATCTAACCCTTCCAAAGACAAGAATATTGAACAGGCAGCTGTCATACCCCAAAATTTTCCTCTTACTTCTCAAGACATTTCTCATATCCATACTCAAGGATTCCTCAAGGGTCGATCGACAAACCCTCTCCTACACAATCAACCCAAACTAGGGTTGTGCAATTCTCGATCAAGATAGGTTCTCAACACTCCAATGGTCATCATACCTCCTCATATGCTTCAGAGAATCTCCATGACAAGATTCAAGCCTCACAGTCGACTTTCCTCGATAATTGCTCGATGGTCAAAATCAACAGATTGGACAAAAGTCAACTATGGTCAACATACAACAAACTTCATGATTTTGGTCAACATCCTCATTTTGAAGTAAAATTCATCATTTGATAAAGGGTTGATCATGATTAATCAAAAACTCAAGATTTTCCCAAAAGTCAAACTTTCCAAATTAGGTTTTCTAGTGAAAAGTCAATCAACTTTGACCGGTCATAACTTTCTCATACTTTATCAAAAAATTTCCACCACCTCTCATTTTGAAGGAAATTCAATTTCTACAAATTCATGTGTCACAAGAATGTTCAAAAATGCTTCATTTTGAAGATATGGATAAAAACATTACTGTGTCCTTTTCAAAGTCAACAAAAGTCAACTTTTGTAATGAAGTTTTATCGAGCATGGAAACTCCAATTGAGATGAAACTAAAGAGGTTATTTAGAGGACACATAGAGCTTTATTAAGTCCAAGAACACAAAAATGTGGAAAATTGAGCACGATACACCTTACACAAGTTGGACATTTGTGGACAATTGCACAAAGAGAGATACTTACCAAAATCCAATTTTTTCTAAATGGGCCTATAATTTTATGATCCAAACTTGATCATAATATTATTTGTGACCTATTAATGCCTTGCCATCACCTCTTCCTATTTTTTGATTTACTTTTGAATTTAAAAGCATTTAATTCAAATTTAAATTAAATAAAATATGAAAACAAGGTATATTTTCAATTGGGTTGGATTTTTATCAAACTTGAGGTCCAAGATAGCCCATACAACTTGCCAATTTCGTGGTAGCTCTCACATGGAAGGGAAAATCAAATTTTCAAAAGATTTGATTTGATTTGAAAGAGAAAATTATTTTCATTAAAGAGGAGATCTTTTTTCATTCTTTTTGCTTCTAATTCTTGCTCTATAAATACTCATCACATTGCACAAGACCAAGGACGAAACCCTAGCTTATACAAGCAACCCTTATTTTCAAAAAAATCTCAAAGTTTTTAAAATCGTGTTTCATTCTCCAGCCGTTTTCAATCCAATTTGAGCATTCCATTGTGTTCCTGAGGTAATTTGGAGTAAGTATACATCATTGCCCATGGTTGAAACAGCCTGAATCGAGCCATACATGATCAAACATATTCATATTTTTCTTGAATTTTCATTTTTATTATCTGTGTGTTTTAATCGAAACTAATTGTTTTAATGTGATCATGAGACATTATGGATAGGATATGGGTCATCGTTCTCAAGCTTGAACGTCCAGAACTCGATTTGCCATTGAAGCAACTCGTTTTTTTTTTTCAAAAAATCATTTAAATGAATTTTCAAAACAAACAGTGAAATCGCCACCTAATTTTATTTGTTCTAAAAGAAGAACGGAAAATATAGATAAAACCCACGAAAGAAAAGGATAAGACGGTTTACGAAATTAAGAGATGTAGGTTCGGAGTTGGTTATGCAAGGGAAGGTATTAGCACTTACATCCATCGTACTCGATGGTACCCATTTAGTTCAAAATGTGGTTGTGCGTTAGTGTGAAATTTTTTATGATCTTCTAAATTTAAAAATAAAAAGAAAGGATGAAGAAATGTTTTTATTATTTTTGAGTTTGACACGTTTTGAAACCGCTGCCTACGCATTCCTCGCAATGGGAAAGTCAAAACTCCGTAGTTCTTCTAGAAAATAATTATTTGTTGATTGATTTTAAATGAAAAGACAAGTCGTCATTTTTAAAGGAGAAGACTCGTCTAACGTCCACAAGGTGTGATAAAGAAATAAAGGACTACGCACCAACATGAGGGAGGGTTTGAGAACACCTCTAGTACTCAAGTGGAGAAGTCAAAACCTTGGGAGTAGAGGAAGAAGCATCTCAATTATAAATGAATCATGTCTAATCTTGAAAAGGGTTTAAAGGTAAATGGTGCTTGAGCGCACAAAAGAAGTTTGATTGAGTTGAATTGATTTTAAATTGTGGATGACAAGTACCAAAACGCTGGGATATCCTCTAACGATTCAATACTGGATTGGTGATTGAGGTCAACCGATCATCTCTCATCCAAAATCTTTATTATGAAAAGAGTGAGGTGAAACAAAGTTCACTTTTATTAAGTGGAATAAAGTATTTAGGTCATTGGGTTACCCTCTAATGGCCTAAATATTTTACATTTTAATTAAATCGTCGGGCTATCCTCTAACAATTTAATTAAATACCATAGCACTATTTTTGTTTAGAACATGGATTGAAAATAACTCGATGTTGAATTGAGGTTTGAGAAGAAGACTCGAGTTCACTTTATTATGAATGGAATAAAGTATTTAAGTCATGGTTACCTCTAATGGCCCAAATATTTTACATTTTAATTAAATCGTCGGGTTGTCCTCTAACGATTTACTTAAATACCATAGCACCATGTTTTTTGTTTTGTAGAAAAATTGATTTTTTGAAAATAACTCGACGTTGGATCGATTTTTATTGAAGGTGTTTTAAATGCTTGGTGAATGGAGAAAGAATAGGATCGAGATAATTGTAAATCACAAATAAAATCGACAAAGCCCATACAAGGTGGCCAACCTAAGTATAAAATAATTAAATTACATGTGTACTAGCAAAGTGGGCTAGTCTACTATAACGACTAATTGGAACAATTAATCGAAATAGGCTCACCGTAAGAAGGCCAATGATCAAGCCGCATATGTGTGCATGTGAGGTCATCGCGACGCTCGTAGCTTTGTCGACTTACGGTTTAAAAATGATTTACAAATATTAGTTTAAATAAGATTTTTTTGGTTTTGTGTGAGTGATGCTTAAATTAAAATAAAATAAATGTTCACGGATAATTATTACAATATTTGTTTTGGGAGAGGGATACATGAATTATAAATGGGGATTAAACGGTAAAATAAAATGAAAAGCGGTAAAATTATTTACAACGCATCAAGGGATTAGTACATTTTTCCGAATGGGGTTGAATTGAAATTAAAGAGAAACAAGAATTGATTATGTTTAAAGCAATATAAACAGGAATTAAATGCGGAGAAATTTAAATATCGATGATTGTATCATTTGCATTTTATTTGGTTAATTAGAATAGACTATAGAAATTAATTCTAAGAACTATGCGGAGAATATTACTATAATATAATTCGGAACTTATTTACAATGAATAAATAAAGTATAATAATAATAATAATAATAAAAGTAATATGTATATAATATTTACAATATTAAATATAAGAAATAAATATATATGTATGTTTATATTTACAATTCTAAATATACTAAAAGCATTATGTATAATTAAATTTAAAGTATTAAACATAAAAAAATAAAAGTACTAAGTATTTTAGATACACATTACTAAATATTAAAAAGTGACACAAATATAAATAACAGTATATAAAAAATGAATGTGTATAGATGCAACAATATAAGAATGTATTCTTGGACAATTCTTGGATGTCTACACAAATAATAACTCGTTAGTAGCATAAGTAGTATATGAAATACAATTGCAATAGATCGGAAGATGGTTAATAAACAAGATACGAAACCGAAATCAAACTTGTATGATGCATATGAACAAATAAATGTTACGATTAAGAACTAAGAAATCAAATTAGTAATCAATTCACCAAGGAATTAACCAAAGAATTCATGTTATTACTCAATCAAAAATATGGAGAATGAAGTTCTAAACGCATCTAAACCGTATGAATCAAAATCGGGCAGCCACTACATGAACTTGATAGTGCTCAAAGATTCATCTAAAAAAATGTTCAATAACAAATTAAAATGCAATGATAGAAACAAACAAATGCCTCATAGTTTTCGTTAAATTCACACGCAAATAAATGCGTATCATTGTCAAACCATCATCGAAACTAAACAAATACATCTTTATTCACAAACTTCAATCGAAATAAAATGAAAGAAATACAAAATTTTAATGGTTTCTGTTAGATTTCGCGAATAAACGCGAAACAACATCACCTTCATTGAAAACATACAACTTTCAAATCAAACTTCAATTAAAATGAGAATAATGCAATATTGTGATATCCCTAATGGTTTCTTGGTTTGTATTAAACGCGGATAAACGCTATCGATATTAAACCATCATCAAAACCCAAAGCTACCTAGAGATCACTCATCACAAATTCCATTGAACATAAGCGAAATAACACAATAAATATTCCAATAGTTTCTCGGTTTGATTTTTACACGAATGATACTGTTAATCAATAAACCATCATCGAAACTATAAAAATGCATCTTTACTCACAAACTTCAATAAAAATAATAAAAAAATGAGAAGAATACAATATTTTAAAATTTCTGTTAGTTTCTACGAATCAACGCGAAACAAAATCACCTTCATCGAAACCCACTCAAACTTCAAACATCCTTCACTGTAAAACTTCATTCGCATTTTAAATGAAAGTAACATCATAATATGATGTCCCATCAGCTCGCTCACATCCTACACAAATGAACGTGTTGATGTCGAACCTCATCGAAACTATATGAATGTCAAAATGAAATTAAACGAGGATACGCTTAGCATAAAGCAAAACTTCAAGAATCCAGATTTGATTTTAGTAATGTTATAAACCAAGAACTTAAGTAATCGATTCGCATGATAGCACTATTGAAATGACATGTTTGGACACATTGAACCAGATTATCACAATAAACCCAATCGCTTAGTAGCAATTTTAAACCGATACCAAAAATCATATTTCAAGCCATCACAATAGAAAGGCAATCTGGAAGGGAAACCTATCTAAACTTGACTTAGACAGATACAAATATTACTAACAAGCTTTTTTACCAGAACTTAAAAGATATTACAGTGAACATCAATACGCGGCATCACAAATAATACTGAAATATGGTCTAAAATTACCGAATCCTGTCGACGCTGCAAGTTATCGATCGAAAACCAGAGTCAGCCGTGTTATAGCTTGGAGCAGAGTCGACAGTTTGAAACGGAACTGACTGTCGTTGACGAAGAGGACGGATGGCTGATGAGGATACGTTGGCACGGTGATTGGTGATTGCAAATCTGTGGTCTTAGCAGTCCGGCGGAATCGGTGAAGGATAAAGTGGCGAGAGGGCTGAAACAGAGTTGGCTCCGGTGAATAGGAAGTGAAGTAGTTGTTCTGTGAGACGGAGGGCGAAGACGGACGAGACTGGTTTTTTGGAGGTAGGCAGAAACCGGTTGAGGGCAGAAACAGGGTCACGGTTGAAGGTAACAAAAGGGGGTTTCGGCGGCTGGTTTTGGGATGAGCAAGCGATACGGTGAGAAACAGTGAGGATGAAAGACGATGGAAAGGGAGAGAAGGTAAAGGGGACGGCGGATGGAGCTGAGAGAGGCGACGGTAGCGAGGGTGAAGGATGATGGTGACGGGATGTAGCGAAGAAGAGAGGAAGACGGTGAGAATGAAGGACACGGCTGGAAGAAACAAAGGGACGGTTGCTGGGGTTAACAATGGCTGTGAGAAATGGGGGTTTTGGAAGAAGATGAGAGCCGTGGAGGAACAAAGTTGTTTCTCTGTTTTGGTTCTTTGAACGAACCGTGGAGGAATGAAAAAAAATGAGTTTTTCTTTTATAACTTTTACCTCTTTGTTCTGTTTTTAATGTTTGGTCCGCCTCCAATTTTGTCCCCCAACAGTGCATTATAACACATATATATATATATATTAGGAAATTAGGTTTAACAATTTTTTAATAATGCCTAAAATTCCCTCATGACTAAATGGGCCACAAAATTGATTGGGTAAAATTAACAAGCCCAAAAGTATTTTTGTTTTGATTTTTGAGATAAAATTAGATATTTAAAATTGTTAAAATAGTAAAAGTTCGGACAATAAACAATCCGAAAAATAAAATGAGTACATTAAAATAAATTACGGTCTTATAAATTAAAGAAAAATTATTGAAATGGTTAAAATTGAAATAAAATGATAATAAAAATACCCGATTTTAAAACGCTTACGTTAAAAACGAGACTAAAAATGTATCGAAAAATTAGGAGACCATTTTCATGATCTACGCGACACGTAGATTCATAAAGCAGTGAGTAAAAGATAAAATTTGAAATATTTTTCCCGCTAATTTTTGCACAATATCGAATCGCTTTTAACAAATTGCTTATAAATCGAAATATCGATATCATCGATATATAAATAATTTAAAATGAATGCAATAAGGTGCAGAGAGGTAAAATGCATGAAGTAAGACAACAGTATTTTATAATTAAACACGTAAACATCGATTTAAACCGACTTTGGTCAATTTAAATACGACTAAATTATGCAAATGCAATGTGTGAATGACTGCTTTTTTTTATTTTAAATATAATGCGAGTAGAAAAATAGGTGGTAAAATTTGGGGTGCAACAATGTTCTTTATTTAAATATCTTCACCGTGATGATATGAAGATGATCAAGCTTCATATTGTCGCATGGGAGATAGTTAAATATCAAAACCAAAATTTTGCCCCGAGATGCAATGGTATGTCAGAATAAAATATAATGAGAAAAGTGTTGAATGCAAATTTTGACATATTTTTTGAATGATGTATGATACGAGGCGACTCTATGGTAATTTGTGGTAATTATTGAGACTTTGAAACTAGAAATTTTGGTAGACAATCGATTTTAAACAGATCCAAGCTACATCAGAAATAAACCGAAAAGACAATCGATTTTAAACAGATCCGAAACTACATCGAGAAATAAACCGAAAAGACAATCGATTTTAAACAGATCCGTTACATCGTGGAAATAAACCGAAAAGACAATCGATTTTAAAAGATCCGGCTACATCGTGAGATAAACCGAAAAGACAATCGATTTTAAATGATCCGCTACATCGTGGAAATAAACGAAAAGACAATCGATTTTAAATGATCCGAAGCTACATCGGAAATAACCGGTAGGTACCAAGTAAGTTGATTTTGACCACAAGGTAAGATATTGACCGCAATAAGACCTCGGAAATGCAAATGAGGATAAAACACTCTTGCTATGCATGATATATGAATTTTGTGATGCATGATATATGAATGATCTATGCATGTAGTATGTAATGCAGACGTTTATGACAATGGAGATTGACTCATTTGTGGAGGTAACATGGGAACTCTGATTCCTCAACACGGAGAACACTACCAACTCTGCTTGGAGACAAAATGTCTTGAGAAACACTTATAACACACTTGCGAATTGTATTGAAAAATTGGTCCTTGAAGGGAGAAACTGGAGAGCTGCTTGGGAATTCCCCCAGATTAGCTGATTGTTGAAGATAAATTGATAATGGCTTCAGTTCTTGAAATGACTGAGGGGAAAGGAGTGCCCCGGTTTAAGTCTTGAAAAAGATCTTCTGATTAAAACAATTCTGATAATGACTTGCATTGAGCAACAAATCTTGAACTGATTCACAACAGGGTCTAAAAGATACTTGCCCCTGATTAGGATCACTGACCAAGTTTCCTAACAGTTTGGACTTCCTTGATGAGGAAAACTTGTTTACAAGCAAAAATTGTTTATTCAAACATGGTAAATTTAATGCAAAGTTCATGCAAAAGTTTTGAAATAAAAATCATTTTTTGAAATGATGTAATTGTTGTATAGAAAATGGATCGCTGGTTAAAACACAGTGGTTTAAAATATTAAAAGTAAAAGAGAAAACAATGGTGTAGATATACCAAGACAATTGTTTTACAAAAGACCTTAGGAGTCATATTACGCAACCTTGCTGTAGTATACTTTCAAAAGAAACCTGACTTCAATTAGGTCTTTTGAGGGTTGTAACGTGGTCTGGTTCACGGTTTAAGAAATAAAGGATAAAGGCTCAAAATTTATTTGTACCCAACCCAATCTTCGTGATGTTCTTCACCCCACGCCGCTAAATCGATTGTGCATTTAAGTTCCAATAGATTTTGAACTTGTACGCCGATAGTGATGATGGCTTAAAAACTGATAAATATTCTTGAGATTGCAGTCACTTCTTTTTTGCAACATTTTGCTGTTTGAGGACTTTTGTCAACTCTTTTTTTTTTAAATTAGTCATCCCTAACTTTTGCCCCGAACTGCTCTGCTTGAGATTACGGCCGGATGCCCTAAATTTTTATATATATTTTTGGAAAGACAGTGACTGCTTGACTTCTATGATTACGGAGAACCAACATCATCACTTTTTGACTTGCATGACATCTCCAACACTTCTTGATGTGTGCGAAGGAAACTTGATTGCGACCTTTATTGAAAGGTGTCTTGAATGAATGCACATCCGAATTAACTGAGAATTACCCTGCCCCAGGTTAAAATTGCGGGTTTTTTCGTATAGAAAGAAACATCAACTTCTAGGCTCGAAGGGGCTGACAAAGGACTAACTTCCTTATTTCTCCAAAGTTTGGGAACCCAAACAATGCCTCGATATCATCAAGAAAGTTTTATTCAAAGCATACCAACAACAATTATGGGTATCTTGTTTTTATCATCCTCCTCCAATCTTTGCAAAACAAAAGTCCGTAAAGAAATTAAACAGGAAACTATATATTTGAAAAGAAAGAAAAAAAATTATTTGAATCAAAAGAGTGCAATGCTCATTTCATTAAAATTAACTTGAAATTACAAACAAGATTTGAAAGCAATAATTTAACATAAACTAGGAAAATGAAAAAAAGAAACATGGCCTAGTGACTAATCGCCATAAGGATGAGTCATTCTGTCTGAAACACGGCTTTAGGAAGTGACATGGGATATTTTGACCCATTCTTCACCACTTTTTCCGGCAATGGATTGTTGATAACATTTGGCGGAGGATCTCGAAATTTATCTCCTTGCTTCGACTAGCTCTTGAACCCTAGCCTTCTGGTAACAATGTTCCAAATCGTGACCAGCCTCCTCGTGGAACTCACAATGAAGACGACCAACCGATGGGAGAGGATCCGAGGAGTCGAGGCCTAGTTGTGATTAGACCTAGTTCAACCAAGTGAGAATACAATGCGGTAAGTCATTGGAATAGGTCAAACCGATTCCTATTCCTTGCATTATAGTTCGATTTTGTCCGCCACTTGGCGCTGAGGAATCAATTTGTCGAGCCTTGATCGTAGGAGTGATGGCATCTACATGGGTTGGTCATAGTATTGAGGCTCACGACGAGGTCTTCTCCTTTCAATCGAGACAACATTAGTTTCACCATCTTTCTTCTTATGGAAGTTTCCAAAAGATTTCTTGGCACCACTAGAGGATTCACCAAAGAATGCACACTTTTCTTCTTGATTCCCTTCTAGCCTTTGGCCAATAGTCACCAAGTCCTGAAGGAGGACACACTACCAATCATTTTCTCCCAATAGAAAGGGATAAGGTATCCATAAACAAACCACCCTTCTCGATAAGGGTGGTTCAATTTAGAGGCCAACTCTCTCCACCGCTGAGCGTATTCCTTAAAAGATTCCTTATCATTCGAGACATGTTTTGCAATTGACGCATCGTGAGCCATGTCAAGATTGTAGTGGTATTGTTTCATGAAAGCATTAATCGATCCTCGAAGCATTGAATATGGTCTTTCTCAAGTCCCATATACCATTTTAATGAAGCTCCACTGTGCTATCTTGGAAACAAGTGGATAAGAAGCTTGTCATTCCTCATAAGGCACATTTTCAAGTACATCAAGAATGACTTTTTGGACAAGTGTGCCCTTGTATTTCTAAATCGAGTTTTGAACTTATGAGGCATAACCGATCGTAAACCAAACACATGTTCTCTAAAGAATACCAAAGACATTGTTGCCTTCCATAGCTCTCATCCTTCTTTCCGAGTCCGATATTGCTCATGACTTCTTCAAGTTCATCAAAATCTTCTCGACTCACACTCGGGAGCGCTACTACAGAATCAAAGAGAGGATTCTCATAAGCAACTTAGAGGTTGATGCACAAAGGGTCAAGAGGAGCAAGATGCATGATCGGCCGAGGCCTGAAAATCGGAGCTCGGAAAACTGGTCGGGAAGACTCGCCAACCATTGGAGAAGTAGGGTGGAACGTAATTTCGGGTAACCCAAATTCGCCAAGTAGTAACCGCATCCGAAGACCGAGGATCAACAACAAATGAGACTTCGTAAATTACAATTTGAGGTTGTTCACCGCGATCGAACTTGCATCATTTCGAAGTTTAGTCATGCCCGACTTCAACTCACCGATTTCCATTTGACTTGCATTGTGTTGTTCTTGGTATTCCATTCTTCTCGACGTTGGCTCTAGTTTCGTGCTTGTGCAGAGGAATCACTTGACAAGAAATCAACAATCAAGATGGAGACAGATCGAATGAGTCTTTGACAACTTGAATGTATGAAATATGCGATTATGCAATGAAATGTAATGTGATCAATGAAAAAGATGTGATGAAATACAATGTCACATATACAAATGGAATGCAACATAATGATAGTAACAGTTCACGTAAACGGAAACAAGAATGATACAGTAATCAAACAACTTAATTAGGTGGGATCCTATGATAGGATGGCTTTAAGTTTTCACCCAAATTCCCCATGGATGGTTTTAAGGTTTTTGCTAAATATTTCTTGAGTCTCGTGATCCCCTTTTAACAAACACTATCATCACGAGAGGCCTACGTGGTAAAAGATTTGGAAAAGTATACCCCAAGAAACTTTTAACGGATGCTCGAACCAAAATTTGAGCGCTTGGTCCTTGTTAGACAACATGAACAAACTTAGAGTTATAGGTCATTTGTCCAAAGATTGATGTCCCGCTATCGGGCCAACAACCTCCTTAAAACAACCAACTCTAAGTCGAGTCTTCGCCTACCACAACAAGACAATGGAGTCGTGGACCTAGGCTACGCAACCCTCTATTCCTAAAAGTTGACCTAGAAGCTCGGTAGTGGGCTTATCTATGTATCAATAATCCCATCAAGAATTCCACAATGGATATATACACATGATAATAAATAAAGCATAGAAAAAATGATCAAGCATAAGAATAAAATAAAATACAAAGAAGAAAGTAAAACAATAAACACACAACATATGATGAACTAAACTATCGTTCTCGCTTGATCGTCGCTGAAGTCGCCATCAAGCAACTCGTTTTTTTTTCTTCAAAAAAATCATTTAAATGAATTTTCAAAAACAAACAGTGAAATCGCCACCTAATTTTATTTGTTCTAAAAGAAGAACGGGAAAATATAGATAAAACCCACGAAAGAAAAGGATAAGACGGTTTACGAAATTAAGAGATGTAGGTTCGGGAGTTGGTTATGCAAGGGGAAGGTATTAGCACCCCTTACATCCATCGTACTCGATGGTACCCATTTAGTTCAAAATGTGGTTGTGCGTTAGTGTGAAATTTTTTACGATCTTCTAAATTTAAAAATAGAAAGAAAGGATGAAGAAATGTTTTTATTATTTTTGAGTTTGACACGGTTTTGAAACCGCGTGCCTACGTCCTCCCTTGTGCAATGGGAAAGTCAAAACTCCGTAGTTCTTCTAGAAAATAATTATTTGTTGATTGATTTTAAATGAAAAGACAAGTCGTCATTTTTAAAGGAGAAGACTCGTCTAACGTCCACAAGGTGTGATAAAGAAATAAAGGACTACGCACCAACATGAGGGAGGGTTTGAGAACACCTCTAGTACTCAAGTGGAGAAGTCGAAAACCTTGGGAGTAGAGGAAGAAGCATCTCAATTATAAATGAATCATGTCTAATCTTGAAAAGGGTTTAAAGGTAAATGGTGCTTGGAGCGCACAAAAGAAGTTTGATTGAGTTGGAATTGATTTTAAATTGTGGATGAAAAGTACCAAAACGTTGGGATATCCTCTAACGATTCAATACTCGAGATTGGTGATTGAGGTCAACCGATCATCTCTCATCCAAAATCTTTATTATGAAAAGAGTGAGGTGAAACAAAGTTCACTTTTATTAAGTGTATGGAATAAAGTATTTAGGTCATTGGGTTACCCTCTAATGGCTCAAATACTTTACATTTTAATTAAATCGTCGGGCTATCCTCTAACAATTTAATTAAATACCATAGCACTATTTTTGTTTAGAACATGGATTGAAAATAACTCGATGTTGAATCGAGGTTTGAGAAGAAGACTCGAGTTCACTTTTATTATGTATGGAATAAAGTATTTAAGTCATTGTTACCTCTAATGGCCCAAATATTTTACATTTTAATTAAATCGTCGGGTTGTCCTCTAACGATTTACTTAAATACCATAGCACCATGTTTTTGTTTTGTAGAATTGATTTTTTTTGAAAATAACTCGACGTTGGATCGATTTTTATTGAAGGTGTTTTAAATGCTTGGAGAATGGAGAAAGAATAGGATCGAGATAATTGTAAATCACAAATAAAATCGACAAAGCCCATACAAGGTGGCCAACCTAAGTATAAAATAATTAAATTACATGTGTACTAGCAAAGTGGGCTAGTCTACTATAACGACTAATTGGAACAATTAATCGAAATAGGCTCACTGTAAGAAGGCCAATGATCAAGCGTACATGTGTGCATGTGAGGTCATCGCGACGCTTCGTAGCTTTGTCGACTTACGGGTTTAAAAATGATTTACAAATATTAGTTTAAATAAGATTTTTTTTGGTTTTGTGTGAGTGACAGTTAAATTAAAATAAAATAAATGTTCACTGGATAATTATTACAATATTTGTTTTTGGGAGAGGGATACATGAATTATAAATGGGGATTAAACGGTAAAATAAAATGAAAAGCGGTAAAATTATTTACAACGCATCAAGGGGATTGGGGTACATTTTTCCGAATGGGGTTGAATTGAAATTAAAGAGAAAACAGTAAATTGATTATGTTTAAAGCAATATAAACAGGAATTAAATGCGGAGAAATTTAAATATCGATGATTGTATCATTTGCATTTTATTTGGTTAATTAGAATAGACTATAGAAATTAATTCTAAGAACTATGCGGAGAATATTACTATAATATAATTCGAACTTATTTACGAATGAATAAATAAAGTATAATAATAATAATAATAATAAAAGTAATATGTATATAATATTTACAATATTAAATATAAGAAATAATATATATATGTATGTTTATATTTACAATTTAAATATACTAAAAGCATTATGTATAATTAAATTTAAAGTATTAAACATAAAAAATAAAAGTACTAAGTATTTTAGATACACATTACTAAATATTAAAAGTGACACAAATATAAATAAAGATATAAAAATGAATGTGTAGATGCAACAATATAAGAATGTATTCTTGGACAATTCTTGGATGTCTACACAAATAATAACTCGTTAGTAGCATAAGTAGTATATGAAATACAATTGCAATAGATCGGAAGATGGTTAATAAACAAGATACGAAACCGAAATCAAACTTGTATGATGCATATGAACAAATAAATGTTACGATTAAGAACTAAGAAATCAAATTAGTAATCAATTCACCAAGGAATTAACCAAAGAATTCATGTTATTACTCAATCAAAAATATGGAGAATGAAGTTCTAAACGCATCTAAACCGTATGAATCAAAATCGGGCAGCCACTACATGAACTTGATAGTGCTCAAAGATTCATCTAAAAAAATGTTCAATAACAAATTAAAATGCAATGATAGAAACAAACAAATGCCTCATAGTTTCTCGGTTAAATTCACACGCAAATAAATGCGGTATCATTGTCAAACCATCATCGAAACTAAACAAATACATCTTTATTCACAAACTTCAATCGAAATAAAAATGAAAGAAATACAAAATTTTAATGGTTTCTCGGTTAGATTTCTCGCGAATAAACGCGGAAACAACATCACCTTCATTGAAAACATACAACTTTCAAATCGTAAACTTCAATTAAAATGAGAATAATGCAATATTGTGATATCCCTAATGGTTTCTTGGTTTGTATTAAACGCGGATAAACGCGTTATCGATATTAAACCATCATCAAAACCCAAAGCTACCTAGAGATCACTCATCACAAATTCCATTGAACATAAGCGAGAAATAACACAATAAATATTCCAATAGTTTCGGTTTGATTTTTACACGAATGATACGGTTAATCAATAAACCATCATCGAAACTATAAAAAAATGCATCTTTACTCACAAACTTCAGTCGAAAAATAATTAAAAAAATGAGAAGAATACAATATTTTTAAAAATTTCTGTTAGTTTCTACGAATCAACGGAAACAAAATCACCTTCATCGAAACCCACTCAAACTTCAAACATCCTTCACTGTAAAACTTCATTCGCATTTTAAAATGAAAGTAACATCATAATATGATGTCCCATTCGCTCACATCCTACACAAATGAACGTGTTGATGTCGAACTCTCATCAAACTATATGAATGTCAAAATGAAATTAAACGAGGATACGCTAGCATAAAGCAAAACTTCAAGAATCCAGATTTGATTTTAGTAATGTTATAAAACCAAGAACTTAAGTAATCGATTCGCAGATAGCACTATTGAAATGACATGTTTGGACACATTGAACGATTATCACAATAAACCCACCGCTTAGTAGCAATTTTAAACCGAGCTCAAAAATCATATTTCAAGTTATCACAATAGAAAGGCAATCCGAAGGGAAACCTATCTAAACTTGACTTAGATGATACAAATATTACTAACAAGCTTTTTACCGTAACTTAAAAGATATTACTGAACATCAATACGCGCATCACAAATAATCAAATATGGTCTAAAATCCGCCGCGCCGCAAGTTATCGATCGAAACCGTAGTCACCGTGTTATAGCCCGCATTTGAAGGAAACGGATCGCCGCGAAAGGACGGTTGGTCGATGAGGATACGCTTACGTTATTGGTGATTGCAAATCTGTGGTCATAGCAGTCCGGCGGAATCGGTGAAGGATAAAGTGGCGAGGGGGCTGAAACAGAGTTGGCTCCGGTGAATAGGAAGTGAAGTAGTTGTTCTGTGAGACGGAGGGCGAAGACGGACGAGACTGGTTTTTTGGAGGTAGGCAGAAACCGGTTGAGGGCAGAAACAGCGTCACGGTTGAAGGTAACAAAAGGGGGTTTCGGCGGCTGGTTTTGGGATGAGCAAGCGATACGGTGAGAAACAGTGAGGATGAAAGACGATGGAAAGGGAGAGAAGGTAAAGGGGACGGCGGATGGAGCTGAGAGAGGCGACGGTAGCGAGGGTGAAGGATGATGGTGACGGGATGTAGCGAAGAAGAGAGTGAGAATGAAGGACACGGAAGAAGAAACAAAGGTCAAGTTAACAATGGCTGTGAGAAATGGGGGTTTTGGAAGAAGATGAGAGCCGTGTGGAGGAACAAAGTTGTTTCTCTGTTTTGGTTCTTTGAACGAACCGTGGAGGAATGAAAAAAAATGAGTTTTTCTTTTATAACTTTTACCTCTTTGTTCTGTTTTTAATGTTTGGTCCGCCTCCAATTTTGTCCCCCAACGGTGCATTATAACACATATATATATATATTAGGAAATTAGGTTTAACAATTTTTAATAATGCCTAAATGCCCCTCATGACTAAATGGGCCACAAAATTGATTGGGTAAAATTAACAAGCCCAAAAGTATTTTTGTTTTGATTTTTGAGATAAAATTAGATATTTAAAATTGTTAAAATGGTAAAAGTTCGGACAATAAACAATCCGAAAAAATAAAATGAGTACATTAAAATAAATTACGGTCTTATAAATTAAAGAAAAATTATTGAAATGGTTAAAATTGAAAAAATGATAATAAAAATACCCGATTTTAAAACGCTTACGGTTAAAAACGAGACTCAAAAATGTATCAAAAATTAGACCACATTTTCATGATCTCGACACGTAGATTCATAAAGCAAGGAGTAAAAGATAAAAATTTGAAATATTTTCCCCGCTAATTTTTGCACAATATCGAATCGCACATTCATTTATAAATCGAAATATCGATATCATCGACATATAAATAATTTAAAATAATGCAAGGTAAAATGCATGAAGTAAGACAACGGTATTTTATAATTAAAATATAACATCGATTTAAACCGACTTTTGGTCAATTTAAATACGACTAAATTATGCAAATGCAATGTGTGAATGACTTTAATTTTAAATATAATGCGAGTAGAAAAATAAAGGGTAAAATTTAGGGTTAACATAGGGTTTAAAACTGTTGCTACGCTTTTCAATCAAAACTAACACCACCACCGAACTCGCAGCCCATCGATTTAGGGGTAGGGTATCCCTTTGCCATTTATTTTTGTTATTTCGCAGTTTGAAGTTTTGAGTCGCCAGAAGACGACGGAGCTAGGGCTCCGCCGTTGACCAATGTTGAAACCGCGTGCGTGGCGTGTTCAATTCATTCATCCAAAACCCCCGCGGATGACTTTGCGTTGAAACTCAGAAATCATGACACGATTGCACTTATAATCCAACGTCTCCAGATTCAAAACACAAGAGCCACTTGGCTCAGTTGGTTAGCAGGCGTGTGATTTCCTCAGAGGTCCCTGGTTCGATTCCTTGCCATGGCAAATATTTTTTGCAACTTTTACAAACTAACTTTTTCTTTTCTTATTTTCTTAATATTTTTCATCTAATTTAATTAATCTTCAAACAATTTTCTCATGCATTTAAAAATCACAAAAATATTTTCTTTTTTGCATTATTATCAGAAAAATGTTTATTTAATTTTTAGCATTAAAATAATATTTTTGCATACATATTTTATTTAATTGCTAATTAATCATTAATTTGACTTTTTAATTGCATTTAAATATCAAAAACGATCCAGAAAATTACAAAAAAATTACTCTATCATATTAATGTCATTACTAATCAAAAACCTTTTTCCTCATTCAAAAATATATCTTTTTACTAACATTTTTCTCTTATGCGAATTTCTCTTATTTTCCGATTATGTATCTGTTCACAGGTTGTAATGTTCCGAACATTTTTTCTCGCTTTTCTTTTCAATATTGTAACTGCCTATGGGATGTAATAGTTTAATTAGGACTTTTACTTTCCGCACTCTTATTATGTATCTGCCCCAAAGCCATGTAATAGCGTAGGATTTATCTTTCCGCAATTTATTTCCGCACCCTATAAACTGCTAGTAATTAGGCGTGTATGGCAAGATAAAATTGGACATAGATCACTCATAATTCTCAAGATAACATATCTGAATTTGACACACTCTTTCACACATGCACCCCTTAAGGTAATTCTCTCTTGTTGCCTTTACGAATAAAAATGGTCAAGTCCCTCGAACGTAGCGGTATTCTAGCACCGTTGCCTTCAAAACAAATCATCATAGTCCCTTAGATACAAAGATCATAGACCCACGATGTCTCCTACGAATACATGATCTTGTCCCTCGATTGTTGCCTACGAAAAGTGATGATCGTCCCTTCGAATGTGCTAGGATACTTCCTACAAGTTGCCTTCTATGACCATCTGATGTCCCTTCGAATGTCCCTTTACATCCGACGAATAAGGTTACCTACCGACTAATGATATGGATAGCACTACTCTAAAAGAATGTAAAACAACACGAAAACGATCAATTCTGAGTAGGTAATAAGACTTTTAGTTGCTTGCTCAAACAAAATGCTTTTCACACCACACACTTTTGTCAAAGTTCAAACACTTTTCAAAAACAAAACATTTTCGAACACTTTGTATACATTCCTACATGAATCATTACAAAGTCAAAGCGAAATGCCTTTTCAAAACATTTTCAAACACACAGAAAGCAATTTTAAAAGTGAGCTAAGAGAAACTAAGAGCTCGTAGATAACTACGGATGAAAAGGGTGCTAATACCTTCCCTTTTCATAACCTTCTCCTTACTCAAAATCTAATGAAGGTCTTTTCCTGTTCTTTTCACCTTCCCTTAATTGGATAAAAGAAAAGTCGGTGGCGACTCTTGCTATCTGCAACATTTGCGATACAAAAATCTCAAAGTCAGTTCACCGTATTACACCGACAGTGTTGTACACACTTGTCACGTACAAAGGGATAATGGCACGAAGACACTGGTCACACCACCGACTATGCTCTGATACCACTATTGTAACACCCCTTCTAATTTACCCGCAATTTATATAATTTATCGAGTTTTAATCACATAACAAGAGGCGTCACAATTTAAATAATTTAAATACCAAAAACAGTCATCATGCCTTTCACCGAAGAACTCATTAAAATAAAACAAACGAAAAATTATATTTAAACAGCGGAAATTATAACATAAAATCCGGAATAATTCCATCAATAATTATTCCCAACATAAACCAAAATAGCCAGTTTTAAATCCATAAAATCCCAATCAAACATTCCCCTGTGCTACAAATACTAGAGCATGACACTGACACGCGGATTATCTAATAGCACAACTCTAAAAGTTGTCCTCACCAATTTCTCGAGCAGCTATACTACTCAATCTGAAATCATTAAAGTAAGGGTGAGATTTCATCAAGATTAAAATGCATTATACATTTCTCAAAAACAATAAAACAACCAATTCATTATTCACCCTTATTAACAACATTAGCATACGATTCATGAATACAAACACACAGATCATTATGCAAACAGCAACAATCAATTCAATTATAACACTGGAAACCATCCTAACATGTTATAATTACATATGCAATGCAGCAGACTCAAATGCATGTGGTACCAAACGTGAACCAAGTCCACACCCTGTTCTGCTTACACCTTGGAAAACAGCGTCAATCAATGATTCGCCCATACATCACTGGGTCAAGAATCTAGCCTCACCACATCTATTCATTAGGTAAGTTTATTGTCCCTGCAAGTTCAATTCCACACAATGGGAATGAACCATCACCAGAATGCTTATGCATGCACAATAAAAGCATGCAACATTCAATCAACGGAATATGATCACCACATATGAGTTGATCCATAGCCTCTTGTGTCGATACAAGATTATTTTGCATCGATGCATAGCATCCTTGTGTCGATGCAAAAACCCAATTTTTAACTACATGAGTCGATCCAAGCAATTTTGTGTCGACAGAAGACTTTCCCACGCCTCTGGTTTTCTAAATATTTACTGCATGCATCGACACATAACTTCTTGTGTCGACCCATGCTGCGCTTTTTCACCAAAATATAGTTTTTATATTCACTGTGTGCAGTTCAAATTAATCCATTCATTACCAACAGCCATGGCACACAACAGAAACAATATTTCTTATGTATTTTCACACCTAATTAACATCATAATTATGTTTTCCAATTATTCTATGATCATCCTACACAATTGATTATTATTATCATTCCCAATTGAATTGTTACGTCGGTTTATAACGGTAGGGCACAACCTAGAATCATAATTTCGATATTCCTAATGAATTGAATTATTCTATCGATCATCAAAACCTATCAGGCATAATAATCAGATTCAATCCCCCCTTACCTCGCGATGAATCTTCAAATTTCCGACGAATTGGCTTTTTCTCTTTTTCTTCTCTCCTCCAACTTTACGTAGAATGCAAATCCTTATTTTTCCTCTTCTCCCTTTTTCTTCTATTCCTTTATTTATTCCTTTATGTATTCCTTTTAATTTGCCAAATAATAAAAATAAATAAATTAGGATTTTAGTAGAACTTTTTACTCCACACACCTCCAATTCAACCTTACACCCCCAACCTTCCTTTTAGTAAAATAAATAATTAATCCATTTAATCCAAAAATATTATTAATTAAGCCTTTAATTAAATTAATAATTAAATTCCTAATTATTTCATACTTGAATTAATTTGGGGTGTCACAGAGAATGGGTGGGCACCAAATATTTTGAGCCTAAAAATCTTTTTCTAAAAAAAAACCGTGAACCAAGCCACGTTACAACCCTCAAAAGTCCTAATTGAAGCATGGGTTAATTCAAAAGCATACAACAAAGAGATCGCATTTACCTGACTCCTGCGATGTGTGCTAAGCATTTGTGTTGTTATCATATGCTTGTCTTATCTTTGTTCAAAAAATTTTTCAGTGTTTCGCTCACAAAAAAAGGCATAATGTTTTTCATACAAAACTTCAAGACGCATAAATGTTACATTATAATTGTCATAATAAATAGTCTTCTACATGTAAACCAATTATTTGACATTAAAGAAGTTCTCATAATGAACATCAGTGAAGAGTCTAACCTTGTCCAAACGAAAGACTTGATCATCTCTTTGTATCAAAAGGCATGACGTTTAAGGACTCCTTTGAGTGCATCACAAGTTGTTTTCTCAAGATTCTGTTAACTTGGGGGAAATCGAGTCGATATTCAGTTTCTTAAACTTTGGCCAATCACGGGGCATGTCCTTAAAGAGCAACCAGCAGGTGACTTGGTCCTTCTCAAAGAGCGGTGAACCTGGGACAACCGTCGTTTTATGATTCAGTCAACTTGAAGAAATTACCTCGAGACGTGGAAGTCTCTCTAAGGCTGTTTACATTGGGGCATTTCGAACTAATCGTTCAGTTCCAATCAATCCGAGGAATTTACTGAGACATTGAAGAAAAAGAGAGCTCTCATTCCATCAAGTTAGTTGTTCACATGTTGTTGATCTGAAGCAGTTACCTCGTGACAATGAAGCTCTCTGAATTGGAGCAAATGTTTGTTTCAAGAATCGATCAGTCTGAAGCAATTACTTCAAGACGTAAAAGTCTCTCCAAAGCTCATCCTGGGACAGGTCTTCCCTATGATTGCATAGCCAATTATTCAGATACATTCAATCTGAGGAAACAACTTGAGACGTAGAATTCTCTCCAAGATTCTTTCTAAAGAAAGCTTGCTGAAAAGATTCATTTAATCTGAAGAAACTACTTCGAGACGTTGGAGTCTCTCCAATGTTCATCCTGGGGTATGTCGTCCATTTATGCAAAGTTCACCACTCTAGGATTCGATAACTCCGAGGTGTTTGTTGAAGTATCTTTAATACTCCCATATCAGAATATTCAGTTCCTTTGAGATGGTGATGATCAGTAAAGTTTTGCTTCAGAACACAGGATATCGGGGCACTCCTTTTCAGGAGAGATTTCTAGAAGGTCTAACAGACTGGGGCAGGTTGAGATTCTGAAGTCGATATATCTCTTAAGTTCAAAATCTAATGCAGCCACATTCCCACGCATGGGGCACGCCTCTAATCATCATTATCTGATCAATTCAGAAGTTTTCTATTTTTCCTTCTATAAGAATTAGCATTGCAGCCCTTCCAACGACAATTCAACATTTGGAGCTTGGTCAATCATCTTATGGGGACAGTTTCTTCTTTCCTCCGAACCAGTGATGTCGAGGATTCAGTTTGATAGCCAATGCATTACCCAGTATATTCATGCATTCATTCATTCATGCATTCATATCATATCCTACATAGCCCATTCATTCATAAACCCCAACCAAGACTTGGGATGTTTCAAGATCGGCTAGTGATTCTTCTCAGCAGAATCAAAATTTGAAGATTATTTCTCAAATGACAGATTTAGTTCTATTGGTCACAAGTTTGAAGGCTTGGCCATAATTGGTCTATAACAGTGATGATTCTCAAATCGAATTTCCTCCGAAGTGATTGAGCTTCCCCGTGTGAACTCTTGTATCAACGAAATTTCTTACTCGGGTTTTCCCTAGTGATTTTTCTTTATAAAAGTTCTTGTGAAGTACCCCGATGCGAGCAGAAGACTTTTTCTCAAATGATAAATTAGTTCTTCTCCCTAGTGCAAGTTGAATGCTTAGTCGAAAGATAAATCAGAAGTGACATCAACTCTCAGGATAATTTCTTCCCCAGAAAAGTGATCGATCATCCCCAGTGAACTCTTGTGTCAACGGAATTTTCCATTTGGATCACCCCATTGTTGTTACCATAGATTTATATTTAGAAGTTTTCTCCATCAAAGATTCATCCGCTCCCCAAGTGAGCCTTCTCCAGTAGGGATTACCATTTCAGTATCCTCAGTGCTCTTATTCTCAATCAAGATCTATTCAGAGTTTTGTAGATAACAACTTCCGAGTAAGTCTTAGTGGCGGCAGTCCATTATATATCTGATTTTCTGAGTTGTTCTCAGTTAATCCCCTGTGAATCTTTGGTGTGTTTATTTCCCCAGTGCATTCCTCGCTTGTTCAACAGAAGTATGCATCTACCAGGTGAGATGCTTAAAAGATTTCGGAAGATCTGTTGCAACATCAAATTGTTTAAACATGTCAGTACATGTTATCGCTATTGCGTTGGAAGATTTATCCACCGTGGAATTGTTTATCCCCCTCAGATGGTGTTGAACTTGATTCCTATCTCCCCAATGGAGTTATCTATGGCTTATTGCAACTCACTGCTAGCTCAACAGCTACGAGACAAAATGATGATTTTTCAACGTTAAAATGGTTCATCATATCCGTATATGCTGGTTACATCCTTCTGTCATCAAGGTGTTATCTTGTCAACTGTTGGGGCATTCATGTCAGGCCTGTGCGCTAAATATAAATTATTTTATCCCCGCCGAGGTCCACTTTCAATCTTCAAAGTTACCGACCATGTTCTCTTTGGTCCAACTCATCCAACTTGGGGCATTCTATTAATGCATTTCAGAACTGTTATCTTTCCTTTTGCAAGGATAACCGTGGAGCCATTCAAGAGGTAGATCGACATTCAGAAAATGGTGCATTATCTGCATGATGGATTTGAATTTTTCCTCTTCCAACAGTGTCAAGAAATCACATACTCTTTGCATCAAACACAAAAAAAAATCATCATGCATTAGCTCTAGATATTTCTTTTGCAGGTTTTTTTAGCTGAAACTGTAAATGTTCTCGTGACGATCAAAATTGAAGGATTAGTTCTCAGACGACATAATTATCCTCTTTTCTACAACACAAGTGATATACTTGTATGGATCTTAACAGCTGATGGTTTCTCCAATCGAGATTTCTTCCCCAGCAAAACAATTGTCTTTCAATGGACTCTAACGTCAGCAAAATTGTCAACCGGGAATCCCCAGTGAATTTTCCCACACGGTTTTCTTATGGAGTTTCCCCAGCGAAGCTTAATTTACTCCCAAGTGAGTCTCCTTCAGAAAGGATTACTACAAAAATTATTCTTGGTATTTTCAAGATTTTCTTTCAGACAAGAATCCTCTCAGCAAATTCTATTGGCATTGACTTTTACAAATTTACTTCTCTGAGCTGCTCTCAGAAAATTACATCAAACTTCTGGTGCTTATTTCCCTAGTAAGTTTTCAAATACTCAACAAATAAATATCCACCGGGTAGGATGTTTATTCAATCTCAGGATATTTCTCCAACTCGGACGTTGATCCACATATCCACTTGCTACAACGCGTTGTCTATACAATGCCAGCAAATTGAAGCTCATTACCATAGAAGTTTTTCAGTCGCAGGTACTGAATCTGATTCTTCTATCACCAGTAAAGCTATCTGCATACAAAGTGAAGATTTTGCCAACTCAGAAGTTGTTTAACATGTCTGTACATGTTCATTAAATCTCTCATCAACATAAACGTCGGAAATAAGGATTTACTGACTTCATAAACATCTATATCACACTAGTGTGCTGAATATTGTTTTGTTTATCCCCAGAGAAGTGTATTCTCGGGTGCGCTACTGAATTTATTATGCTGGTAACTCGAAAGTTACGTAGTCAAGACATTCAGCATGTTATGGCTCCTCGCACCTTCATGCACAACAATTCTGATATTGTTCTAGCCATATATATTCGTTAAGGTCTGCGGGTATTCCTTAACTCTTCAGGATTTTCTGGGCTTATTATAAGTGACCCAATTTTAAGGTCTGCGGGTATTTTAAGTGACCCAATTTTATCGCCCATTTAATCATGAAGGGCATTTTTGGCATTAGTAAAAATATGCTAAACCTAATTTATTACTATATATTGGGAGTTTGTTTACTGTTCAAGAAGAGGCCAAAATGGAAAAAAGAAAACGGAACAAGCAGAGGCTACAAAAAAAAAATACAAATTATAAAACAAAAAATCACTCAGAAGAAAAGACTTCTTCTTCATCGTGTTCAACAACCCCTGTCTCTACTCCCTGTACCGAATCCCCAGTCGCGATTTACCCCCATCTTCCATTAGCTCAATCTCCGTCGGTTGTTCCCTCCGTCCATCACAGTACCACCATCATCTTTTATCCGACCTCCTAACTTCTGTTCCTTCATCTCTCCCATCGTCCTTACCCCACCGCCACGTACCCCCTTTGGTGTCAACCGAAGCCATTCACTCCCTGATACCTTATATTCATCCGCTCCACACCCACTTCATCAATCTCAACCACTCACCATTCTTATTCATCCCTTCCATCATAAACCCTTCACAGAACCTGCTTCAACCCTCACTGCAAGCCATCGCTACTCCCTTCAGCCACCTTCATACCTTCCATCACTTTACTCTGCCATCTGCATCCACCGTTAACCCCTCAACCTCACTCTCTTCTTCGTTGTTACCTCCACTCTCTCCTTCAAACAACCACAATAACTCCCTCTCCATTCCAAAATTCCGCTGCAACCTACAAACTCTCCATCTTCATCAACTCTAAAACCGTAAGCACATCTCCGGCCAAACCTCCATTTGAACATCCTCAGCCTCTCCAACACACTTCTTCTGTGGCAGAAACCCCCTGTAACCACCGTATCCCTTTCATTCTGCTCTCACCGCATCCTCTTTCACTCCCTCTGTTTCTTCACTACCACGAACCATCTCACCTTCGTTTCCAAACCAAAAATACTCCTCCACGATTCCTTCTGTCTTCCAGCTGCGAAACCCCTGTTCCCGCTTGCCACTATTTCTATTCTTTCCACAGCTCCGCCATATTCTGCTCCTTCACTCACAGCTCACTACCACGATCATCTCCATTCTCATCGCGACGCACTCTCCTCCATCGTTCCTCCCTGTCTTCACCATCGCGTCCCTGCTACCACCACTGCAGAAGCCAGCTCCAGCTCTCGTTCTGCTGTTACCCAAGCTCCTGATACAACTTATGTTCAACTCATTCCATCTGTATGTTATGGTTTCAAATCGTGCTGCCGAATCATTCTGAGTTTTCGTTTTTGAACTATTCTGTTGATTTATTAAACTGAGTTAATGTTGAATTTTTGTGTTGGTTTATTGTTACTCTTGTGATTGGAACTGTGATGCTATAAGCTGTTGTAAAACCATTACTTTATGTGTAGCATTCGATGCCATTCCGATTATTTATGTTGAATTCCACTAAAATTTATACCTAGATAATTTGTTCTTGTCTCAAGATTCGGTTGAAGTTTGTAATGAATGTTACTTGGGTGTAGTTTCGATGAAGGCTAAATGATGATGCCGTGTTAATTCTCCTGTAAATCTAGTTGAGAAACCATTAAGAGGATTCTAACATCGGTTTCAATGATGGTTTAATATCGATGTCGCGTTTGTTCGCGTAAGATTGAAACGAGAAACATGTCGCGACAGCCATGCTATTATGCTATTCTCATTTTAATTGGAATTGTGAGTGAAACAATACTCGTGTGGTTTCAATGATGGGTTAATGTTAATGTCGCATTTCGTTGCGTATGATTTAACCGAGAAAACTATCGAGGACTGCATTTTGTTTCTTTGGTACGAGAAGATCATTTTTATTTTGAGTAAGTTTGGTTGATTAGTTGTTGCCCGGTTTTAGTTCGTGTAATTTAAATGTGTTTAGAACATGATTTTTTGTCTTTCGAATTTAAATGGAACCATAACATGAATGTTGAGTCTTTGTTCTCCATTTGCGATTTGAAATACTTGAATGAACAAACCTTTCCTTTTTGATTCGTTTATGTAAATAATTTATGTTTCATTCGATTTTTACTCCTTTGTTACTAACGCATATCTATCACAATTTTATTTCTTTTATACCACTATGCTACTAATGTTTGCTATTTGTGTAGACATTCGAGGATTATTCGAAAAAAGCATTCAATTTCTTTTAATATTGACATTACTGTTTTTATTTAAAATTTAAATATGTAGTAATGTATGTATGAATACATAGTATTTTTACTTTATATTTAATACTGTAAATATGATTATATATAGTATTTCTATTATTATACTTAATATTGTAAATATATACTATATACATATTACTTTTATTCTTATACTTTTATCATATTCATTTGTAAGTAAAATTATAATGTAATATATCGATTGCCTTCTTAGAATTTAGTTCTACATAAACCTATTCTAATTAATCTAATAAGATACAGTATTTGATACTTGAGCATTTCAATCCAAGTTTTTAAGTCGTTGGACGCTAGGCCAATTGTTTAAAAACTTGTCCCAAATAAACTCTTAGTATTTAAATCGTTGGTTGCTAGACCAAATTTTTAAACGCTTGTAAAAAAATGAACCTCGAGTATGTAAATCGTTGGTTGCTAGACCAATTGTTTAAACACTTGTAAAAAATGAACTTCGAGTCTTTAAATCGTTGGATGCTAGTCCAATTGTTTAAATGCTTGTAAAAAAATGAACTTCGAGTTTTTAAATCGTTGGATGCTAGTCCAATTGTTTAAACACTTGTAAAAAATGAACTTCGAGTCTTTAAATCGTTGGATGCTAGTCCAATTGTTTAAACTCTTGTAAAAAAATGAACTTTGAGTTTTTAAATCGTTGGATGCTAGTCCAATTGTTTAAACACTTGTAAAAAAATAAACTCTGAGTCTTTAAATCGTTGGATGCTAGTCCAATTGTTTAAACACTTGTAAAAAATGAACTTCGAATCTTTAAATCGTTGGATGCTAGTCCAATTGTTTGAAGATTCTTAATAATGTGAACTTTGTTTTCACTTCACTCTTTCATAAGAAAACTTTTGGGATGATAGATGACTCGTTGGGCATTGAGCTCATCTTTTTTCTAGTATTTGAATCGTAGGATGCTAGTCCTATTGTTCGGTACTTTTCATCCTCCTAAAATCAATTCAACTCACTCAAAATCCTTTTCTCGCTCGTATGCGATCATCAAACTCTTTTCCGACAAAGAGTGTGCAATAGCCATCTCAAATATGAATAAGGACTTAAGCTTTTCAAATAAACAAAGCAAGTCCAAGTTCAAGCATTTGAAATATCCAATGCACGATTTTTCTTATAAAATCAACATAACCAACTTAAAACCTTTTCAAGAAGAACTATGGAGTTTTGACTTTCCCATTACACAAGGGAATACGTAGGCACACGGTTTTGAAACCGTGCCAAACTCAAAATAATAATAAATAAATCCTTTTATCCTTTATTCATGACTTAGAAATTTAACACACAAACACTTAGAACTAAACGGGTCCCATCGAGTATGATGGATGTAATGGGTGCTAATACCATCCCCTTACATAACCAACTCCTGATTCCATGTTTTTGGTCACGTAGACCGCCTTATCCGCATTTGTGGGGTTTTATCTATATTTTCCCGTTCTTTTTAGAACAAATAAAATTAGGTGGAGATTTCACAGTTTTTGAAATTTAAATGATTTTTGAAAATCGAGATGCTTCAGGTTGTTTGAAGATTGAGAGAGTTTGGAAAAGTATGGACTTTAGAAGTTGAAGTGCTTTTATAGCATCTCTCAGCGGTTTTTAAAAGTTTTTGAGCTTTGGAAAAAGGTGGAGTATGTGTAACTTCCTCATTAGAAAGGAAAAAGGTGGATTTTTAAAGTTCCTAGGGAAGTGATGTTTTCTTTCTGCTAATTATTAGCTATAACTGCCATGATTGCACGTCTAGGCATGGTGATTGGACATTTTTCAGAAAGTTGGATGCTCTTGATGACATCGTGTGCAGTATAGTCATCATGAGTTCTAATGTTTTCGAAATTGCATGAGTAATTCAAAAACAAGTATTTCTTTATATCTGTCGAAATACGTGTTCTTGTGGGGCAATTTGTTAGCTGGAAATTTCGAATAAGAGGATACTTGGATATTAAAGGGATATTTCAAATAAAAATCTAAAAAGTTAAGACAAATTGGCATCTGTGATGAATATTGGTTAAACACATAGAACCATTGTTCTAAAAGGCTTTTCGATTCCAAGTGAAAAATGATGGACTTTGATATAGCATTTTCAGTGTTTAGATATAAAGAGCTCTTTTGGGCAAATATGCAAGAATTGGAGCGGTCCAAGCAGATTATTTAATTCGAATCAAAGAGACAAGAAAATGCTTCGCTGGCATAGGATTCAAATTTCAAATAGAGGCGCCATTTGTAGAAGACGCGTGGAAGCCAGTGAACGAGAGAAGCATGCATGCTTTGAACGTGGCATGATTTTACAGCAAGACCGTTAGGGTCGAAATGCTATAAATAGGTGTTTTATGTTAGAATTGGTGTGTTCATTTTGTGTACTAAAAAATCTCAAAATACTCAAACTACTGTGATATAAGGGACACGAGTTGGAAGACAACATGTACGTACTGAACATCATGACTTTTTATAATTTAAATCCAAGTCCTTTTACATTCCTTTCATTTTTGCAGTATTCTTATTCTTAGAATCCTTTGATTTCATTTTACGTTTTGTTATACATGTCTTTACATTTCTAGAAAACTTAAACACTTTATCTTTTCAAAATTTCACTTTATTGCCTTATTCTTTCATCCAAACACTTTACATTTTCAGAAACCTTTATATTCTCATAAACTCTTCGTCTTTCCATTCAATTGTTAAATCTCAAGTTTAATTCGAAGTCCTTCTTTTTGCATTCAGTCAATATATTTTCTTAGATAGTTTTAGAGAGATCTTTAAGAGCCTTACATTCTATATCAACACACAATATAAACTCATCAGCTAATGAATATGAATTATGACACATGTGTCCTAGGATCAATCTAGTCGATCCTGCAAGTAACCAATAATTGGAAGACTAGCCGTTGTTTACTAGAAATCACTGTAAACAATAGCCCAATAAGCTAAACATTTTTATTCACTCGAAACACTTAATAAACATCAACCTCGTTTCACTTCACTAATTTCATAATAAAGTTTTAGGATGATAGATGATTCGATGAGCTCACTCTTCTAGTTTCTAGTATTTGAATCATTAGATGATAGCCTAATGTTTCAGTACTTTTCACCCACTCAATCAATCTTAACTCATTCAAGCTTTTTGTGCATCTGAGCACCTTTTACCTTTAAAACCCTTTTCTAGATTAGACATGATTCATTTATAATTGAGATGTTCTTTTTCTATCTCCATGGTTTTCGACTTCTCCACTTGAATACTAGAGGCGTTCTCAAACCCTCCCTCATGTTTGTGCGTAGTCCTTTATTCTTTATCACAACTTGTGGGCGTTTAGACGAGTCTTCTCCTTTAAAAATGTTGACTTGTCTCTTCATTTAAAATCAATCAACAAACAATAATTTTCTAGCCGAACTACATCACTCTGACTTTCACATTGCACTAGGGAGTTCGTAGGCACTAAGTCTTACGACTAAAGGCGAGAAAAAATAATAAACACATTTCTTCTCTTTTTCTTTCTCCTTTCCAACTCATAAAATTGTAAATGGGTACCATCGAGTACGATAGATCTAAGGGATGCTAATACCTTCCCCTTGCATAACCGACTCCCAAACCTACATTTTTTGATATCAAATTAGTAAAAAAATTTGATGGCGTCGACAGCCATATGCATTTGTCAGCTCCATTCAGCATCTGGACTGGCTTAAGAAAGTGTAACGCCCGTTGTTAATTAATATTACATTATATTAATATTTTCGAATTACCGATCGATATTTATCTTGCGACGAGAATATTCATATTAATTAATATTTATCTATTAATGTATCTGGCGACGTTGTGTTCGGTCCGGGTTTTATTTCGTTCGGTTCGGTAAAACATTATTCGGATCCGATATTTAATTCCCTGATATTGTTTTAATTGATTGAATAAATAATATTGATAGATATTATTAAGGTGTTAATTAATTAATTAAATTGGGTGGTGTGAGGATTAATTATGTTGAATTGGGTTTGCACCCTTAAGCTTACTGGTAAGGAAAATACCATTACAAATCATTTCTCCTCATTTTCCTTCCATTCAAAAATACCAAGCCAAACAAGAGTAAGAGAGGAAGCTAGTAAGAAATAACATTATAAAACCCTTTCCTTTGTTTTTCTTCCCATTTTTCCAACAAAAACTAAAATAGAAACTTGAGAGGAAAAAGAAGGGTTTTGTGAGGTGAAGAGCAAAAGGAGAAGGAGAGGAGGAACATGAGCAAGCTTGAGGATGGGGTCTTGAAGAATCATCATGAATCAACCAAGCTTCCATGGTAAGGGGTTTGATTTCTCCATCCATGTAGTTAGGGTTTTAATGATTATATTTTGGATTTGGGGGAAAAACTAATGGTTGGGTTATAGGGTTTGATTAATTGTTGAAATGTTTAGAAGAATTGATTTTGGAGTAGAGATTATAGGTGTTGTTAATAGTAGAATGGTATAATGAAAATTATAGAATCAAAATGGAAATTGAAAAGAGAAACATAACAGTTTATATAAAAAACCAGAAAAAGAAAATTATATACAATGAAGCAAAAACAAAAACGCAGGGAAAAGAAAGAAAGTTTGGATGGCTTAAGTAGGGGGTGGAGGCGCCCACCTCCACAAGGTTGAGGCACCCGCCTCCCTTACCCTATGATGAGTGGGACGTCCGTCCCCATGTAGAGAAGAGAAATCGGAAAATTGTTGTTCTTCCATTTTTCTGTAATGTGTGTTTTTCTGTCAATTTCCCTGCATAATTTTCCATTGCATTTAGCTTCTGTTTTCTTCAAAAATTCCAATACCACATAGTAATATTTGGTATCTATAAAATATAATTAGGGGAAAAGATAGCCGATTAAATTTAGAACCCGATTATGTTCCGATTTTCCGATTTTGGTAAATTCAACGACGGAGCAAGTTGCTCCGAATTCAACGAAAATTGACGTGCTAGCTAAGTTTGATGTGTAGAACGTAGTGGTGAAGTTAGTTTTTCGAAATTGTGAGTTTTTATGGAACGACCCGAAATAGGCTAATTTACGGTCAATTGACCCGAATTGTGTCTTAGTCAATTTAAGGCATATATGAAATATCCGATTTTGAAGTTGATGTTTATAAATTATGCCGGTAATCAAGAATGGTTTACGTGACGATTATAGGTGTTCGACTATTTTCCCGTTTTCGGAATTTAGTGAAGTAATTAATAATGATGCGGTGTGAATAAACGTAAGATTTGCGACGGTGTGTTATTTAATGAATACTTGTTATTATGCGATGTGACGATATATGTCTTTGTACATGATGCTTATCTTGATGTTGTTAATAAATGCTTCCGATTTGTGAATGCATGATTTTGATGATGATGAATTATTAGTGATGTTTTGCATAATGCAAATATGATGCCATGATATATTTATCTTGATGTGGATAAATTATAGCAATGTGGGCTTTATGCCAATTTTGACAAGCGACGATGGTGTGTTTGTGTTGTGTTGTTTTATTGTCGAGTCACATACATTGCATCAGCGAAAAGGGCTTTTATGCCAAACGAAGAGGCTTTTATTCCAAGTGATGATGGCTTTTATGCCGAGCGAAGATCGTCTTCATATGATGTGATGATGTTTGTGATGATGTTTGTGATGATGTTGTGATGATGGGCTTTATGCCAAAAGCGAAGATGGGCTTTATACCAAAAGTGAAGATGGGCTTTAGCCCATTTGTGATTATTTGTTTATGTTGCTTATATTACTAGCATTATTTAATGTTGATTGATGTTGTTGTTTAAGACTACCGTGTTAATTAGTGACGTATTAGCTCGTGATGATTTCGTGGTGACAGAGGGTTATGTGTTGTTGCGACGTTTTATGCAGATGAGGTTATGGTGATATAGTGTAGATTATACACATTAGGATGACGAGTAAAGTAAGTGAGTTTTGATTATGTGTTAGAATTACCCTTGTTAATCTATACCCTTTATACTTCCAAAACTATATATATATATATATATTTTATCATGGCTTTAATCATATGTTTTGGAGTATCTCACCCTTTACTTGTTTCGCCGTTACCTATATATTGGTAACGTGCAGGTTATGAAGACGAAGTTTATAGCTACTGTTAGTCGAGTCGGTGTCGCTCTGATACGTAGCACTCGGGGGTAATATTTATGTCTTGTTGTTGTTCTTTAGTTGTTATTCCTTTATGTATAGGAATCATACTTTATGAAAATACTATTGGTTAAGGAAGTTTAATAAAGATGATGTTTGATGTTATGAATCCATTTATGTTTTCCGATGATGCCATGTATCCGAGATGTAGACTTTAAAACAAACTGTTTAAAGTAAATTGGTTTTGAAGGTGTGATGCCTCAGTATTGAAGTTATGAAATTTTAAATTACTCTGATTTTGCATATAAAACTTTGGGTAATATTGGGTTGTTACAGGAAGCGCAGCAGCAGCAGGATCTGCCCGGGCAGCAGGATTTACATCAATATCCTGACAATAACAGTCACAATAGTGATTTTCAATGACACCGTCATTGTCAGGTGACCTACAATAGGGAATTGTACCCGAGCTCGCTTACAAAGTGCCATTATCAAACCTGGATAAGTAAGATAACATTTTAGTCGTTCACCAACTGTGTTGTAACTCAATGCTACACTCTTCAACTCATTAGTAATAAGCCAACCAAAATCAATTTGAGATTCATCAAGCATGTGAGAAATAAGGTTGGTTGTTTCAATAGGAATGGAGGATGTGTGACTTCTGGGCCTCAAGTTTTATAGGGTATCACACATAAGTATCTTGGTATTTGTTTTCGTTGATTTCAATGGCGGATTTAGCTCATAAGAATGCCAAGTCAAACATATTTTATTTTGCAACACTTCAAAAAATTACCACGAGCAACGGTCATGATAAACATCGGATCTTCATCGTAATTGATTCCCAAATAGATGTTAATAGAAGCACGAGAGAAAGAAATCACCTTACCCTGCAGCATGGTTGAAAATCGAAAAGGGTTCCCCTCCGAAGGTAGTCCTCCTACAGGGAACCACAGTGAGTATAATGCCCATGATCGCTGATGCGAATTAATCTCTCCGTCCAGATGTTTCTCTCCTCCAAGTGTTTGTAGCATGCTTCTTGTTCAGGCCCCAAAAAATCCTGTGCCATCAAATGGAATAGGTCTAGATGTTCCGGCAACTGGTGACATAACTCTTTGTCGCTTTGGAGGCATCTGACACAACAAAAAAAATCAACGAAATATGACACTGAAATGTCCATTAGATTTATTTTCATGCAAGTAACAGTGAAAAAGAACCAAACAAATCATCAAGGGCTAACATCAGAACATAAAACAGCAAGAAATTTTTTTCAAAAAGCTATGGACCGCGCTAAGCATTCCTATCGCGTTTAGCACGCTTTGAGAATCAATTAAAAATTTTCTTGTCCTAAAATAGAATTTATGGAAGAAAACAACCACACCCAATGCGAAAATTCAATATACAACTATATAAATAGAATTAAAACATCCTATTTCTAAACTTAAAACCCTAAAATGCTAACCCTAAAACTAATTTCTAACATGAAAAAGGGGAAAATACAAAAATAGAGAGGAAAATAGAAAAATAAACAAACCTTGATGCTTGATTAGTGATAAAACACACAAAATTTTCAGAAAATTTGAAGTTTGGAGTTGTCGGGTTTTGGATTTTCTTAGTGAGGAAGATGATAATGGGGGAAAGTTAGAGAAAAGGTGAGAAGTTGGGGCTGACTACCCACTTTACACACACTAATTCGCATATAAGGGTTGGGCCAACAGTTTGGGTTTAGCAAACAACTTAATTTTTTTTCACAGAGCGTGCTAAGCCCGGGTTGGACCGCGCTAAGCCCGAAACTCTCTGTAAGATGGGTTGAAATTTTTCAGCGACCGCGCTAAGCCTGATATGTCGCGCTAAGCCCGGTCTGCAGAATTTGGAAAAAATTCTTAAAAACTAGAAAATTGATATTTCCACAAACTTAAAAACTATGAAAATGAATACTTACAATGTTGGGGTGCCTCCCAACAAAGCGCTTTGTTTAACGTCTTTTCAAGCTCGACAGTTCAAGATGATCAAGGATCATCAAAGTACAACTTGGAAATTTATCGGCTTTTTTCGCCACCAATGTAAACTTTTAACCTTTGACCATTAACGGTCCAAACCTTCTTGTTTCCCGGAACTTCCAACACAATAGCTCCATAAACTTTGACCTCTTTGACTAAAAACGGACCCGACCATTTTGGCGTAATTTTTCCTAGAAAAAGCCGCATCCGAGAATTAAACAAAAGTACACTTTGGCCCGATTGAAAATCCTTGTTCTTGAGCTTCTTATCATGATAAACTTTAACCTTCTCTTTGTAGATCTTGTTTGAGTTGTAAGCATCGTTTCTCAATTCTTCCAACTGATGAAGTTGATCTTTTCTCTTTTCTCTGACTAGATTGGTATCAAAGTTCAAAATTTTGAGAGCCCAGAGTGCTCTATGTTCCAATTCTACCGGAAGGTGGCAAGTATTAACATATACCATTTGGAAGGGTGTCAGTCCGATGAGAGCTTTGTATGCGGTACGATATGCCCACAAAGCTTCATCCAATTTTGAGGACCATTCTTTCCTTGCACTTGGCACGGTTTTCTCAAGAATCTATTTTATTTCTCTATCAGATAATTCAGTTTGACCATTGGCTTGGGGTGATAAGGAGTGGTTACTTTATGCTTTACACCATAATGTTCTAAAACTTTTTCCAAAGGTGCATTGCAAAATGCGAACCACCATCACTTACCAACACCCTCAGCACACCAAAACTTGAAAAGATGCTTTTCTATAAAAAAAATTATCACCGTTTTGGAGTTGGTTTTGGGTGAAGCAATTTCTTCCAACATAGCAACCACCACAAGTATGTATTCATTGGAAAAAGACACGGGGAATGGGCCAACGGAGTCAATGGCCCAACAGTAAAAAACCTTAACTTCCAACATATTAGTTAGAGGCATTTCATCTCGTTTACCTATTCCTCCACTCCGTTGGCATTGGTCATAGCTTTTTGTATGCTCATGAGCATATTTAAATAATGACGGCCAATAAAATCCTGATTGTAAGACTTTAGTGGCTGTTCGCAAACCGCTATAGTGTCCTCCATATGGAGAGTTATGACAATTCCAAATAATGTCTTTGGACTCTTCACTTGTTACACACCTTCTTAAGATTCTATCCACACCCACCTTGAACAAGTATGGGTCATCCCACACATATTGCTTGACATCCGATAAGAGTTTCTTCTTTTGATTACTAGTGAGGTATTCCGGTATTGAACCGATTGCCTTATAATTAGAAAGATCGACAAACCAAGGCCTCACTTGAATCGAATAAAGTTTCTCATCTGGAAAATTTTCTCTTACCTCCTCTTCTTTTTTTGTAATTTCTACATTGACCAATTGGGACAAGTGATCCACTACCAAGTTTTTGGAACCTTTTTTATCCCAGAT
Organism: Vicia sativa; assembly: GCA_021764765.1. Classification (NCBI taxonomy): domain Eukaryota; kingdom Viridiplantae; phylum Streptophyta; class Magnoliopsida; order Fabales; family Fabaceae; genus Vicia; species Vicia sativa. The sequence continues at coordinate 94,513,878 of CM038794.1, read as the reverse complement.
TTCCAAATCAAATTCTTGTAACAATAGAATCCAAGAGATTAATCTTTGTTTGAAGTCCGACTTGGTGAGATAATACTTTACATTCAAATGGTCCCTGAAAATCACAACTATGGATCCGATAAGATAAGAACGAAATTTTTCCAAAGAATACACTATAGCAAGCAACTCTTATTCAGTTGTTGCATAGTTTATTTGAGCAACATTTAAAACTTTTCTAGCATAGTGTATTGCATGGAAAATTTTATTCTTTCTTTTATCAAGCACGACTCTCACCACATAATCACTCACATCGCACATTAATTCAAAATCTAATTTCCAATTTGGTGCGGTGATTATCGGTGCATTAGTCAAATTTTCCTTTAATTTTTCAAAAGCAATTAAACAATATTTATCAAAAATAAAAGACTTATCTTTGTTGAGAAGATTGCTCAACGGCTTTGCGATCTTGGAGAAATCTTGATAAGTCTTCGATAAAAGCCTGCATGGCCAAGAAAACTCTGGTTCCCTTTGACATTGGTAGGTGGGGGAAGCGTCTCTATCACATCGATCTTGGCTTTGTCAACCTCGATCCCTTTTGAATAAATTTTGTGCCCGAGAACAATGCCTTCGGTCACCATAAATTTGCACTTCTCCCAATTCAAGACCAAGTTAGCATCAACACACCTCTTCAAGATGGTGTCCAAATTCTTCAAACACAAATCGAACGATGGTCCAAAGACGGAGAAATCATCCATGAATACCTCAATGGTCTTTTCAATCAAGTTAGAAAAGATGGCTTGCATGCAACATTGAAAAGTATTCGACGTATTACATAAGCCAAAAGGCATACGTCTATACGCGAAAATCTCAAAAGGACAAGTGAAATTCGTCTTCTCATGGTCTTTCGGATTCACCGAAATTTGGTTGTAACCCAAATATCCATCTAAGAAACAATAAAATTGCTAACCCGAAAGCCTCTCCAACATTTGATCCGTAAAAGAAAGAGGAAAATGATCTTTTCTAATAGCTTTGTTAGCCTTCTATAATCAATACATTCTTTTCTAATAGCTTTTTTTAGCCTTTTATAATCAATAAATTTTGTTTATCCTCCAACGCATTACTTTTCGTGTCGGAACCAATTCATTCTTTTCATTTGAAATAACCGTCAAACCACCCTTTTTGGAGACCACATGAACCGGACTTACCCACGTGCTATCTGAGATCGGATAAATCATGAGCACTTCCAACATCTTAACAACTTCTTTTCTCACAATTTCTTTCATAACCGGATTCAAGGGCCTTAGCGGTTGGGACACTGGTTTGAATTCCTCTTCCAACATGATATTATGAATACAATAAGCGGGGCTTATGCCTCTCAAGTTAGATAACACCCAACCTACTACATTTTGGTTAGTGTTCAAAACATGAATCAAACTACATTCCTCCTTTTTGATAAAGTGTTACTAATAATCACAGGTTTGTTACCTCCATCATCAAGAAACACATATTTTAAATGAGAAGGTAGTATCTTCAACTTACATTTTGGTTCTTCATCCAATAACCCTTCTTTAAAATCCCAATCTCATTGTCCCACGGTTGCACTTTCTTTGAAACCTCTAATTCCTCCAAACACTCTTCAAGTTCCCTCCTTTCAGCGTCATCGAGCACATTAAAAGCTTCGGTCAAGGTCCTTTCAAGAGGATTTGTAAGATGCACTTGGCTAGTGACCTCTTATATTTCTTCTTCAATAACGTTTATCTTGAAACAATCCTTTTTATAATTTGAATGCTTTATTGCTTCAAAAATATTGAAACAAATCTCTTAGTCTTGCACACGCACTTTCATTAAACCATCATCAATATCAATCATCATTCTTGCGGTCATCATGAATGACCGCCCTAGAATCAATGGAGCATCCAAATATTCTTCCATTTCTATCACAACGAAATCAACGGGAAAAAATAATTTATCCACTTTAACCAACAAATCTAAGGCTACATCATGTGGGTGAGTAATAGACTTTTCCGCCAATTGCAAACTCATCTTTGTAGATTTTAACTCAATATTCCCCAACCTCTTCACAATAGATAATGGAATCAAGTTTATGTTAGATCCCAAATCTATCAATCCCTTGCAAATATAAACATCACCAATGGTAACGGGCAAAGTGACACGCCATAGATTGCTTTCTTTCTTTGGTATTGTACGTTGGATGATCGCACTACAACTAGAATCGACCATAATAGTCTCTTGATCTGTATACCTCTTCTTCTTCCTCCAAATGTCCTTCATAAATTTGGCATACTTAGGCATTTGCTCCAATGCCTCGGTAAATGGAATGTTGATTTGTAATTGCTTGAATATGTCCATAAACCAAGCATAATGCCTGTCATACCGCAATTTTTGACCTAATATACCACCTTACATTGGCATCATTGCATCACTAACAATTCAGACAGCATTAATCGGGTGTAGCAGTCACATGTCAAAATTAGGGTTTCATCAGATTTTCATCTGAATCAAGAGACAATCAAATTAGGGTTTGAGTTTTTCTCACCACATTTGATCTATCTTGATCAAATCATCAGCCTCTGATCATCAGATACCCATTTCCCTCACAGATCAATCAAGGATCGACCAATTAGGGTTTTGATCGGGCATAGGCATTCTCTGATTTTTTGAGCAACGAATGACTTTTTTGGATAGATATTGGTCATTATATCTTAGATACAACATGTTGACCTAATTTCTGGATTCAGAACATCACAGAGGTTCACAGACTTCATCAGTCAATTTCAGAAACGTCTGATGAAAATTCATCTGCACAGAAAAGTCAAACTTTGACTTTTGATCAAATTTTTCAAAACAAAACTTTTTCCAACATCAAAATACTTCAAATGATCCATCATGATCATAAAAAATCAAAGAAAAAAGTCAACAAAAAGTCAAAAGTTTTTATACTTAGAAATTTTTCTAAGTGTTGAAATTTCTTACTTTTTCCAAACTTCATGCCATTTTTTCACCTAGTTCCAATTTGAATTGGAAAAAACTCAAAACATGAAAGTTGTAGCTTGTGAAAAAATCTTTCCAAAATGTCCAAGAACTCTCAAATCCATGGAGTCTAGCTATGCTTTTGAAATTGAAACATAAGGCTCCATGAAACTTGATTTTCAAAAGTCAAAACATCAAATTATAGGTCATTTTGTGTTTTTCTCATTTAGACCACTTGCCACCATGCCAAATGAGTCATCAAACTGATAAATATCAGCCTAGAGTAATAATTGAGAGGATTGGATCAAATTGTAAAAATTGAAGCACATGGTGAAAAAAGGAAGTTTCCTTTTTTGGCAATTGTCATTCTTGCCCCTTAAGCAATCCATGATTCATCCAATTGCCATGTCCTTGTTGCCTAACAAATCAGAACTTTTGGCCTATAAAAGGATCACCAATTCAAGTTCAACTTACACAAAGCATCACAAATCCATGCTTTCCTTCCACTTTCTTCAAATTCAAGCATTATAGTTCAATTTGCCAAAATTGCAATTTTCAAATTTAGCAAGAACTATGATAAACTTTGGTGTCTAACATATCATAATATCCATATGGAATCTTTTAAACATTAAAATCAAGCTAGATCAAGCTAAAAACAGTTTTCACTTTCCATGCTTTCACAACTTTCAAAGCCCAAGCAATCGAATTTGGAGTTAAGCTTGATCAAACTATGATCAAATCACTCAAAAAGATCACTATACATCATGTATATGATCCAGCCATTAAAATCTAGAGCACGATTTCTATCAAAATCCAGTTGCCATTTTTGAACTGTGCAGGTGGACTTGGCTGGATTGATTGGAAAGGATTCAAGGCAAGCAGACTATCCTCACAGCTTCCATACATGCCGTTGGTGCTCAAGCAGTCATAAAACAACAACTGGAAGCACTTAAATCCAGTTTTCGATTCTCACTTTCACAGGTAAGAACACGAAATCCATTCTCATAATTCCTTGCATCCTTTTGAAAAAACTCACGGCCATTCTCTTTCTGCACTAATAACGATCATTAACCCTCAAAAAAATCCAAGAATCATCAAACCTTTATCATTTAATTTGAGTTTTTCAGATTAGGGTTCTTAGTGTTCTTCGAAACCAAAAATGTTCTGGGCTTAAAATAAATGAAATTAACAATTGCTATCATGTTCGTTGTGCAAAATCGATCAAGTTTCATTTTTATATCATTCAATTTGGTTGAGAAACGAGGATTCTAGCTAGGATTTGGATTTCTGAAAATCAAAAATCATGAAGAACATTTCGCGCGTGTTCTTCATCTGTTTTCCAATTTAAATTTTCAAACTTTCCAATCTCATATCAACGCGTGTCATTGTCCACTAAAACACAGAAACGCGTTTGGTCTAGTGGTTGCTTGCTTGGTCTTAAGTTTCTTTGCCACGCGTCCCACCTCATGGTCATGGGTTCAATACCAGACCTTTTTACAACTTTTCAAATTTTTCATGTTTTTACAAAACTTCCACAATTTTTTGATCAATCAAAACTTCTCATTTTTGATTTTTAAACATTGTCAACAAATACATCGCATGTTCAAACTTTCTCCTTTTAAAGGTAAACTTTTTTTCAAGTTTTCGACTTCCGATTTTTTCAAAACTTTTCATAAATGAACCTCACCTTTCAAAACATTTTCAAATCATTTTTCAAAACTTTTTTCATCAAAACTTACATTTTTACCATGATCGATCCAATTTGAACGATAAAATCAAATTCGTTCTTTCTCGAATTTCTCAATCGATCTTGGGCCACCCTTATGGTGTAAGTCCCAATCCTTTATGTACATACTTAGTTTTTACTTGTACATACTCAAATTATCATTGTCAATATTCAAACATAAACAAATTTCTTTCGTTTGTTTTCATTCGTTTGTTTATACACCGATACCATTGGTATTGAAAGGAGCATTATTCCCTGTGAAACTGCTTTCAAACCAATGGGCCTCCTTCACGGTGTAAGTCCCATAACATTCTTTTGTGTACATAATATTTCTTTGTACATATCAAATTCTTTTCAAAACACATACAAATTTTTATCTGTACATAACACAGATACTTCTTTTTCAAATACTTTTTATCTGTACATAATACAGATACCTTTTACAGATAAACTTCAATCTATCATTTTCGTTTCATCTGTACATTTTACACTGAATACCATTGATTTTGAAAGAAGCATTATTCCCTGTGAAACTGTTTTCAAATCAATGGGCCTCCCTTATGGTGTAAGTCCCAACCCTCCTATGTACATCCATTTTCCTTTGTACATAAATACTCGTTCGTGTACATATTCATTTCCTTGTACACAGTTCAAACTTGTAAATAATCAAGTTACGCTCGTTTTTTAACGTTCGTTTCACAGACACTTGTTTATATTTCATAAACTGCTGTAAATAAACATCATGCATTGTTTATATTTCCTTCATAAACTCCTGTGAATACATATCACACACACACTTGTTTATACAAATTGTCTAATCATAACATAACAATTAGACTAATCAATAGGTTCCCCACAGTATAGCCTCCGCTTGGGCTTCATACAAGATAATTTATCTCCAACAGAGTCTAGCCTTCTCTTGGGCTTTGTACAAAGAAAACTCTCCCCATAGAGTTTAGCCTCCGCTTAGGCTTCAGATAAGACAGTCTTCTTCGTTCAAAAGAACTCCTCATTGAGTTTAGCCTTCTCTTGGGCATCATACAATGAAAGAGATAGGAAATCTCTTAAAAGCCTCATATTGGGCTTCCAATACAAGGAATCACCGCTAAGATAGAACCAAAGGATGGTTTCCGGTGAAATCACCCCAGTAAAATGAAATTGCTCTTATTCAAAAAGGATGGTTTCTCGCCAAAGCCATACCCTATAGCTTCCTCTTGAGCTTCATACAAGGACCCTCGATGACCTCGATGACCCTCGATGACCTCGATGCTAAGGACCCACGGGCTTCTTAAAAGCATCCCTTTAATCCAATCAATTTCTCCTTGAGATTTAGACATTTATCATCTCTATGGAAGAAGTATCTCATCTATCACATCACATACAACAAAAAACTTTTCAAAACTTTTCAAAACTTTTCAAACTCTTTTCAAACAAAAAAAACATCTCTTAATTGTAAGTGGTAACGCTTGTACACTCAAGCAAAACACCCAATACTTACAGTCAAAAGATTCAATCATCTTTTTCAAACATCTTTCTTAAACATGTAAGTGGTAACGCTTGTACACTCAAGCAAAACACCTAATACTTACAACGAAAGATTTTTATCAATCAAAATTTTCAAAAATGTATGTGATGAAATAGATTAGATACATTTTTCATTAAGATGACATTTGTCTGTCTCTTAATAACATCCCGTTGCTTTCCACTAGCATAAGTGGGAACTACGATTGCTCTGACTTTCTCAATATCCCTTTGAGAATACGTAGGCACAAGGTCTCATCCTTGGCGAGCAAATTTCTTTCTCCCTCAGACCAAACAAACCATAGAACCCAGAGATCCGAGCTACAAATGCTCGATTCCCACTAGGATATGTATGCAGAAGATCCACAGATCTTTGCGAGCACAATAATAATAAACGCTAGAATCCCACACAATCTGTTTCTTAAAATCCCAAAGGAGAAACTTTCCCAATCATAGAAATAGCAATTAAAACACACAAACATATCAAACAGATTCATATATAAAGCTGTAGATAACTACTTATATTTAGGGTGCTCCATCTATTCCCTTTATATAACAATCCCCTTACTCGAGAATCTCCCCAATGCGTTGCCTAGTTTGCGATAGCGTTACATATCAATATCAATTGAGGGTATTTCTTTCCCTTTTCATAATCATTAAATCATCTTTCTTGTGTTGAAAATAATAAAGCTTGATGCTCATGGCATCTTTATAAACAAATCAAAAGATTTAAATCGTTTCGAGCGGAGAATCCGAACACCATGTTCGATCCTCTAGCGCCACCTTTAACGTAACAGAGAAATGGCGACTCTGTGGGAGTATGAAACTTTGATTTTTCAAAAAAAAAAAAAAAAAAAGCGTTACTCGCCTTAGAGCACCAAGCTTTTTTTGTTTTCAAAAGAAAAGAAAGGGATAAGCTTTTCATATTTTTGCATATATCTTTTTCTTTATTGTGTGTTTCGCGATTTCACTTGATGGAAAGAAATCCTAACCCGGATTTAAGAAACATTTTAAGATCTAGGTGGAGATATTAATACGTGGCGTTCAATGCTCTCGGTTAATATTTCCAGAGGAGGTTGTCTTGGGGTATTGTGTTTAGCAAGTAATTGTGAAGACATGCTTTTGAGGGAACTTAAGAAGTCGAGTGGATCAGAACACATAAACCATCCCGCCATTAGGATGTAGTGTGAGATTATTCGGTGTAAGCCTAGAGTAATTGTCATGCGATACTACGATCAAGTAGTTTCTCTTGAAAATATTATTGGACCATCGAGTATTCAACAAATCCAATAATGTTTTGAAGGGAGTGTTGAGCTGATTATCGAGAACCCGTTTCACGATGAATAAGCCAATAGAACTTAACCACGTTGATTCTTATCGTTGGCTTCATGCTCGTGACTTCGAACTCTTGCCCGTGTGTATAACTACTAACCATGTTTGCCGCATTCATGCATTCATTCATTCAAAAACAAAAAAACTTCATTTCTCTTCCCATTTCCAAAGAATTTAGAGATTTTTCTTTGTAAAATATTTTAGGTTAGAGTGATGGACGTCAGAGGAAGATTCACCAAGAGATACAGTTTTAGAATTCCTGACGTAGGAAAGTTGAAAGAGTTAGCATCCTTGGTAGAAGATCCCTCGGATTTCAGAAAACGCTATGGAACTCTTTTAACTCTTCTGAACGCTAACGTCGATGAAGGACTTCTCAAAACCTTCGCTCGCTTCTACTATCCGTCTATCATTTCACTTTCCACGATTATCGATTGATGCCTACTTTGGAAGAGTATGCGATATCCTAGGTATCTCAAGTCGGACAAAGTGCCTTTCAATGGTTTGAAGCCATTCCTAAGTCACCGCTATTGCAACGATGACTCACATAAAGAAATCTGAGATAGACAAAAACCTAACTACCAGAGGAAAACTCTTAGGACTGACTTCAAAGTTCATAATGGAGAAGGCTCTCAAATTCTCGGAAACTGGTAGTATGGTAGCCTTTGAAGCTATTTTAGCTTTACTCCTCTATGGATTGGTGTTGTTTCCCAACGTCCCAAACTTAGTTGATATTAACGCCATAAGGATCTTTCTGATTGGAAATCCCGTTCCTACCCTGCTTGGTGATACGTACGTCTCTATTCATCATAGGAATCGTCAAGGAGACAGAACTATCGTGTGCTGCGTACCTCTGTTTTTCAAATGGATTACCTCACACCTGCCTAAATCTCCTATCTTCCACGAAAACAAAGACGAGTGGCATTGGTCAAGAAGACTCATGTCTCTTACAAACGACGATATCCATTGGTATACCTTGGCAGACAATGAGATGGAAATCATTGAGAGCTGTGGAGAATTTGCCAACGTACCTCTCATTGGTACGAGAGGGGGAATCAACTACAACCCATTTCTAGCAAAACGTCATCTCGGATACGCAAATTTTGGTAAACCTTCTGGTTTTACAGTAGAAAGCTACTTCTATCATGAAGGAGAGGATTCCCAGGGGTTGAAAGCTAGGATGATCAAAGCTTGGCACTACATCCGAAGGAAAGAAAAAGGGAAAGCAAAGAATTGTGTAGCCATGGAAACCTACACTTCTTGGGTAAAGAAAAGAGCGAAGGAATTTTGAATGCCTTACGCTTATGAGGATCCCATGTTCTCAGTCGCTTCTGAATCGACAAATTTTCCCGTTGAAGCTGTGGGAGAATACCAAGAAGCCTTGACCAAGATAAGGTTTGAGAAGGAAGCTTTGGAAAGCAAATTCCTTAAGACCAACCTTGAGAATGAGAAGCTCAAGAAGCAAGTCAAAGATCATGAAAAGACGCTTTACTTCCAGGATGAATGGCTCATGGAGAAAGATAAGAAGATTCGCCAGAAGGATAACGCAATCCAGAAATACGTCAAGGAAAGGAAAAGAAAGCTCGAGGAAATGACAACCAGCGATCCCGCTCCCAACGAGTGGAAGAGAGTCATTAGCAAGCTAAAAGCCGAGAAAGCCAAACTAAAAGCTCACTATGGGAGCAAAATCCTGAAGCTGAAGCTGCATCAAGCCTTTGGATCGTCATCCGACGAAGACGTTTAATTAGTTCAATTTAGTTTGTAATTTTATCATTTATTTTATCATTTGTGTGAGCAATGCTCCAACAAAAAACAATTGTTGTAATCTTCCTTCATTAATCAATAAAATTCGTGTTTTCCATCCAAATATTTGCCAGAAATATCTCGTTTAACGTAAATTCTTTGAAAATTTCTTTTCTTTACAATCATATTCATGCATCATACTTTGCATTTAAGTCTATTGTTTAGGGTCTGATACTTTCCAGCTTTTCCAGCTTGAACAGTTCGAACAGATAGAAAATCGTCAGCATCGCCTTAGGGTTTCTCGACCGTCCACCAACTCGAACGCACGATACTAGATCAAAAAGAAGAAAAGTAATGGAGAATTTTGAACAAGAAAACGTTGAACTCCGTAGTACGGTAACTACACTACAAGAAGAAGTGGAGAGACTCACATCTTTGGTCAACTCGTTTGCCACAGAAAGTCAACAAGCGAGATCGGCATCAAAACCAAGCGGAACTCAGAGGATACTACTACTCGGCCATTGTCGCACCAAGAGTTCACCTTTCAAAGATAAGGCTATCCATGTGGAATGCCTTTCAACTTGCATCGAGTTCGCCAACCGACTTCTCAAACAACCCCGCTTGAAATACCTACTGCGGAAAGCGTTACGTTCACTCCACAACGTGGAATAACTTTTCCACAAGTAACAATGTCGGTTTCTCAACCGATCATGTTGAATTCAGCTTCCGTAGTGCATGCTACCACAGACGAAGAAGTTCGTCACACTCCAGGAAATAACATGAACGCCGTGGTTCAATGGAGAATCTCCGAACAACTCCTCAAAATGCGACTTGAGATAAAACGATTCGAGGAAAGAATTGTTTGGAAACGCCTGGATGTGCTTAGTTCCTCGCGTAAAAATACCTGCAAAATTCAAAGTCCCTGACTTTGAAAAGTACAAAGGAAACTCTTGTCCGCAAATTCATCTCACGATGTATGCCAGGAAAATGTCTACGTACAATGAGGATCATCAGTTGCTGATCCATTACTTCGTGATGCCTCACGGTGCCGCATCAAGTGGTATATGGGTTTAGACAGCACGAATATCCAAACATTCAACGACCTAGGCAAAGCCTTTATCCAGCAATACAAATTCAACTTGGATATGGCTCCTGATAGGGATCAACTCCGCTCCATGTCTCAAAAGGAAATAGAGACATTCAAGGAATATGCGCAACGATGGAGGGAAATTGCTGCCCAAGTCAACCCGCCCTTGGAAGAGAAAGAGATGACTAAGGTATTCTTGAATACTCTAGGCTCATTCTATTATGAGCGAATGATCGCTAGCGCTCCCGGAGACTTCAACGAAATGGTAAGCATGGGAATGCGACTAGAAGAAGGGGTTCGGACAGGACGTCTAACCAAGGAAGTAGGATCTTCTAGTAGTACCAAGAAAATTGGAACCAGTTTCCCAAGGAAAAAAGAACATGACGTAGGAATGGTGTCCCGAGGGAAACCACGCAAGAATGTGATTCAACAACGACAGGTAGCTACCATAGCACCCTCTGTCAACACAACTCCAAACACAGGAATTGCTCCACAATTTCAACAAAATCAAAAAACTCAACAGCCTCGTCAACAGGCTCAGCAGTATAACAATCAAAACCGTACGCCTCGGGTCACTCAGTTCGATCCAATTCCAATGACGTACACAGAACTTTACCCTGCGCTGATAGAAAGGAATCTAATACAGACAAGGTTACCACCTCCGGTCCCTAAAAAAGTACCATGGTGGTACAAAGCTGACGTTTCTTGCCCTTTTCACCAAGGGCACCAGCCATGACCTTGAGCATTGCATAGCATTGAAAGCGGTACGAGATTAGTAAAGACTAATCTTCTTTCCTTCGTAAACACAAGTCCGAATGTGCAAGCCAATCCACTTCCACCATAGTGGACACTCAATGAATCTAATGCTAAGGAATACGAGGATACCTTGTCACGTAGGTAAACTTAGTCAAAGGAAACTTGGTGCATCTCCATGAAGCATACAGTAAAATGAGTACCTTCACTAAGCACAATTACGCAGCTTGTTATATCTGCTCCAAGAATATTCATGGATGTCCCACCATAAGAGCAGATATTCAACATTTGTTAGACATTGGTGACCTACAAATTCGTAAATAGAGATGACCATGACGTAAATACAATAGGGCATTTTCCGCATGAGCTTTTAGTCTCGTATATCAACTCGGAAAATCCCGAAGTAAACGTTGTGATCCCTTGTTTCAACATACCCGAGCATGTGGAGATCGCGTACAATGGTTCCAACATTCCAACATCTCCTTTGGTGATTTGTCCACCGGTCCCGTAGTTCTACCGAGCAATTCCTTACCAAGACAATGCAACCCGATAGAAGATGGGAAGGAGAAACCCATGCCTACTCTTCCCTAATGTCAATATAACAAATCGGACGAGTAACACGAAGTGGACAGTACACGCCCATTGCCACCAAAATCGCCTTCACTCCGTTGTTAAACAAAACCAAGTTAACATATCTTCGAGAATCGCAACGATTCCCATTGTTAACCCAAGAACAAACATTGGTTCTCTTGATGGAACCAACATCAACTCGCACTTTGACGAGATCTGAAACTAATCAAGAAGAGTGAATATCAAGTCGTAGACCAATTAATGCACTCCTTCAAAATTTCAATCTGTCTTTACTCCTCAACTCAAGCTCACCGAGAAGCTTTGATGAGAGTACTAGACCAGCTTATGTGGATCGTGATGTGACTACATACCAATTTGGAGGATCGTCTCCAACATAACACTGCAATAATCGAGTTTTAGTGACGAAGAACTTCGGAAGAAGGAAAGATCACAACTTGGCCTTGCACATCTCGATGATTTGCCGATGATTCCCTATCCAATGTATTGGTGGATACAGGTTCATCTTTAAACGTAATGCCAAAAACGACGCTCGCTCGTTTAGCTTACAAAGGAACGCCAATGAAGTTCAACGACATAATAGTAAGAGCTTTTGATGGATCAAGGAAGTCAGTTATTGGGGAAGTAGATCTCCCGATGACGATTGGCCCACACACTTTCCAAATTACCTTCCAAGTCATGGACGTACCAGCTGCATACAATTGCTTACTAGGAAGACCTTGGATCCATGAGGCAGGAGCAGTAACTTCTACTCTCCATCAGAAATTAAAATTCATAGTAAATGGAAAGTTGGTGACCATCAGTGGTGAACAAGCTTTACTTGTAAGTCATCTATCCAGTTTCTCCTTCATCACTGCCAATGACATTGAAGCGCCGCATCTCCCAGAAAATCCGTTAGAAGATGAATCTACTAAAAACAGATCATCTATCTCTTCGTATAAAGCGGCACAAATGGTGAAAGATGGCAATACTCAAGGATGGGGACAAGTTATCAAACATCAAGAATGAAACGAAAGCCGGACTTGGGTTCACACCCGTATTCTCCAAAGAAAAATGGAAAGATGAAACACTTTCCCGATCAAGGAAGTATTTCATAGTGGAGGTTTCTTAAACCACATTCCGCAAGAGGTTAATGTTGTAACCATTGAAGAGGATGAAGAGGATCCATCAAATCAAGAGTGGAGCACTTATTTGAATAGCCACGAATATGAGTCTCAAGAGGAATCATATGCACCGATGATCAATTCAAAGACATGTCCCTGCGGCAACATGAAAATCCATGATCCCTGCGAAGTTTGGGATACCTTGGGAGAACCAAGTGGTAAATTTGACTACATGGTGAAATACTCTGTAAAGCTCAAAATTCGGATCGAAGATATCCAACCACAGGATGGGGTGATGACTTTGAATATCCTAGTCAATCAGAAGAGGAATACTCGTCTTCTCAACCTAATCAACAAATCGAGATCCCAAACGAAGATCTTTGTTTCAACACGTCTGTGGATTTCACCAAGCCAGATCCTGGTTATCACTACATCAACATGATCACTGAAGATCAAGATTATGACTCAGGATACGATGCGGAAAGTGTCGCCGACAACGAGTCTCTTCACTCAGAAGACTGGAAGGAACATCCCCAGTAGTCAACACAAAGATCAACAGGAAGTACAAATGCTATATCTCATACTTCTCGATCTGTTAATCAAGAAGATCGCTTTAGCAGCACAAAAGGCAAAGGCCATCGTTTAGAGTCTTCAAAGCCTGCTCAGCCAGCAATCAAAGTTTACTCGAGGGTTAAACCGAGCGGAAAATTACCCGAGTACCTCGACTTCCAAGGAGTTCGTCACTACTGGAAACCTGTTGAAGTTTGGACTAATGTTCATAGCTCTAAGTAGTTTATCTTTGCTTTTTGTTTTGAACTCTCGCTTCGCCCAAAGCGAAGAGATGTTTTATAGGGTTTAGCTTTTAAATAAATTTCTCTTTGTCTTGCCCAAGACAAATGAGTTTGTATTTTAGGGCCCTGTTCATATTGTGAATCATAAATAAAACGCGTTGTTTTGATTCCACATTTTGTGTTTATTTTCATTTTTACCCTTTTCTGGAAATGATAATCCTAAAAAACACAATAAAAAAAAAATCTCTCTTCAAAAATAATAAAATTAATCTGCATACACTTTCACAAAAAAAATTTCTTTTTTAATCAAAAATAAAATCAAAACATGCAGATTAAACAGATGGACAAATCCATTGAAAGCAATAACTCTACGCTCTCTCTCAACTTTGAAATCCCCTGCGAAGTCGCCGAGGAAGAAATTGAAAAAGAGATCCCGGATGAAATTTCTAGGTTGCTAAGGCACGAGGAAAGGATCATTCAACCTCATAAAGAACCTCTAGAAGCAATCAACTTGGGTTCTGAGGAAGATAAAAAAGAAGTAAATATCGGAGCTTCACTTGACAGCAACGTCAAGAGCAAACTGATAGTTCTTCTCAAAGAATATGTTGATGTGTTCGCTTGGTCTTACCAGGACATGCCGGGTTTGGATACCAACATCGTGGAGCATCGCTTGCCGTTAAGACCAGAGTGTCCGCTAGTTAAGCAGAAACTGAGAAGAGTTCACCCTGAAATGGCTGAGAAAATCAGATAGGAAGTTCAAAAGCAGCTCGACGCTGGTTTCCTAATCACTTCTGAATATCCTCAATGGTTAGCCAACATAGTGCCCGTCTCCAAGAAGGACGGAAAGGTCAGAATGTGTGTTGACTACCGGGATCTGAATAAAGCAAGTCCGAAAGACGATTTCCCACTACCGCATATCGACATGCTAGTGGATAGTACTGCCAAATTCAACGTCTTTTCCTTCATGGATGGTTTCTCTGGTTATAATCAGATCAGAATGGCTCCCGAAGACATGGAGAAGACATTTTTCATCACGCCATGGGGCACCTTTTGCTACAAAGTAATGCCGTTTGGATTAAAGAATGCAGGCGCAACTTACCAAAGGGCAATGACTACTCTCTTTCACGACATGATGCCAAAGAGATCGAAGTCTACGTAGACGACATGATAGCAAAGTCTGATACAAAAGAAGAGCATATAGAATATCTCTTAAAGTTGTTTCAATGATTAAGAAATTCGCTCAATCCTAACAAATGCACCTTTGGGGTAAGATCTGGAAAACTCCTAGGTTTCATCGTCAGTCAAAAGGGAATTGAAGTGGACCCTGACAAAGTCAAGGCTATTCAAGAAATGCCTACGCCACGTACGGAAAAGCAAGTAAGAGGATTTCTCGGACGGTTGAATTACATCTCGATTTATCTCTCGATAATCGCACTACCAGGCTTCTCCTCAAAAATCAAAGGTTGTGTGGATGTAAGATTGCCAAAAGCATTCGACAAGATCAAGGATACCGCCGTAACCACCAATACTAATCCCTCCAGTAGAAGGAAGACCCTTAATCCTGTACCTTACCGTACTAGAAGAATCCATGGGTTGTGTACTTGGACAACAAGACAACCGTAAGAAGGAGCATGCCATCTACTACCGAGTAAGAAATTCACAGTGTGAAACTCGTTACTCTATGCTCGAGAAAACATGTTGCGCTTTGGTGTGGGCTTCGAAACGTCTTCGCCAGTACATGATCAATCACACAACTTGGTTAATATCCAAAATGGATCCTATCAAGTACGTCTTTGAAAAGCCTGCCTTAACAGGGAGAATCGCTCGATGGCAGATGTTACTATCCGAATATGACATCGAAGACCGCTCGAAGCGGTCAAAGGAAGCGTTCTCGCCGATCACTTGGCTTATCAGCCGCTTAACGAATACCAATCTCTCAAATTTGACTTCCCCGACGAGGATGTTATGTACTTAAAGATGAAAGATTGTGACGAACCGCTACACGGAGAAGGACCAGATCTAGAATCCAGATGGGGCCTAGTCTTTGATGGAGCAGTTAACATTTTTGGCAATGGAATTCGGGCAGTCATCATCACTCCCGAGGGTTCTCATATCCGTTTTCCATGATTGTTATTCGACTGTACTAATAACATAGCAGAATATGAAGCATGCATCATGGGTATTGAAGAAGCCATCTACTTGAGGATCAAGATCCTTGACATATACGGAGATTCAGCCCTCGTGATCAATCAAATCAAAGACAAGTATGAAACTCATCATCTTGGTCTAATTCCTTACAGAGATTATGCAAGACGGTTGTTGACTTTCTTCAACAAAGTAGAGGTGCATCATATCCCTCGAGATCAAAATCGAATGGCAGACGCCTTGGCTACTCTATCTTCCATGTTCAAAGTCAACGATCGGAACGATATGCCCAGAATTCGCATCAGACGCCTTGAAAGACCTGCATATGTCTTTGCAACTGAAGCAGTCTTTGATGATAAACCGTGGTTCCACGACATCAAACGTTTCCTTCAAACACGAGAGTACCCACTCGGGGCATCGTACAAAGATAAGAAAACTCTAAGGAGGCTTTCCAGGAATTTCTTCCTCAATGAAGATGTCCTATACAAAAGAAACTTCGACATGGTTCTGCTCAGATGCGTCGACAGACAGGAAGCAGACACAATCATCCATGAAGTACATGAAGGGTCCTTTGGAACCCATTCAAACGGGCATGCAATGTCTAGAAAAATCTTGAGAGCAGGATACTATTGGATAACGATGGAATCGATTCCTGTAAACACGTCAGAAGATGTCACAAGTGCCAGATCTACGCAGATAAGATCCATGTGCCACCGACTCTACTCAACATTCTCCCTTCTCCGTGGCCTTTCTCCATGTGGGGCATTGACATGATCGGGATGATCGAACCAAAAGCGTCCAATGGACATCGCTTCATTCTAGTAGCCATTGACTACTTCACCAAATGGGTCGAAGCAGCGTCTTACGCCAATGTTACCAGACAAGTGGTTGTGAGGTTCATCAAGAACAACCTCATTTGCCGGTATGGAATCCCAAGTAATATAATTACAGACAATGGATCTAACTTGAACAACAAAATGATGACAGAACTGTGTGAGGAATTCAAGATCGAGCATCATAACTCGTCTCCTTACCGGCCAAAGATAAATGGCGCTGTTGAAGCGCCAACAAGAACATCAAAAGATCGTCGTAAGATGGTCATCACCTACAAAGAGGCACGAAATCGCCATTTGCTGCATGGATATCGTACTTGACGCACTTCAAAGGCAACTCCCTTTTCTCTAGTATACGGCATGGGCGGTGCTCCCGTAGAAGTTGAGATCCCATCAATGAGAGTTCTCATGGAAACTAAGCTATCCGAGGCCGAATGGTGTCAAAGCGGATCGACCAATTGAACTTAATTGAAGAAAAGCGCTGACCGCTCGTGTCACGGAAAACTCTATCAAAGAAGAATGAAAAAGCTTTCGACAAAAGGTCCGACCTCGTGAATTCGAGAAGGCGACCTCGTGCTTAAAAGATTCTCTTTTCAACGATTCTAGGGCAAATGGACTCCTAATTACGAAGGCCCATACATCGTCAAAGAAGCTTCTTTGGCGGTGCTATGACTCTCACAACCATGGACGGTGATGAACTCCGCATCCTGTAAATCTGATGCGGTTAAGAAATACTTTGTCTAAAAACAAAAACAACTCGGTAAGTTGAAAACCGAAAAGGGCGGCTTAGGCAAAAAAGAGCGTCTCGGTGGATTGAAAACCGGAAAAGGCGATCCAGGCAAAAATTAGAGACTATAAACAGAAATTATCCTGATAGATTGAAAACCTGAAAAGGAAATCTAGGCAAAAACAAGGATACAAAAAAAATGACAAAGTAACTGCAGTTAGTCTGTATTTTGTCCATATGAAGAATTTCCCATCAACGGATCTTCAATCAACTCTTCTGAAGCAACAAGCACAGTTGGAACTCAAAGTTGTTAGGGATAGTAGTGGTTATTTGCTTTCAATGTAGCCTTTTCCCAATACATTATCATTTCCAACTTTTGTAAATAGCTCATGGAATCATGCATTTGGCTGATTACCATTCTATCAATAAAACTTGAGCTTTGTGCCTTTTGTTTGCAAATCCTGCTTTATTCTGTTCTGCAAAATAACGCTTTTTATTGTGAAAATCACTTTTTGAAAGAAAAATGTTTTAAATGAATTTTTACTTCAAAATTTTGAAACAAAAGCAAAAATTTCCTTTGAACTATGAACACGGAAAAAACTTCAACAGTTTTTCCAAGAATGTTTCGGTCTCCGAAGGATAAAACAACTGCTACAGCACTCTGATCTTCTCTCAGAAATCATCAAAGGACGGTATTCTTATTCCAAAAAATAATCCCCAACCAAGTTGCCAATGAAGTGCCTTTCTCGAAAGTTTAAAGCCGCAACTCAAAATCTTCATTAGTGAACATCGCACCATTCTTGCAAATTTCACCGAGTATTTGTTCGAACGTGACGTGGTCCTTTTCCCAAATATCCCTTTAAGTGTCTTTGTCAAGTATTGTTAGCATAACATTCATGACATTCATACATAATAGCATCATTCATTGCATTTTGCATTCCTCGAAATGTTTGTTTCCACATCATGGTGTAAATCACACTTACTCATGTAAGTACAAGTCTATCGGAGAGTATCTCCCAAACGGAAAAGATACATTTTCCCTTTTCCGTGAGTCCCCAAACAGAAATGCATTTTCTTCTCTCCACCACATTCCCAGTGAGATCATTCCTCATTAGGAATAATGTCTTGATTGATTTTTTCTTTCAGTTCATTCTGGATAGAACACATCTATAATCAACAAAGCAATAAGCAATAGCCTCATCATCGTGCTTATCTTTCTCTTCATTCGTAAAATTGTCATAAAATTTGTTTTCTCGACAAAGTCAAAATCATGACTATACGAGAGATTTCCCGACAGTTGTCTTTCGTCTAAAGAAAACCGTGCCTTCAATCAAAATGCGCATCTTCTCAAAAGAGAGATCTTCGGCAAGACTTTATCCAAGAAAATAGAAACTCATTGGAGTTCTATTTCTTTCACTGTCTGTTATTCACAAAAGCTGAATACAGAGCAATGTTCTAAAAGATTTACCTTGTTATAGTTATCACTTTGCTGATAATTGGTAATATCTTTAAAACACATTTTGAGATTTGTTTCCTTCATTTTGTTTGATATTCACAAAGCTGAATATTTAACAAAATTTCTAAAAGATTTACCTTGTTATAGTTATCACTTTGCTGATGATTGGTAATATCTTCAAAACTCATTTAAAATTTGTTTTCTTTCACCTGTATGTTATTCACAAAGCTGAATACACAGCAACTCATTTCTCAAGATTTACCTTGTTATAGTTATCACTTCGCTGATAATTGGTAACATCTTCAGAACTCCTTACCATGAACTATCACAAGACTGATAATTGGTAATGTCATTCTCATTTACCTTAAACATTGTCACAAGGCTGACAGAAGGTAATCTCTCTGTTTCCGAAACGAAACAAACATTCACATGCTTTGTGAATCATTCTTCCCCCCAGCAGGGACGTATCCACAAAATTTTCCCCACCATGTCATTCCTTCGATAGTTATCTGGGTGAAACTTTTATAATCATTTTGCATCATCCGCATTTTTGGTATCTTAGGTCCAAAATTTGCGTATTCTGATATTTAAGTCTCTTTACACCTATCAAAACGAAGATATTCATCTTCATCTCTCAGTTAAAGAAACTTAAATAGGGCATCTTCATACCCCAATTTTGACCTAATATACCACCTTACATTGGCATCATTGCATCACTAACAATTAAACATTAATCGGTGTAGCGATCCAGGTCAAAATTAGGATTTCATCAGATTTTCATCTGAATCAAGAGACAATCAAATTAGGGTTTGAGTTTTTCTCACCACATTTGATCTATCTTGATCAAATCATCAGCCTCTGATCATCAGATACCCATTTCTCTCATAGATCAATCAAGGATCGACCAATTAGGGTTTTGATCGGGCATAGGCATTCTCTGATTTTTTGAGCAAGGAATGACTTTTTTGGATAGAGATTGGTCATTATATCTTAGATACCACATGTTGACTTAATTTCTGGATTCAGAACATCACAGAGGTTCACGACTTCATCGATCAATTTCGAAGCGTCGATGAAAATTCATTTAAAAGTCAAACTTTGACTTTTGATCAAATTTTCAAAACAAAACTTTTCCAACATCAAAATACTTCAAATGATCCATCATGATCATAAAAATCAAAGAATTTGAAAAGTCAACAAAAGTCAAAAGTTTTATACTTAGAAATTTTTCTAAGTGTTGAAATTTCTTACTTTTTCCAAACTTCATGCCATTTTTTCACCTAGTTCCAATTTGAATTGGAAAAAACTCAAAACATGAAAGTTGTAGCTTGTGAAAAAATATTTCCAAAATGTCCAAGAACTCTCAAATCCATGGAGTCTAGCTATGCTTTTGAAATTGAAACATAAGGCTCCATGAAACTTGATTTTCAAAAGTAAAAACATCAAATTATAGGTCATTTTGTGTTTTTCTCATTTAGACCACTTGCCACCATGCCAAATGAGTCATCAAACTGATAAATATCAGCCTAGAGTAATAATTGAGAGGATTGGATCAAATTGTAAAAATTGAAGCACATGGTGAAAAAAGGAAGTTTCCTTTTTTGGCAATTGTCATTCTTGCCCCTTAAGCAATCCATGATTCATCCAATTGCCATGTCCTTGTTGCCTAACAAATCAGAACTTTTGGCCTATAAAAGGATCACCAATTCAAGTTCAACTTACACCAAAGCATCACAAATCCATGCTTTCCTTCCACTTTCTTCAAATTCAAGCATTATAGTTCAATTTGCCAAAAATTGCAATTTTCAAATTTAGCAAGAACTATGATAAACTTTGGTGTCTAACATATCATAATATCCATATGGAATCTGTTTAAACATTAAAATCAAGCTAGATCAAGCTAAAAACTTTCACTTTCCATGCTTTCACAACTTTCAAAGCGCCCAAGCAATCGAATTTGGAGTTAAGCTTGATCAAGCGTGATCAAATCACTCAAACAGATCCCTATACATCATGTATATGATCCGTGCCATTAAAATCTAAGCGTAGCACGATTTCTATCAAAATCCATTGCCATTTTTGAACTGTGCGGTGGACTTGGCTGGATTGATTGGAAAGGATTCAAGCAAGCGACTATCCTCACAACTTCCATACATGCCGTTGGTGCTCAGCGGTCATAAAACAACAATGGAAGCACTTAAATCCAGTTTTCGATTCTCACTTTCACAGGTAAGAACACGAAATCCATTCTCATAATTCCTTGCATCCTTTTGAAAAAACTCACGGCCATTCTCTTTCTGCACTAATAACGATCATTAACCCTCAAAAAAATCCAAGAATCATCAAACCTTTATCATTTAATTTGAGTTTTTGATTAGGGTTCTTAGTGTTCTTGAAACCAAAATGTTCGGGCTTAAAATAAATGAAATTAACAATTGCTATCATGTTCGTTGTGCAAAATCGATCAAGTTTCATTTTTATATCATTCAATTTGGTTGAGAAACGAGGATTCTAGCTAGGATTTGGATTTCTGAAAATCAAAATCATGAAGAACATTACGCGCGTGTTCTTCATCATTTTCCAATTTAAATTTTCAAACTTTCCAATCTCATATCAACGCGTGTCATTGTCCACTAAAACACGGCGTTTGGTCTAGTGGTTGCTTGCTTGGTCTTAAGTTTCTTTGCCACGCGTCCCACCTCATGGTCATGGGTTCAATACCCACGGGACCATTCTTTTTACAACTTTTCAAATTTTTCATGTTTTTACAAAACTTCCACAATTTTTGATCAATCAAAACTTCTCATTTTGAGATGATTTTTTAAACACTTGTCAACAAATACATCTATTTTATGATAGTGCAAAATTTTCAGAAAAAACTTTCATCTGATTAAATTTTAATCGAGCCGAAAACGACGTTCTGAACACTTTTCAAACCTCCTTAAAAGGTGAATTTTTCAAGTTTTCGACTTCCGATTTTTTCAAAACTTTTCATAAATGAACCTCACCTTTCAAAACATTTTCAAATCATTTTTCAAAACTTTTTTCATCAAAACTTACATTTTTACCATGATCGATCCAATTTGAACGATAAAATCAAATTCGTTCTTTCTCGAATTTCTCAATCGATCTTGGGCCACCCTTATGGTGTAAGTCCCAATCCTTTATGTACATACTTAGTTTTACTTGTACATACTCAAATTATCATTGTCAATATTCAAACATAAACAAATTTCTTTCGTTTGTTTTCATTTGTTTGTTTATACACCGATACCATTGGTATTGAAAGGAGCATTATTCCCTGTGAAACTGCTTTCAAACCAATGGGCCTCCTTCACGGTGTAAGTCCCATAACATTCTTTTGTGTACATAATATTTCTTTGTACATATCAAATTCTTTTCAAAACACATACAAATTTTTATTTGTACATAACACAGATACTTCTTTTTCAAATACTTTTTATCTGTACATAATACAGATACCTTTTACAGATAAACTTCAATCTATCATTTTCGTTTCATCTGTACATTTTACACTGAATACCATTGATTTTGAAAGAAGCATTATTCCCTGTGAAACTTTTCAAATCAATGGGCCTCCCTTATGGTGTAAGTCCCCCTCCTATGTACATCCACCCTTCTGTACATAAATACTGTTCGTGTACATATTCATTTCCTTGTACACAGTTCAAACTTGTAAATAATCAAGTTACGCTCGTTTTTTTAACGTTCGTTTCACAGACACTTGTTTATATTTCATAAACTGCTGTAAATAAACATCATGCATTGTTTATATTTCCTTCATAAACTCCTGTGAATACATATCACACACACACTTGTTTATACAAATTGTCTAATCATAACATAACAATTAGACTAATCAATAGGTTCCCCACAGTATAGCCTCCGCTTGGGCTTCATACAAGATAATTTATCTCCAACAGAGTCTAGCCTTCTCTTGGGCTTTGTACAAAGAAAACTCTCCCCATAGAGTTTAGCCTCCGCTTAGGTATAAGACAAGACTCCCTGAGTCGACCTCCTCTTGGGCTTCGTTCAAAGAACTCCTCATTGAGTTTAGCCTTCTCTTGGGCATCATACAATGAAAGAGATAGGAAATCTCTTAAAAGCCTCATATTGGGCTTCCAATACAAGGAATCACCCGCGCTAAGATAGAACCCTGAAAGGATGGTTTCCCGGTGAAATCACTTTCAAATCCCCCAGAGAGTAAATTTCCCGGTGAAATTGCTCTTATTCAGAAAAGGATGGTTTCTCGGTGAAATCCCTTTCAAGCCAAAGCCAGCCATACCCTATAGCTTCCTCTTGAGCTTCATACAAGGACCCTCGATGACCCTCGATGACCCTCGATAACCCTCGGAATGCCTCCTCTTGGGCTAACAATACAAGGACCCACGGGCTTCTTAAAAGCATCCCTTTAATCCAATCAATTTCTCCTTGAGATTCAGACATTTATCATCTCTATGGAAGAAGTATCTCCTCTATCACATCACATCACATACAACAAAAAACTTTTCAAAACTTTTCAAAACTTTTCAAACTCTTTTCAAACAAAAAAAACATCTCTTAATTGTAAGTGGTAACGCTTGTACACTCAAGCAAAACACCCAATACTTACAGTCAAAAGATTCAATCATCTTTTTCACACATCTTTCTTAAACATGTAAGTGGTAACGCTTGTACACTCAAGCAAAACACCTAATACTTACAACGAAAGATTTTTATCAATCAAAATTTTCAAAAATGTATGTGATGAAATAGATTAGATACATTTTTCATTAAGATGACATTTGTCTGTCTCTTAATAACATCCCGTTGCTTTCCACTAGCATAAGTGGGAACTACGATTGCTCTGACTTTCTCAATATCCCTTTGAGAATACGTAGGCACAAGGTCTCATCCTTGGCGAGCAAATTTCTTTCTCCCTCAGACCAAACAAACCATAGAACCCTGTAGGTCCGAGCTACAAATGCTCTGATTCCCACTAGGGGATATGTATGCAGAAGATCCACAGATCTTTGCGAGCACAATAATAATAAACGCTAGAATCCCACACAATCTGTTTCTTAAAATCCCAAAGGAGAAACTTTCCCAATCATAGAAATAGCAATTAAAACACACAAACATATCAAACGTATTCATATATAAAGCTGTAGATAACTACATATATTTAGGGTGCTCCATCTATTCCCTTTATATAACAATCCCCCTTACTCAGAATCTCCCCAATACGTTGCGTCTAGTTTGCGCTAGTCGTTACGCATATCAATATCAATTGAGGGTATTTCAGCTTTCCCCTTTTTCATAATCATTAAATCATCTTTCTTGTGTTGAAAATAATAAAGCTTGATGCTCGCGACATCTTTATAAACAAATCAAAAGATTTAAATCGTTTCGAGCCAGAGAATCCGAACACCATGTTCGCATCCTCTAGCGCGTCACCTTTTAACGCGAACAATGCCGAGCATCCTCCTTCTTAGATGGAGCATGAGGATATGGTAAGTTTTGTACCAGTAAAGTGACAACCTTCTCCTTTCCCCTCTTCAACTTCTTCTTCTTCTCTTCAACACTTTCTTTTTCAACTACACCATTTTCAACAACATCATTTTCAACTACAACGTCCTCACCATTATTTCCAACTACAACTTCCTCCACAACTATCTCTTCATCAATTTCTTCTTCATATTCATCTTGCTCTTTTCCATTCTTTGATTCTTTCTTTGTCTCATTAACAACTCTACCACTCCTAGTCACGATTGCTTTACAATGCTCCTTAGATTTGTTTGAGTAGTTGCCGAAAACGACGGCGAGACACTTTGATCGGAATTTTTTTTTTGCTAATTGTCCCAATTCAGTCTCTAAATTTTTATCGATGCTTCCGTGATATTTTTGTTGGCCATTGAAGCTTGCATGAATTGAGCAAGTGTATCTTAAATGTTTGAACTTCTAGCTTGATTTTTAGGTTGAGCTTGAGCTTATGTTTCACTTTGGTAAGGATTTTGTCTTTCTTGATTGTTTTTGTTGTCTTGTCTCCATCCACCTTGATAACATTGGTTACCTCTTTGTTGGTAACCTTGGCCTTTATTTCGATAAGGAGGTATTTATTGATATCCTTTCCCTTGATTATCCATGTAATTTGCTTCTTCATCAACTGGAGGACAAAACCCGGTCTTGTGATTACCTTTGTATAATTCATAACTAGCACTTTGTTCAGTTGGCTTCCTAGATGATCCTTTAATTTCCATGATTTGTTGTGGAAGTCTTTCCATTTTCTTGGTCAATTCTTCCAATTGCTTTGCAAATAATTTGTTTTGGGCCACAAGTGCTTCATTACTAGAACAAATTTCAAGAGCTCATGTTTTCACTTGCACATTCCCTTGATCATTTTGAACTTGGTGGTCATTTATTCCCATCTTCTCAATGATTTGAATGGATTCAAAAGGTGTCTTAGCCATTAATGAACCTCCCGCCGTAGCATCCAACAACAATTTATGTTGAGGTTGGAGACCATTTAAAAAAATGTGAGTTTGAGTGATTTCCTCAAAACCATGACTTGGGCATTTTCTAAGCATAGATTTGTATCTCTCCCGAGCTCTATTAAAAGGCCCATTAACACATTGCGAGAACACCGAGATCGCGGTTTTAGCTTCCATGAATCTGGATTGAGGAAAAAATCTGTCATGGAATTTATCCTCTAGCACGTTCCAATTCATCATTGTTTTTTGTGGTTGGTCTATAAACCAATCCTTTGCTTTCCCTACCAAAGAGTGAGGAAAAAGCCTTTGAAAATATTGTTCTTCTTCGGCTTCCGGAGCTCCGGACGCACCCGCAATTTCATAGAACTTTCTGAGGTAAGTGTAAGGATCTTCATGGTCATGACCATGAAAAGGATTTTCGTAGAGGATTTGGAGTATCCCTGTCTTTATTTCAGTAAACCTCACATTGGCTAGGCCAGCAAGCTGAGCTGTGTGACAGGGGCTATTTACACAAGGGCCTCTCGGTGGTTATGGTGGTGATGGATCCGCCATGATGACTTCTCCCAACACTTTTGGTGTAGAAGAAGTAGATGCTTTTCCTCTTGCTTGTCTTTGTCTAGTTAGCCTTTTACTTCATTTAGCACCACTATTAAGTCTTCTTGTCGTCCTTTCAATTTCGGATCGAATAGGAGTTGATCCACCGAAACACTTCCTCGCATAAACTATACTCTAAAAATGCTAACCACACAAATAGAAACAAAGAGAGAGATTAGTAGATAAATTATCTTAAAACACAAAAACTATTGCAATGTTTGCAATATCAAACACCAATCCCTGACAACGGCTCCATTTTGTTGTACGCATTTTCTGATACAAGTATTTTTAATTATCATTTTACACAGGGATTGGTGTGATATCACTTATGTTCGATAGTTCACGTGTATTTCAAGATTTGGTTACAAAAGGGTTTTGTTTCCTAGTCATAAGTTTCAAGTAAACAAGTTTAGTTTTCTTTCCAAAAGAGAGTTGTTTGGATTAACGAGAGTTTTGGTTGGTTTTTAGATTGTAAAAGCATGTCAAGATTAATTTCAATAACCTAATTTCATATAGATTCAATTAACCAAGTGAATGAACTAGTTGATAATCGATATAATTACGTATCCTCTCAATATTGTTGATTTCAAACCAATGTTGTGAGTGTTATCATGTTAATCTTTAGATGATATCTCACTCTAACTATTGACATGATAATCTTTAAGTTCAATACAAGTAAATACTAACTCAAAAATCTATATCTAGTATGAAATATATTTCTCAATCATGATCCAAAGAGAAAAGTACAAGTAAAAAAAAGATATTCAACATATATATATTTATATATATATATATATATATATATATATATCATCAACCAAGTTCATACACCAAAAGATCAAAATAAATACATAAAAGTTAGGTTAACTACCTCTAATCTTGACACAAAGAAGTTTAGCTACTCATTCTCATGGTTGCTTCACT
Source organism: Vicia sativa (assembly GCA_021764765.1). Lineage (NCBI taxonomy): Eukaryota > Viridiplantae > Streptophyta > Magnoliopsida > Fabales > Fabaceae > Vicia > Vicia sativa. Next base: position 94,487,097 of record CM038794.1, on the reverse strand, counting down.
TGCAAGAAATGGAGTGATAATGAACAAAGAAGAAAACTAGCAAAGATTCAAGGTTTTTCTCTTATGTTTTTTAGTTAAAATCCTCAATAATGAAGGAAAGAATGTTCTCTGGTTTTTTAGGTCTGATTTGGTGAGGAAATGAGGGAGTGGTTGAGGAAAATATCTAAGCATGGGTCTATGTACTTTTTCTGATTTCGCCGACTATGCTTAGCCCACTTTATTGCACTAAGCGCGACCTACATTACAGCTAACGACTTCAAAAGCTCCAGGTCATGCTTGAACCACGCTAAGCGCGCCCTGAAGGTTGATCCACCCTCCAAAAATACCTTGAAATTGCTCCTTAAGCTCTCCTAGCTTCATTGAATCCATGCTTGAAGGTAGAATTACCAAAAACCTACAAATTAAACATAAACAAAGTTAAATAATAGATTATAAACAAAAACTACATAAAAACATAAATATATCGAAATACTATATAAAATACTACTAATCAATCAAAAGACATTGTAAAGGACCACAAAGATCAACACACTCAACATATCAGCACCCCACAAGGTATCTCTCCACTACTCAACTCTACCTCTCCTCCTAATCCCTCCTTCTGTTCCAATGAACTTACCATATCTTCCTGCATTCTTGTTGTTGAATCTTCCCAATATCCCTCTATTCATAGCAATCCACCTGTGTCTAATCCTGTCCAGAACAACCACTAAATGCTCACTAGAGCCAGAACTAGTCACTCTAGGATAAAAGTCTTTATTTCTCAAACTGAGTCTGAACCATCTAGATATAAACAAGCTCTTTTTCAACCATCTTGGGCTCAAGCTATGCAACTTGAATTTGATGCTCTTCAGAAAAATAGGACATGGACTCTTTCCTCGTTTCCACTTGATAGAAGAGTCGTGGGATGTAAGTGGGTATTCAAGCTTAAGGAAAATGTTGATGGTAGCATCAATAAATATAAAGCCAGGTTAGTGCTAAAAGGGTTTCACCAGGAACAACGGTTTGATTTCACAAAAACCTTTTATCATATGGTTAAACCCACCACCATTATAGTAATTCTGACTTCGACCTTAACATACAACTGAGATATACAGCAGATTGATGTCAATAACGCTTTCCTTAATGGAAAATTACATGAGGAAGTTTACATGACTCAACCCCAAAGCTTTGTCTGCTCTGACAAGAATCTTCTATGCAAGCTCCACAAAGGTATCTATGTGTTAGTTCTATGGATTGGCAGCAACTTTGGTAAAACATTCTGCTTAGAAAACGTCATGAAAAATACTGAAGTAGCAGATGTCCTTACATGTGAAACTGATAGAAGTAATTGAAGTGAAAATTTTTTAGGGAGTCAGTTTGTTTTTTATTTTTATGCTTCGACTAAGGAAGCTTGAGAACGCCTTCAATTGTATAATTGGAGATTTAATATCCTGATTTCATGGAGAAAAGACAGGAGGCGCAGAAGACTTGTGAGTAAAGCAACCCTAGTTGTTGTTACTCTATTTAAAGGCTGCAACCCTTGTTTTGCAGTTTGGCCGTTCCTGATTTAGAAGTCTATATTTTAATTGTTGGTTGTTTATTATTTTGGTCGTTAATTTTTCATTGTGAGCCTCTCTCGTATTTCTACTTGAGTAGGAAGTTTTCTTTGAGTTGTAAGTTGTTAATCACCATAAGCTTTGAAGCGAGTGTGATTGTGTGTCTTTGAAGAGTGTCTTCAGTTTTGATTTTCTTGAGTGTCATAGTGCGTGACTTAGGGAGTGAGCAAAGGTTCTCATATCTAAGTGTGGTATCTTATGTAGAAGGGTCATTGGGTAGTCTAATTATGTGAAGAGTGTAAACAAGGAAGGTTTACTCTGAATTAATATTGTTGATAGTGAACTTCATCCCTGGCTTGGAAGCCCCTAAACGTAGGTTGGTTAGAACCGAACTGGGTTAACAATTCTATGTGTTTTTATTGTTTTCTGCACTCTTTAAACTTTGTTCTACTTAGCCGTGTTCATAGCAGATATAAGTTTCGTGACATTACATTTGACATCTCATATCTGATACTAGAATTTCAATTGGTATCAGAGCAGGCATCATGCTCTGTCTCTGGGTAAGATCTAGGGAAGATACTTTCTAATAACATGGACAAGGAGGCAATATTTTTGAATAGACCACCCATTTTGGATGGTTCTAACTATTATCTTTGGAAGCCTCGTATGGTAGCTTATATAATGTACTTAGACAATAGGGCTCAGAAGTTTATTTTGAAAGGATGGACACATCCTTTCATTATTGGAGTTGATAATCAACCTACTGGTGAGCTAAAGCCTAAAGAAAACTGGTCAAAGGAAGATGATGAACTGGCTCTTGCCAACTCAAAGGCCTTAAATTCTATATTCAGTGAAGTTGAAAAAAACATCTTCAGACTTATCAATACATGTGAGGTGGCCAAGGATGCTTGGGAAATTCTCATAACTACTCATGAAGGCACTTCCGAGGTTAAAATGTCAAAACTGCAGTTGCTCACTGTAACGCCCCGAATTTAATTAATTATTTAATTAAATTATATACGGATTTAATTATTGGATTATTACATTAAAGTTTGATTTTATTCGGTTAGTTGAAGAATTAATTAAGTTGATTATGTTGAAGAAATAACATTATAATGTATTAGTATTTTTGTAATTATTAATTAAATGTGGATGAGTTAGTTATAGAGGTGAAATAGCATTTTGAGGAGTAATAGTTAGTAGACCTAATAAGAGTTTAGTGGCCCATTAGTATTTTAAGTGGCTTAAGTAGTAGTCGGAAGTGGCATTATAAAGGAAACAAAACAAACACCAGGTACAGTAGCAGTAGAAAGGAAAAATAAGAACACCATATACAGTAGCAGGAGAGAAGAAAGAAGAGGAAAAATTGGGAATAAGGGTTTGCTAGAAGTTGTGGAAAAAGCTCAAATTGCAGTCCGTTAGTTGCTGTTTCCGATCAAGTTTTTCGAACTCTCTTCAATCCAAAGGTAAGGGGTGGGGTTCAACTTGTATAATCAATTGCATGATGATTTTTATGTGGGATTTAGGGTGTATAAATTCACTGTAGATTCGATGTTTTGTGATGAAATTGATAAATTAGTGTAAAAAATATAGTTGTCTGTTGTTGTTGTTGTTGTTGTTGTTGCTGGTATTGTATTGGTGTGATTATGTGTGTAACTAACTATATTGGTAGATAGAAGTTGTATTTTTGGAAAATAAGTTGATTCTTGGTTGAACTGTTAGAACACATAGTGTTGGAAAAATAAGGAAAATGATGAAGAAGATAAAGTTGTAAGGGGATGGCAAGGTTTAGGTAGTTATTTTAGCATTACTTTTAGGAACTTTTTAAGTATGATGAACACATGTGCTAGTAGTATAGTTGGAGTCATAATAATAATTATAATAGTGAATTTAGCATGTGTTCTGTCGCAAACAAATACCCATAGCAGAATAAATAGCAAACTAGTTTTGTTGGGTATAATTGATGTCCAGAAGTTCTGATGGTGCAGAACTTCTGATGATCCTGAACTTCTGATGATGAAAAAGTTCCAGATGGGCAGAAGTTCTGATGGTGCAGAACTTCTGATGGTCCAAAACATCTGATGGTGCAGAAGTTCTGATGGGTAGAATTTCTGATGGTGCAAAACTTCTAATGGTCCAGAACTTCTGATGGTGCAGAAGTTTTGATGGACAGATGTTATGATGGTGCAGAATTTCTGATGGTCTAGAACTTCTGATGGTGCAGAAGTTCTGATGGGCAGAAGTTTTGATGGTGCAGAACTTCTGATGGTCTAGAACTTTTGAAGGTGCAGAAGTATTGATGGGCAAAAGTTCGGATGGTGCAGAACTTTTGATGGCCCAGAACTTTTGATGGTGCAGAAGTTCTGATGGGCAGAAGTTCTGATGGTACAAAACTTCTAATGGTCCAGAACATCTAATGGTGCAGAAGTTCTGATGGGCAGAAGTTCTGATGGTGCAGAACTTCTGATGGTCCAAAAGTTCTGATGGTGCAGAAGTTTGATGGGCAGAAGTTCTGATGGTGCAGAACTTCTGATGGTCCAGAACTTATGATGGTGCAGAAGTTCTGATGGTCCAGAAGTTCTGATGGTGTAGAACTTCTGATGGTCCAGAACTTATGATGGTGCAGAATTTCTGATGGTCTAGAACTTCTGATGATGCAGAAGTTCTGATGGGCAGATGTTCTGATGGTGCAGAACTTCTGATGGTCCAGAACTTCTAATTTTGCAGAAGTTCTGATGGTACAGAAATTTTGATGGTCCAGAACTTCTGATGGGGAAAAAGTTCTGATGGGGAAGAAGTTCTGATGGTGTAGAACTTCTGATGGTGTAGAACTTTTGATGGTTCAGAAGTAGAAACTTCTAAAACAGGGTATGAGCCGACGCATAACTTTCATGAGTTGACTCATGTTTTTCCCAGAACCATGATCCGAAGCATGGAGAAGGCGTGCGCCTTCCCAGGCGCTGCCAGATCATAATTTTCCACTCATGAGCCGACTTAAGGACTCATGAGTCGGCTCATGCAGGCTGTTTTGAGGAATTTTCTTATTTCTAGATGTTCCTCACTTTTACCTGTTTGAAGCATGATTATTGTTGATGATGATTTGCTTAATGAAAAATGTGATGATGTTAATGACTATGTTTTACCTCCGATGTTTGGTAAATAAAAGGACTAGTATATTTTGGTGAATATTAATCCGTTACCGGAATTGATAAAATTATGAATATTGTTGATATGCTTATTTTAATTGAATGCATGATTTTGGAGATTAATGAATTGTTGTTGGTGATTTTCATAATGCAAAATATGTTGTTGTTGATTGTTTTACCTTGGAGTTTGGTAAACGAAATGTTGTGGGCCTATGCCTATATGACGAGTTGATGTTGTTGTTGATCGTTTTACCTTGGAGTTTGGTAAACGAAACATTGAGGGCTTATGCCTAAATGATGAGTTAATGTTGTTATTGATTGTTGATGTTGTTGTGTATGTGAGTCGTGTCCATTGAGTCACATATGTCAGCATAAGTGAAGGGGGTTGTAGCCTCGGCCTTAATGACAACTTGTTGATATCCATAATGGAAATGATGATGGCCTCTAATTACAGGCAATAGCGATGGGGGCTGTAGCCTCGGGTACCACATGCATAAACAATGTCGAGTCGCATTCTGTTGTTTGTGTCATCGTTGTGGTTTATGTTGTTCAAGTTGTTGAGTTGTTTGGTGATGCATTAATTGTTGTTGATTTCGTGATGATGTTAATGACGATGTTTTACCTCCGATGTTTGGTAAATAAAATGACGAGGGCTTATGCCATTTTGATGATTATGACGATGTTGATGTGTTGTTGTGTGTATGTGTTGTATTATGATGATTTATGATGATAAATGATGAATTGTGATGATTTATGTGGTGATGATAAAGTGTTGATATATATAAATTAAATAGGTGATAAAGGTTATTATAATGGTTGTTATTTACTATGTTGTTTTTGTTGATTGTTATGTTGTAGTTGGTTGAAGCGGTTAATATTGTATGATTCTAGATCTAATATATTAGTTATCATACTTTTTATTATATTTTTCGATATCTCACCCTTTCTAGTTGGTTGAAGATGGAGACAGATGAAATGAGTTTCTTTATAACTTGAATGTATGCATGAAATATGTAGATTATGCAATGAAATGTAATGTCATCAATGAGAAAGATGTGATGAAATACAATGCAACATAATGATAGTATAAAGACATGAATCATGGATGATACGGGTAATCATAGAAACCTATCTAGTTGGGCTCCCACGATAATATTGCTCTAATCTTTCTATCTAATAATTCCCCACACAACAATTCTATGGTCTTTTTGCTAAATGTTTCTCGGAGTCTCAGATCCCCTTTTAACAAAGGCTATCATCACGCGAGAGGCCTACATGGTGATAGTATTTTCAAAAGTATACCCCAAGAAAAGTCTCTTAATGGGATACTCAAAATCTTTTGAAAGGTCCATCTAGGTTTTGGATATCCTAAAATACTTAGAGTTATAGGTCATTTGTCCAAAAATTGATGTCCCGCACTATCATGCAGGGTAACAACCTCCTTAAAACCAACAACTCTAAGCTGAATTCTTTGCTTTGATCCACAAGATATTGGAGTCAGATGGACCTAGGCTACTCAACCCCTCTATCCTAAATGTTACCTAGAAACCTAGGTATTTGGCTTATCTATGTATCAATAATCCCATCAAGATTTCCCACACAATGGATGTATAGCCATGATAATAAATAAAATAAAGAAAAATAAATAACTAAAACATAACAATAAGATAAAGTACAAAGAAGAGAGTAAAATAAAACAATAAAAAACCACACAATGAACTAAACTAGGGTTGACTCGCTTGAGAAAACTTCCCTATCAATATTTTTTTACTTATTCGGTATATACAATGAAGTCGCCACTGAGACTTATTTATTCCAAAAAGGAAGGGGAAATATCAAATAAAACCCACGAGAAAAGAATAAGATGGTCTACGAGACTAAGAGACGCAGGTTCGGGAGTCAGTTATGCAAGGGGAATGTATTAGCACCCCTCACATCCATTGTAGTCGATGGTACCCATTTAGTTCAAAGTGTGTTCGTGTAATAATGTGAAAATTTACGATCTTCTAAGGTGGAAATGAGAAAGAAAGAGAGAAGAATTGTTTTTATTATTTTTGCTCGCCTTTAGTTGTAAGAATTAGTGCCTACGTACTCCCTCTTGCAATGGGAAAGTCAGAGCGCCGTAGTCCGCTAGAAAATTATTGTTTATTGATTAATTTTAAATGAAGAGAAAAGTAAACATTTTTAAAGGAGAAGACTCGTCTAAATGCCCACAAGGTGTGATAAAGGATAAAGGACTACAGACCAACATGAGGGAGGGTTTTAGAACGCCTTTAGTACTCAAGCGGAGAAGTCGAAAACCATGGGGATAGAGGAATAACATCTCAATTATATATGAATCATGTCTAATCTTAAAAAGGGTAATAAAGGTAAAAGGCGCTAGGATGCACAAAAAGCTTGAATGAGTTAAGATTGATTGAGTGGGTGAAAAGTACCGAAATATTAGGCTATCATCTAATGATTCAAATACTAGAAATTGGATGAGTGGACTCATCCAATCGTCTATCATCCCAAAACATTATTATGAAATTAGTGAAGTAAAACGAGGTTCACGTTTATTAAGTGTTTCGAGTGAATAAAAGTATTTAGCTTATTGGGCTAACGCCAATAACCTTAAGACTTTAAATTCGGTTAAACTGTCGGGCTATCATCAAACAATTTAACCAAGTGCCACTCCACTATTTTTGACGTGGATTGAAGATTTTAGCTTATTGGGCTATCTTCCAACAATCTAAAGACTTCAAGTTTGTTTAAACCATTTGGCTATCATCTAAAGATTTAAACAAACATCATCCAAGTTTATTGTGAAAACATTTTTGGAAACAACTTGATGTTAGATCGAGGTTCGAAAAGAAGACTCGACGTTGGATCGAGTTTTATTGAAAGTATTTTAAATGCTCGGTGAATTGAGGGAGAATGAAACGGGTTATGATTAACCAAGCTATGAAACTTGATCGATCTCGAGAGAATAGCCAGGCCTACTCTCTACTATGAAACCCTTATGGAAATTAGAAACTTGGTATGTGAACCAAGGAGCGTGAGATGAAGGAGAAGCGAAATAATTGTAAACAATACAATAAAAGATAAATCGATAAAAACCCCATACAATATGGCCACACACAAGCATAAGAAATTAAACTACAAGTGTACTAGCAAAGTGGGCTAGTCTACTAAGACCACTAATTGGAACAATTAATCAAAATAGGCTCACTGTAGGAAGGCCAAGGATCAAGCGTACAAGTGTGCATGTTTGGTCATTCCGACGCTTCTAAGCTTTGTCGACTTACGGGTTTAAAATGATTCACAATTGGATATTAGTTTAAAAATGATTTTTTTTTAGTTTGTGTAAGTGACAATTAAATAAATAATAAAGTATATGCAAGCTAAATAATTATTACAAGTTTTTGGGGAGATGGATACATCAATTACAAATGGGGATTAAGAAATAAAATAAAATAAAAAGCGATAAATTAATTACAACGCAACAATGGAGCTGGATAAATTTTTTCGAATGGGGGTGAAAATAAATATAGAGAAATAAAGAATCTATTAATTATACATTGATTAAACTAATTAATCAAGTTAAGAAAAATAGATCAGTAAACTAATCTATTTTAATTAACAAACATCAACTAATTTAAACGATGTAGAAGTAATAGATTAAAATTAAAATAGAAAAATGGAATTGGAGTTGAAATAGAATCGGAAACTTGAATCTCTTTGATTGCTTACACAATAACATGCTAGTTAGTAACTAGTCGAAGACCCGTGCGTCCGCACGGGTACATGCATTCCTATCTTAGATATGCATTGCTATCTTAAATAATTTTATATGGCTTATTTGTTGTAAATATGCATTATTATTATAAAATTATTAATAATTAAAAATATTTTAAAAAAACATGTAACAAATTACTTACATGATAAATCTAATATGTCTAATAACTATAAATATTACTAATAATTATAAATATTTATAAATATATTGTTGATTAAAATAAAATAAAAAATTTATTGTCATGATAGTGACCCGTAAAATTAACGAATATCAGTGATAAAATTTATGAGATCGTAAAATTTACAATTATCACTTATTGTTTTCTTATAATAATCGTAATCAAATGTACGTTGTGAGTAATATTTATGCATGTTTTTTACTTGAATAAGTTTAGTTGTGTCCCGTGACACTTAATGTAATATTCTAATCACATTTTTAACGCAAATGAATGATAGTCTAACACCTACCAAATAACAACAAATATTAAAATTACATCAAATAAATATATTTAAATTTAAAATACAAATAAATAAAAAATTATAAATATTTCACGTGAGTGCAAAATACAAATGCATATAGTTTTTAATTAAAATATTTAATTAATATATATTTAATTTACACGGGTGCCTTCATTTATATCTTAGATCATTTGATAATACATAATTGTTTAAAATAAGTATTATGGTGATAGTGACTAATGCAGACACACAAATGAATTTATTTATATATTTCATTTGATAATGTTTGGTCACTTCTAAAAAAAAGATTATTATAGTGCTAGTGACCGTGAAATGAAAAGTTTAATTACTTTTAATAAATACCTAATTTGGTACGATAACTATTTATATTATAATATAAATACCTAATTTGATATTATATTATAATATTATAATATAAATACCTAATTTATTATAATACATGATTTATTATATTATTTTTAAATTGATATTATATTATAATAATATTAATATTAATTAATTAAAACACACCAAATTAGGTAACTTATACACAAATTTGCAGATCCAAATTTAAAATTACAATATCAATTTATTAATTAAATAGACATTCTATAAATATAAGATATTGCAATGCAATAAACATTCTATATAAATCTATTAGTAGTAAAAAAACATTCCATTTTATGATTACTATTATTAAAAAATGGACATTTATTATTGATTAATTTCATTTTACTCATTGTTAATTAGCTTTAATGGACTGATTTCATGCTATTACACAATCAAATCCTGCTAATTCAGTAATCTTTTTTTCACTGCATTAACTATGCAAACTGACCCCTGCTTGATAATATACTAATCTCAGTAGGTGAAAAACAAATCAGCTTGTTCTTAGAAACTGAAGAGAATCAAACATATATTTAATTTTGCGTGCCTTATGCAAATTGCATAAATGCTTACAAATTGCATCTGACCCCTATTCCTCAAAAGTTGAATAGAAATAGATACACAGTTACTTGCAAGTATTCAGCCATTTGTTCTCCTCTACCCACTTAAAAAACTAACTATTATTTCCTAAACAAGAAACTTTTACGTCAAGTAGGTTTGAAAATTTATAACAGCATCTTTGGCAAACTGTGCCCCCTGCGAGACTCGACCAGCACCGAGAATCAAAACTACAGCTTTCTTTTTTGGATTAGATTCCTTCATGCTGTCGTTTTCTTGAACTTTACCAAGCCTAAGTGAAAATTTATTTGCAAATCAATGATTTGATCCAGAACAGCCTTATTTGTCCGCATCAACCTGTCAAAAACAAAACATGTTGTTAAAAACACAGACAAGTGCAGCAAAATCCAATGCTCTCCACCTTAAAATTGAAAACAGGTTGACCTCATTTCAGTCACTGATTCTTCTCTGTCAAAAACAGTTCACACTTTAATGTACATTTAATCATTGTATATATGTTGACATGTGAAGTGTTAAAACCAATATTTTGTTAATACATTAAGAGTACAAACACATATATGCGAGTTTGGTTATCTAACCTGTGAGTCCAGAGCTACAAACACATCACTGGGAATTGAATAAAGGCAAAACTCATCCAGAAAAAATTGTCAAGAATCTTCTTGATTATTGACACACCAAACATTGAGCAGACCTTCACAAACAAAGATCCTATTACTATTATTAAGAAGAAACTCACATTGGGCAGACCTTCATCTTGATACAGCCAAAATCATTTTGCATACATTGAGCAACTAACAAAAACAGACCATAACACATACAGATACGTTCATTGCATTCATCAAACATGTCTAAAGAAACTATCCATAAACATCAAGCAAAATCAAAAAATTGCATGAACATTACTATTAGTTCTATGCAGCCCCTGAATACAAGCACCAAACAGAAAAACTCATCATTAAATTTACAGTTTTAGTAGAATTTGTTTAAGAGAAAGCCAACAAATCTAAGTTCATGTTTGGTTACATGCCACATCGACATTTTCCGCGTTTCTATGCACTATTATCATTATCAGACTGTAAAAATATCATTAATTAATTCATATTTATTTTACAAAATACATTAACATTCATATTTATTATTAATCTCATTTATTCTCATTTATTCATATTTATTAACATTCAATTGCCAAAATCATTCTTAATAACAATTAATAAGAATCAAGAAACTTGCTATTGTTACTTAGAAAGCATGGATTTATGTGGAAGTCAATTCTCTTAGTAATGGACAATAAGATAATAGAGTTTCGGCATGTGTTACAAAGTTGAAGGATATCTAGTTGGGTCATTTTCTCAAACAGTTGACACATAATAATGGGTAACCACAGATTAACAATGAATTCTGGAAAATTATCCATTTTTAACGCATGATGATCAGGTTAATTCTGAATTATAATAAATTGGAATGAGAGATAGATGTGAAAGTTCCACAACCCTAACAATCACAAAACTAAATGAACTTCAGAGTGAAAATGAGAGAACAAAAAGAGAGCTGAGAGATGAGTTACCATAGACAGTCCTCTTTACATTTAATCCAATACCACACACAATCTATTGCACACGACAAAAATATCAAAAGCCACATACCATTCTTCAATGCCTTGTTGTTGTAAGTGTGTTGCAGACTCGGATAGTTTGTGTCAAAATCATCGAAAAGCCGGCTGCAAAAAGAAAACTATTAACATAAAAGGGATTATTGTCAATACGTATTAACCTAACTTATCACTTGTCTAATAACATATTTACTGAAATGAAACTTAAGTATCAGTTTGTACTTACTGCATCTTATCCAGAGATCACGTGTTCCTTTACGGTTCCTCCGGAAACAACTCTACCTTCAATTACAGCTGCACTATCTTACACCGATATCGATGTAAATCATAAAACATAAAATAATTGGTTGCATCATAAAGAAAGGATGATCGGACATTTCAACTGTCTGTAAGTAATTGTATCATAAACATAATATCAATTAGAAAAATTAGTTACAAACGAACCTATTCAATCACTGGTTCGGTCAGCAGGGCTGATTTATGTCTATCCAATCATGTGTTATCTCGGCAACCTTAAGCAAAAAAAAAAAGTATTGTCAATAGAATCCATACTCCTCAGTTTGTTACAGATTACTGAGGATACGACTATGCAAGTTTAGGAGCTTACCAAGCCGTAGTTCTTCCATCAATTTCTAAATCGTTAAGAAATATATCAATTTAAACAAATATGATGCAATCAGTACAAAATAATTTGTAAGAGTTTTTCTTACTTATTCGGCTTATTTTGTTAGCTTAATAACACTGTAACCCAACTTAAAGTGGACAACCTCGTGACAGGGTGAAACCACACACCACCGGAAACGCCAGAGCCCTGAAACCGAAATCTATTTGTAAGATTTACATGATAAAAACTATGCTTCAACAGAGAAAAACTACTAACAGAGCAAGAAAACATATAAAACCAGTTTATACATTTCTATGATTCTCAACCAGCCAATAAATATTCAGCAATATCGATCAAACAAACAAAATACACAAATCCATGAGGTCAAAAAGCTCACCAACACATAGAGAATACCACTTGATGTGCTTGATTTTTTTAATCTGAATCTGCGTTTACATGATTAATTGCATCCTTTAGAACGAAAAAAGCTTTTGAATAGGAAAAAACATAAGTTGTATAACAGAAATAACATTATAACATTTAACATAAACTTCTTTGAATATTTGAATATCTATACCCTAAACTGAAAAGTTGAAACCATGTATATCAACTTGAGAAAGGTAAACCGTTTTAGATGTGAAAAACCATCAGCAAGTTGAGGATTTGTTTGTACTGTTATTTCATAAAGTGGCATAATACCAACCATTGCAATTCATATGACCATAGTTAAAATATATTCTTTAGAAAAAAGAGGACAATAATACCGACCATTGCAGAAAAAGTATCAGCAGCCTAAACTCCAATGTCGTAGTGCAGAAAAAGTTAAGTCCAAGATAATATTTTTAACCCCCATTTTTGGAGGAAAAAAATCAAGCAAAAAAAAGAGCATACAAATCAAGTTAAACAAACCTGAGGATGTGAAGCTCTTAACTTATAAGCTTCTAAAGCACATCTTTGAGCAGATATATGTCCAAAATGTAAATAAGGAGATAAACCAGAAAGTGCAGTTGGTTTAGAAGTGTTATTGCGACCGATTAATAACTTATCAACCTTTTAGTTAAGAATCCATTCTTACTTCCCATCAATAAGGATTTCCATAAACAAAATCAAATAGTAAATCACTATAAAACCTGTAAACTGGCCAAGAAATAGACCAATTTGAAAACCGAAATTAAAAGTGAAATTAAAGCTTACAACACCTTCTCCTCATCCTTCTTCAAATCAATCTTGGTACATCACTGATTAATGTTAAACCACTATTCTGCAAACTTGATTTAGTTGTTGGAAAACATCTGCAAGAATCACTTCCATCACCACTAAAATATTATATGAACAATGTTACTCATTACACAAAATCTTATTAGATTAAAAACAAAAACAATAAAATCTTAAACCAAAATTGAAAAAATGTGTGGCCATTAAACTGTAAAGTTGAAACAGAAATATTATATCAACAATGTTAAACCATACTATGCAAGACAACAGACACTCACCACCATACTGCCCACCACCGTAGTTCGCAGATCTATTTCACGTTTCTCCATCATCGGTAATTCAAGCAAATTGACAACATCTCCACATTATCACATGCATTGACATATCGTAATTCCACCATAAATTCAAAAGTTTAACAATAAATATCATCCCTAAAACTCAAACATCAACTCATAATGTCAACACAAACTCATAGATCAACCTGAATGACAAACATTGATATTAGCATTTCTTATCCATCAGGTCATCATTTCCAAACTTTAGCACAATATTTTCACAACATAACAGTTTAAATCAAAAGAAAAAAAAACATCGCAAGTGAAATGCGCAGCTGTCATACCCCAAAATTTTCCCTCCTACTCTTCAAGACATTCCATACATCCATACTCAAGGATTCCTCAAGGGTTAACCATCCAAACCCTTTCCTACACAATCAACCCAAACTAGGGTTTGACAATTCTCAAATCAAGATGGGTTTCCAACACCTCCAATGATCATCATGCCTCCTCATATGCTTCAAAGAATCTCCATGACAAGATTCAAGCCTCACAGGTCAACTTTCCTCAGACAATTGCTCAGATGATTGAAAATCAGTTCTATTGGACAAAAAGTCAATTGTGGTCAATATATAGTCAAACTTCATGATTTTTAGTCAACATCCTCATTTTGAAGTGGCATTCATCATTTGATCAAGGGTTGATCATGATTCATCAAGAAAACTCAAGATTTGCTCAAAAGTCAAACTTTCTAAATTAGGGTTTTTTGAAGAAAAGTCAACTGAACTTTGACTGAGCATAACTTCTCCATACTTTATCAGAAATTTTTCCACCACTTCTCATTTTGAAGAGAATTCAATTCTCTACAACTTCGTGTCTCACAAGTATGGTCAGAAAATGCTTCATTGAGCATGGAAACTCCAATTGAGATGAAACTAAAGAGGTATTTTAGAGGACACATAGAGCTTTCTAAAAAGTCCAATAACACTCAAAAATGTTGAAAATTGAGCAAAATACACCTTGCACAAGTTGGGAATTTTTGGACAATTGCACAAAGAGAGATACTTGTCAAAATCCAATTTTTTCCAAATGGGCCTATAATATTATGATCCAAACTTGATCATAATATTATTTGTGACCATTTGATGCCTTGCCACGACCTCTTTCTATTTTTTTGATTTATTTTTGAATTTAAAAGCATTTATTTCAAATTTAAATTAAACAAAATATGAAAACAAGGTATAATTTCAATTGGGTTGGATTTTTATCAAGCTTGAGGACCAAGGAAGTCCATACAACTTGCGAAATTCGTGCTAGCTCATACAAGGAAGGAAAAATCAAATTTTGAAAAGATTTGATTTGAATTTAAAGAGAAAATATTTTTGCATTGAAGAAGAGATCTTTTTTCATTCTTTTTGCTTCCAATTCTTGCTCTATAAATACCAAAGCATTCACAAAGACAAGGGAACGAAACCCTAGCCCTTGCAAGCAACCCTTATTTTCTCAAAATTTTTCCAAAGTTGTCAAATTCGAATTTGATTTTCCAGCAAGTTTCAAGGTGTTTGAAGCATTCCATCGTGTTCCTGGACATCCCAGCAAGCATTCCCAGCCTTTACACGAAGCCAAGACTGCCCAGAACACGATATACACATAGCTCCGATTTGGTATTTTTCTCAATTTGATTTTTACAATTCATGCGTTGCTAACTGTTTTTGCTTGCATATTTGAACTCAGCACATCCATTAGAGTGCATTCGAACCATTACATGTAAGCTTGCAAGCAGAAAACTCGAATTGCCATTGTTAGGGCATTTGGAACTGTTTGATTCGAACTGGCTTGTACAGGCGTTTTCAATCCAAACGAACACCACCATTGAATTCTCCATGGTCGATTTAGGGGGGTAGGGTCCTTCTTTGTCTTTTATTTCACGTATTTTGCAGGTTTAGCATTTTGCTTGGTCGGAGAAGACTACCGGAGCAAGGGCTCCGGTGTCGTTGACTGGTAGACTCCGGTGAAGGCATGTGTGGCGTTTTCGTGGCATCCGATTCATCTATCCGTTACAACCTGGGCCCACTTGTTGACTGCGTTTGAATTTCCAAATCTATGACACGCTTACATACATAACGCATTGTTTCTAGTTTCCAAACACAAAATCAAGCTAGCTCAGATGGCAACGCGTGTGTGGATTTCTGCAAAGGGTGTGAGTTCGATCCCTGGCTGTGACACATTCTTTTTACCAGTTTACAAAACTAACTTTTTCTTTTCTTATTTTCTTTAATATTTTCATGTTAATTTAATTTATCTTCAAATATTTTTCTCATGCATTTAAAAATCACAAAAAATATTTTCCTTTTTCATTTTATTCAGAAAAATGTTTATTTAATTTTTGACATTAAAATTAATATTTTTGCATGCATATTTTATTTAATTGCTAATTAATCATTAATTTGACTTTTAATTGCTTTTAATTATCAAAAACGATCCAGAAAATTACCAAAAAATTATCTTATCATCTAATTGTCATTACTAATCAAAAACCTTTTTCCTCATTCAAAAATATCTCTTTTTACTAACATTTTTCTCTTATGCAAATTTCTCTTATTTTCCGATTATGTATCTGATCACAAGTTGTAATGTTTGGACAATTTTTCTTGCTTTTCTTTTCAATATTGTAACTGCCTATGGGATGTAATAGTTTAATTAGGACTTTTATTTTCCGGAATCCTATTATGTAACTGCCCCAAAGTCATGTAATAGCGTAGGACTTTATCTCTTCCGCACTTTACTTTCCGCAATTTACTTTCCGCACCTTATAAACTGCTAGTAATTAAGCGTGTATGGCAAGATAAAATTGGACATAGATCACTCATAATTTCAAGATAACATATCTGAATTTGACACACTCTTTTGACACATGCACCCCTTAGGGTAATTCTCTCTCGTTGCCTTTACAAATACAAATGGTCAAGTCCCTCGAACGTAGAGGTATCCTAGCATCGTTGCCTACAAGCATATCATCATAGTCCCTTCGATACAAAGATTATAGACCCACGATGTCGCCTACGAATACATGATCTTGACCCTCGATTGTTGCCTACGTAAAGTGATGATCGTCCCTTCGAATATGCTAGGATACTTCCTACAAGTTGCCTTCTATGACCATACGATGTCCCTTCGAATGTCCCTTTTACATCCAACGAATAAGGTTACCTACCAACTAATGGTATGGATAGCACTATTCTAAAGGAACGTAAAACAACACGAAAACAACCATTCTGAGTAGGTAATAAAGACTTTTAGTTGCTTGCTCAAACAAAATACTTTTCACACCTCACACTTTTGTCAAAGTTCAAACACTTTTCAAAAACAAAACATTTCCGAACACTTTGTATACATTCCTACATGAATCATTACAAAGTCAAAGTGAAATGCCTTTTCAAAACACTTTTGTCAAACACACAGAAAGCACTTTTAAAAATGAGCTAAGAGCGACTAAGAACCCGTAGATAACTACGGATGAAAAGGGGTGCTAATACCTTCCCTTTTCATAACCTTCTCCCTTACTCAGAATCTAACGAAGGTCTTTTCCTGTTCTTTTCACCTTCCCTTAATTGGATAAAAGAAAAGTCGGTGGCGACTCTTGCTATCCGCAACATTTGCGATACAAAAATCTCAAAGTCAGTTCACCGTATTATAGCAGAAATTTCACAGAATCATCTTTTCATATAGTTAACACCATATCAGCAACATTTAACCGAACTCAAGAGTAATACCAATACAATCACAAACGTTTTTGCAGAACTTAACATTGTGGCAACAGGAATTCGAGACTCAAGCAGAATTGGAATAATAGCAACATTATTTCTATGGAAAAGCATATTTGATGTATTTGTCTTAGTAACTTAGTGTGCTAACATTTCTACTCATGGCAAGTGTTTCCAGATTTTTACAACATAACAAATTTATAATGAAACAAAACAATATTCTATGATTTCGCAACAGCATAAAGGCAACAAATTCATGATTCACAGACAGTTATATCAACATACCAAAATGTAACAGCAATTCAGAAATCGAACGCATATAAGTATAACAGTTCAAACCAATATTTCACAGTGATTAACATCTTAACTTTCATAACAAAAGCAACAAAGAGATCGTGAATTTTCGAATGTGCCGAAGCTGATGGTGAATTGGGACACTGAAACAGGAACAGGCCATGGAGATTGTTGAACTGAAAATGGCGGAAACGATGATGAATTTGAAGCCTGTTGATGGCGAGCATAGGATATGTTGTAGGGGAGAGTGATGAATCTGCTTGCAGAATAAACAGTGAGATCGTTGTGATATAGAAGGTGAGTTGGTGAGATCGAAGGTTGTTGGAAGAAGTAAGGGTGATGAATTGGTTTGGGATTTGGAGATGGAATTGGTGGATTGTGTGAGGTTATGGAAGGAAGTAGATCGGAAGATTGAACGGAGAGTGAGGTTACAGACTTAGGGATTTCTGTGGTGAGAAGATGATAATGGATGGAGGATTATGGAGGTAGGCGCTAATGCCACTTTTGGACCATCTCTTTCAACATTTGGGGTAATCAATGAAGAACATCCTAATGTTGTCAATAGAAATATCGAAGGAACCAGGTTGCTCAAATTAACTCCAAATGATGATAGAGAAAATTTCAAAAATTGCTTCACCAACTACATGATGATTTTCTCTAAAAGACATAAGTTTGATTCTTCAATGGCCCCATTAGCCATTGGAATCTGTGGACCAAGCTGGTTCACCATGTCTCTTGAGAAGCCATTAAGGAAGAAAAAATTAGAGACATATGGTGTACCTTCTTGAACCCTAGACTTATAGTCTCTAGGATTACGCCTGTGAAGAGCCAAGTTTGTATCCTTGCTTATCAACCTAACTTCGTAGCCCAT
Organism: Vicia sativa; assembly: GCA_021764765.1. Lineage (NCBI taxonomy): Eukaryota > Viridiplantae > Streptophyta > Magnoliopsida > Fabales > Fabaceae > Vicia > Vicia sativa. The sequence goes on along the minus strand of CM038794.1, from coordinate 94,468,579 downwards.
CAATTCGGATTATGCCAGATTCTACCTGAGTCTCTTTTTAATAAGAAAAGGGAGATATGCATCGCAAGAGTACCTTATGTTTTTAAGGAAGTTGCAATACGCCAGAAACTTTATGTTGGCTTTGCTGACTTTACATTAATTTCCTTCGAACCTTCCTTTTACATGACCAAAGATTTCTACAATTAGTGGATTGCTCATTATTCAAAAAATATGTTTAGTGTAACGCCCATTTTATTTAATATTATATTATATTAATATTTTTGAATTACCGTTTGACGATTGTTTCGGCGACGAGAATAATTATATTAATAGGTATATCTATTAATATATTTGGCGACGTTCCGTTCGGTTTGGTAAAATATTATTCGGACCGATATTTAATTCCCCGGAATTATATTAATAAATTGAGTTAATGATATAATTAGTGTGTTAGGATTAGAGAAGGGTGTGGGGAGCAATTTGCTAGAGTTGGGATGCTCACCCTTGGTTATTAAGACAACCCATTCATATAAAACATTTTCTTCATCTTTTCCTAACATAACACAAAAACACAAGTATAGAAGCTAAGAAGAAAAGTTAGGGCTTTGGTAGAGGAAAAAGGAGAGCAAGAAGAAGAGCAAGGCTTGGTTTGAGGAATCATCAAGAATAATCAAAGCTTTCTAGGTAAGGAGTTTGATTTCCATTTCATATAGTTAGGTTTTGGTGATTTTAGTTTGGATTGGGGAAAAATTGATAGTTGGTTTATAGGGTTTGGTTGTTTGATTGTTGAAAATGTTTAGAAAAGTTGAATTAGGTGTAGGGATTATGGGTGTGTTGTTATTAGTAGTGTAGTATATGTATTATAGAATGGAAATGGAAAAGAAAACATAACAGCAAAATAGAAAAAACCAGAACAAGAAACTGTAAATGAAAACGCATGGAATTGAAAACGAAATGGATGGAGGGAGCAAGAAGGGGGAGACGCCCACCTCCATGTGTAGGGCGACCGTCCCCCTATGTGAGGCACCCGCCTCCTCTTCATGGGAGCAAAGGGACGTCCGTCCCTGGTGGCTAGGAGGAGAATGGAAAATTTTCTGTAGAAACGCGGTTTTCCTGTTTTGTAAAAACACAGTTTCATTTTTTCTGTCAAAATAACTTCTTGCATAATTTTGTTTGCAAATAGGTTTTGTTTCTTAATAAAATTCAAATTTCACCTAGTAGCAACTTATATCCATAAAATATAATTAGGGCATAAGATAGCCGATTAACTTTAGAACCCGATTATGTTCCGAATTCAACAAAATTGACGTGCTAGCTAAGTTCGACGTGTAGAACGTAGTGGTGAGGTTAGTTTTTCGAAATTGCGAGTTTTTACGAAACGACCCGAAATAGGCCAATTTACGGTAAATTGAACCGGATTGTGTTTTAGTCAATTTAAGACATATATGAACTATCCGATTTCGATGTTGATGTTTATAATTAATGCTGGTAATTAAGAATGGCTTTCGCGACGATTATTGGTGTTTTTGGCTATTTTTTCGTTTTTGGAAATTGGTGGATTAATTGATAATGATGTTTGCGACGGTGTATTTAATTATGAATACTTGTTGTTTATGCGATGTGATGACATGTTTATTTGGTGTGAATAAATATGGCGATGTGGACTTTATGTCAATTTTGATGAGCGATGATGATGTGTTGTTGTGTGATCTTTATTATTGAGTCACATACATTGCATAGGCGACGAGGGATTTTATGCCAAGCGACGATGGCTTTTATGACAAGCGACGATGGGCTTTATGCCAAGTGTTCCTATTTATGGACAAAGCGACGGGTACCACATGCATAACATAGTCGTATCTCATGGAGTCGGTTATGTTTATGTTTGAGTTGTTTAACATTGGGTTTTAATTGATGAATGATGATTGAATTGCGATGGTACATGATGTTTTGTGTTGATGCGAGTATAATGATTATGTGATGAAGTTAAAGTGTTAATTTATACACTAAATGCTAATTTAACGTATGTAAGCTTTTGATACATGTCGACATGCTTTATTTAACTTATATCAATTATAATTCCAAAACTATCTATATATTCTATCATGCTTTTAATTATATGTTTTGGAGTATCTCACCCTTTACTTGTTTCGCCGTTGCCTATATATTGGTAACGTGCAGGTGATCCCCGAGGATGAGGATGATTAGCTCGAGTCACTTTATTTTGTGTCGTTCTGCTCTGATCGTAGTAACACTCGGGATTTGGGCGACGTCATTATTTTGATAGGATAGTCTATGTATACTATCTTATGATGTTATAACCTTATGTATTGATGATAACATGATATGTATATTTTGTGAACATATCAGTTGTGCTGTGAATAGTCATATGTGTGTATGATGAATTATGTATGAATCGATATATCCAACTTTTGATGTTTTTGATGTGCATTATAATGCAAATTGATGGAAATGCGAATATGTGATGCCTCAATTTTGTTAAATGAAATTTTGAAACTCTGATTTTATTATTAATTGTGCGGGGTAGAATTGGGGTGTTACATTTAGCACCCTCCAAATTCAACAACATCTGATGGCAGCCTTTTCTCTTGTGCAGGAACATGTCAAGAAAGGTAGATTTACTCATATCAAAGAAATTCAGGCGTTCCAAAAATACTTCGAAACTGTCTACAATCCCACAAACCTGCATCAAACTGTTTTCAAAGCAGCACAAACTCTGGAGGAAAAATTAAAAGAAAAAAACTTTTGAAAATTAAATTTCCTCCTTATGTAAAACTTGAAAGTAGGTATAGGTGGCCTTTTAAAAATAACAAACCAAGGTTTCCTCACCTCCCTACTTCAGAGCTAGCTATATCCTTTTTTCGTCCAAATCCATCGTGGTTCGTTTGTGGAAACACTCTTCATAAATATGATAATGATGCAAAAAAACCTGCCCAAAGGGTAGTTTGGGCTAAGTGTGATTTGGACAGTTTCAAAGGGCTAAGTGTGATTTGGGCTAAGTGTGATTTGGACAGTTTCAAAGGACAACCATGTCTCTTATATCTCAAGATCGCGGAGGTGTGGAACCAAAAAAATTCTAAATTTCCTTATCTTTTCTAATTTTATATTTTGTCTTGACTACCTTATAATTTATTTTTTCAGCTGTTGATATAAAAACTCAAAAGAAAGAAAAGGCAATTCCAAAGACCAGTTCAACCACCACGTCGAAACAATCAATTGTAATTACTGGCTGTCCTACCCATGATCAAGATGATACCCCAAAGAAGAAGAAAACGAAAAAGGTTACTTACTTGTTTTTTCTTTCGTCCTCTCGAAGATTCTTCTAATTTCTATTAACTATCTTTTCTTGTTTATCCAGAAAGTGGACTTCCTCCTAAGTCTCCCAAAAACAAAGACATCAGGATGTCACTTCTGATGATGAATCAGAGAAGAGTGGAGATGTTGATCTTTCTCCTCTCAAATCAATCAAGAAAAAGAAGAAGAAAGCCAAGAAATCTGGTGAAGGTTCTCAGCCTACCAGCCAACCTGGTAGTGAAATAAAAACAACTGCTCCTAAGCTCAATTCCAAAACCACTCCTAAACCACAAACTTCAAAGAATATAGCCTCATAACACATTGGCAGCAATGTTTCTTTTGACAATCCAAAAGTAAGTTTACTCACCAAATTCTGCTCTTCATGTCTATATGAATTTCTTTATGCTAAAACTTCATTTTTTTATGCAGAGCTTTCAAGTCATCTCCTCTGATCTCTCTGCCTCTCAGGGCCAAATTCCAAATCCTTCCACATCTTCACCACAAAGGGACTCTAGTGGTGTTGCCTTCAATAAAGGCTCTTCAACTGCTGCACCACCAAGCACTTTCGAAGTTCCAGATCAACAACAAACATCTCTCCCTTCGAGAGAAATTCCACCAACTGGCAAAAGAGGTGCTGAACTTGAAACTCCTGCTGATGAAGCCCTTAGTGACTCTTCACCCAAAAGAGTTCGCTTTGTTGACCAATCAGAAGAAGAAAGTGAAGCAAACACCGTAAGCCATTATTTCGTAGAAGGTGATGAAGAAGAAGTGGTGCAAGAAGAAGTATAAGAGATTCCTACCCCTGTCGGAATCTTCCAAGCAAAAAGCCAAGATTCCTCATTCTTAACTGAGGAATAGAAGGAGGAATTAAAAAGAACTAACCCTTTGAAATATGTGAAGTTAATGTTAGAACAAAGGGATTCTCCTTCTGGAAGAAGCCAGTCTGAGAGTTTGAGTCAGACAAAGGTGATGATTCTGCTAGCTTTTATGACCAACTTCTTCAGCAAGTTAATAAAACCATCTTCGTAGCTGATGCTTTTTACCATTTTGAAAGAAGATGTTTCAGCTTATTATTCCATGAAGTAGTTGCTGAATTAGATAGATCTCAATGCCATCCGTCCTGAGGTTAGAGAAACCCTCTATGACTTGCAAATTCTGCTCAACGAAGTTAGTAGTGCGTATAACAGGGTGAATCATGTTGATGCCAAAATTCGCATTAAGCAAGAGGCTTTAACTGTTGCCTATGATCAAACATTGAAATTTACTGAAGAGGCCGAGGAGCTGGAACGTACACAAATTTAGACTAAGGAAAAGCATGACGTTCTTGCTCGGTAAATCTTGCAATGGGAATCCCAGATCGAAGAGCTCAAGAAGAAAATAAAAAGCGCTCAAAGCGAACAAGAAACTTTGAAGGTTGTTGATGAGAAAGAGCTTGAAACTCTTGTTTCAAAAAGTCTTCAACAAGTGGAAATTGCTGAGTGAATTATTGAGGAAATTAGAGTCCTCGAAGGGATTAAAAACGACAATCAATGCAAGATTAATCTATGTTCCATTAACTTTCAAAATTATTCTATCTTCCAACTAATTCCTCTAATTCATAAGCATTATTTCATAAGCATTATACTTTTGACCCTTTTGTTGTATGCTCTGGATACTCTTTCTTTTTGTCTTCTCAGAACTTCTAAGGCATGTAACCTAGTTTCATCTATATCTACCATTTCATTCATCATCATTTCCCAATAATGCTCGAAAGGAATTGCACGTTGCCTTTGAATTCCTACTGACTGCAAGTGTATTTCGACTGGTAAGACTGCATCATGTCCAAACGTAAGTTGAAATGGGGTAGTATTTGTTGCTTCTTTGGAAGATGTTCGACATGCCCACAAAGCTTGATCTAAAGTCTTGTGCCAATTCTTTGGCTTTTGTCCCACATGTTTGTTTATCAAACCTATTATCACTTTAATGGCTACTTCTACTTGACCATTTGCTTGAGCGTAATATTGTGTATATGTTAGCAACTTAAAACCCATTTCTTGCGCAAATTCTTGCATCTTTTGACCTGTGAAAACTGAACCTTGGTCTGTTGTAATACTCTTTGGTATTCCAAATCTGTAGATTATTTGCTTTTGGATGAATTCTACAATAGTTTCTTGATCTACATTCACCAAAGGTATTGCTTCGACCCATTTTGTAAAGTAATATATACCTACTAAGATATAATTTTGTCTTTTGGAAGAAGTTGGTCGAATTTCGGCAATTAAATCTAATTCCCAACCTCTTAAGGGACAAGGCTTTACACTTGAATGTAATTCGCTCGCAGGGGCATGTTGGATGCCTACATGTACTTGACAATCCTCACAGCTCTTAGCAAACTCTATACAATCTTTGAGCATATTGGGCCAATACATTCCATATCGAAACAATAACCATTTCATCTTATAACCTGCTTGGTGTGCCCTACATGCCCCACTATGCACATTGGATATGGCTAGGTATGCTTCATTTTCCCCTAAACACTTAAGTAAGATCCCTTCTGGAGTTTTCTTGAATAATTCGTTTCTATTAATACATAGGCAATGCTCTATATTTGATCTCTCTCTCTGTATTTATTGAAGGGTCTTTCAAGTAATTTATTATTGGACTGCGCCAATATGTATTAGCCAAAGTGTTTATAGCCAATACTTCGAATTCTTCTCTATTGGCATATCCTAATTTTGAATTTTCTAAGTTTGATGGGGATAACTTAGTAGCCATTACTCTCCCTCTTGCATTAATGAAGTATTGGAGTTTTTCCTTGGATACTTTATATGCTGAGGCTATCTAAGCCAAGTCATTTGCCTCTTGATTTTTTATCCTGGGAATATGTTTGATATCCACATATTCAAATTTCTTAAGTAATCTATTAGCAATAACAAAATACATAATCAGGTTTTCTTTTATGCATTTGTACTCTTTTGTTATTTGCTTGATTACTAACTCTGAGTCTCCTTTGATTTCGACCCTTTTTGCCCCTAATTCCAACAAGGCTTCAAGTCCAGCAATTAGTGCTTCGTAATTAGCTTCATTATTCGAGCAGAGATGGTCTTCTAATTTATACTTGAATTTTGTTGGAATTCCTTAAGGAGAAATTATAAGAATCCCAAGTCCACTCCCTTCTTTGTGTGTTGACCCATCAAAGAATAATTTGCATGGTTGTACTTCAACATAATTCAAGGTTAAATCTTCAACCTCAGAGTGGTCTACTATGAAGTCTGAAACTATTTGACCCTTCATAGCCTTCAAAGGTTTAAAGGCAAAGGAGTATTCAGTGAGCACTAAGGCCCACTAACCAATTCTTCTATGCATAATTGGTTTGGAAAGCATGTGTTTAATCACATCATAATGAGATGAAACGTAAACATCAACAAGTTTTATATAATATTTGAGTTTTGTACATGAGAAATACAAACCGAGACATAGTTTTTCTATATTACTATATCTTGTTTCTGCATTATTTAAAACCCTACTAAGATAATAAATGGCTCTTTCAATGCCATTACTATCTTCCTGGGCTAACATACTACCTATGGTTACATTCGAAGCAGATATGTACAACCTCATTGGTTTATCCCTAGAGGGTGGTGATAGTATTGGAGGATGTATCAAGTAATCTTTTATCTTTTCAAATGCTGCTTGATGCTCTTCCTTCCAATTGAAACTTTCCTGTTTGAGACGAAGGAGAGGAGAAAACGCTTGAGTTCGCCCACTCAGGTTGGATATGAATCTTCTCAAAAAGTTGATTTTGCCTAAGAGGGACTGTAACTCTTTCTTCGTTGTTGGTAGTTTCGTCTCCATAATTGCCTTCTTCTTGTTTTGATTTATTTCGATCCCCTTCTTGTGGACCACAAAGCCCAGGAAATTACTAGCCTGGATAAAGAAGGAACACTTGAGAGGATTAATCTTCAAGCCATGGTTTCTCATTCTTTCGAATAATTGGAGAAGATGATCTAAATGACTCTCATCAGATACAGACTTTATTACAGTATCATCTATGTAAATTTGCATGAAGAATTCAATGAAATCATGGAATATGGAGTTCATTGCTGTTTGATATGTTGCCTAGTATTTTTTAGCCCAAAGGGCATAACTACCCATTAATAGGTGCCTAAAGCTCTTGGGCATCTAAAAGTTGTTTTGGGAACATCACCCTCAGCAATGAAAATCTGGTTATATCCAGAATATCCATCTAACATACTTAGGTATTCGAAACTTGTAGCTGAATCAATTAACATCTCTGCTATAGGCATGAAATACTCATCCTAAGGGGTTGCAGCATTTAAATCCCTAAAGTCTATGAAAGTTCTTAAAGAATCATTTTTCTTAATAATAGGAACTATATTAGCAAGCCATTCGACATACCTTGTGGTCCTTATGAATTTGCAGCGAAGGAGTCTTTCGATTTCTGCATTTATCTTTGAGAGGATGGCTGGTGCGAACCTTCGAGGCATCTGCTTGATGGGCTTCTTGCCATCCTTGATTGGAAGCCTGTGTTCGACAAGTTCTCTATTTAAACCAAACATTTCATCATAATCCAAGGCGAAGCAGTCTTTGTTCTGTTTTAGTACTTCGATCAACCTGCTTTTTACTCCTGGGCTGAGTTTGGCACTAATGTACGTCACTCTTTTTTCGACGCTATCTCCTATATTGACTTCTTCAAGTGGATCCTGCGCTAACATCTTTGCGCTTGTCATTTCTGGATCCCTTTCGAACCCTAGAGGCTCTTGATCATATATTGCATCCAGCCTCTGATCTAATGGTCCAGAAGCATGTCCATCGAAGGGTGGAGATTTGTTGCATTCCCTAGGACTTGTGTTTTTTTTTGTTTTTTTGTTGTTATTTCTCTGTTTAGGGCTTTGATGGCCATATTTTGTACTTCTGCTTCGAGAGCCGTCTTCATTTTATTCTCAGCCAAATAGGTCGAAATCCTTTCGAAAAAGGAAGACTCATTTATAACTGACATCTTCATCTTCCCAGCCAGTTGGCCGTACACCAGAAGGTTCTTCAACTTCTTGTCCATACCACATAATTTCTTTATCCCATTGGAAACCATTGGGGTGAAGAGTCAGGAATATAACGCATTTTTATTTGGTTCAAAAGTCTCCTCTGCAGGGTTGCATTGCCCAATATAGGCCATATTCCGGTCGAAATTCCTTTTATCTACATGATTAACTTCCATCATATAATAGCTCTAATCTACTTGTGTATTCTCCATAATTCCATCATCCCTCCATATAGTTAATCTCTCGTGCATAGATGAAGGGACTGCACCTACTACATGAATCCATTCTCTACCCAATAACAGATTATAGTTTGCCTTTGAGGCAATTACGATAAACATGGTTTGCCTTGTAATAGAGCCAACAGTTAGATCAACATGCACTACAACCAGAGTTTGTCCTATCTTTCCTTCATAATTTGATAACACCATGTTGTTATCTTTTATGTCTGAATCAAACATACCAATCTTCTTTAGCATGAAACGAGGCATCAAGTTTACAGCAGCACCTCCATCTACCAAGACCTTATTTATGCCAAACTGCTCCACTTTTGCTCGAATGAATAATGGCTTCAAGTGGTTTTTCATTCCTGTATCTGGCCTCTCGAAGAATGCATTTTGCTCTTCGATTGCTCCATTGTTTATGACATAGTAACACATGGGTTTGTGCTTCGTCATTTCTGCTTCATTATTCTCCTCACTTACATCCACTTCAGTTTCGTGATTTTACTCATAGGGTAATACAGAGACAACGTTAAAGTTGAAATTAAAAAAGGATTCTCCTTCTGATTCGAAGTCATCCAGTAGCATCTCTTCCTCGTTCACAATCGTTTTTTGCACTTTCTCTACACTAATTTCCTTTTTTGCTGAAAAACGTCTTCTGGTTACTGGAGGTTTGCCCCCTGTTTGGATTATGGATGATGTTTTGTTCGTGCTTGACTCTCCTACTTCCATTGACTTTGATTCCCTCTCAGCTTTTTTATTTCTCTGATGCCTACGCCGTTGGGATCTAGACATAGGGTTCTTTCCCTTATAGTTTTCTAGTCTGATTTCCTTTCTTTTTGCTGTGTTAAACTGCTTCCTATACACCATTGCAGTTCTGCCCCCTGATCGATGCTTCTCCATTTTCCTTTCCCTTTGTCAGATTTCGCCTGTAGCCATCTGTCAGTAGGGACTTCAGCAGGTAATTTGAAAGAGACTCTTTTCGCTCCCCTAGCATAGGGGCTGTCAAGCCTCCTTTGCATATTTCTTCCAACAGCATTAGGGCATATTTCTCCTCTCCTCTGTTCTCTTTCTATTTGTAGATATTTTTCAACTTCCTCCATTTCTGCATTAGGCTGTTTGAAATCGACCATATGCACACCCAAAGCCTGACCTTCAGTGATCTGGACTTTTCAAAATTTTCCCTGAGACCCTTAGTAGCCTCTGTCATTTCCTTATCAGCAACAATTGAGCCCTCAGTAGTCCTCATTGCATCATTAAGTAGTTTCGACCTAAGCACCTTGGGAAGACTTTCAACAGTCTTCACTTTGTCCTTGACTATGACGAAGTCTTCATCCTCCTCGAATTCACTATCTTGTTCAGCTTTCTTCTCACCAACTTCTATCATGTTGACATCTAATGGTTCAGCATAGTTGGTCTCTGCCATAAGCAAAGGATCAGTATCAACCTTCATTGAGTTTTTTTCCTTGTCATAAAACTTGAGTCTTACTTCCTTAATAGCACTCTGAATCAAATAGCTGAAAAGAAAGCACTGTATGGTTTTGTGGCCTTAAAAATATGATATTTACGAAAGCCTTTCTTCTTTCGTTGTTCCAACGGAGGAACTTTGAGATTAGGAGGCACTATCAATTGGCCATCTTTGACAAGCAAATCAAACATTCCATCTTGTCGAACTCTGTCTGCTAGTTGGGCCATACCTCTTAAGTATTGGGTATCTAGTTTCTTTCGAATAAAATAATCCAGGCCACCAGCAGCCATTTCGACCAATTCATGTTCAGGGACCACAGTAAAACATCTAGAATTTAAGAGGCAGAACCTGTTTAAATAGTCATCTATTGGTTATGTGAATTTCCTATTAATGCTTGCTAATTCCTTTAGACTTATCTTAGAGTGTCCCATGTAAAATTGTTCATGGAATAACCTTTCTAAATAGGGCCAAGTATTTATGGACCCTAAGGGAAGAGTTGTGAACCACGTAAAAGCATTTTTAGTCAGAGAACTGGGAAAATATTCTATCCTAAGGTTCTCGTTATTTTCTAAATCTCATGATTCTAATAAGTATCTTGTTATATGTTCTACTGTTGATTCACTTGTGTCCCTGACAAATTGTGTGAATTTAGGGACTTTATAACCCCTGGGTAACTCAGATTGTAAAATATAATCTACAATAGGAGAGGTGTAATTTGGTCTCCTACATCTTGAGTTTAAACCATTATGGGTCATGATTCTTTCGATCATGGTAGTCAGATTATTCTCTGCCACCATATTATCATTTCTAACCCTATGAACAATTTCGTCTACATTTTGTTCACTATTTACCATCATTATTCTTCTAGGTTGTTCCTCTTGTATTTCCTAAGCTTCTTGTTGCCTTAACCTTGCCCCTATATTTCTATCTTCGACCACTTGTCTAGGGGTCAAATTTGTTTAATGGGGGGTTCTTCGTTTCGAACCACTATTTGATTTCGCCTATGTCTTATAGGCGCATCAGGGGCACCAAAGAAATCTGTTATTCGAGCCATTTGGACAGAATTTTCTTGGTTGGTTCTATTAATATTTTGGATTAAAGGAGTGAAAATAGCATTCATTTCGTGGTCTAGGAATCCTACCATATCATACATTTCTGCCTAAATGCTGCCTAATTATTTGTAGTGAGGGTAGGTATTTGGGTGAAACTCCCTAGATTTTGGGTATTTGGGCCTAAATGATTCATTCCAGAACAAGACCCTTGGATTGGGGACGAATTTGATGCAGCATGTAATCCTTCCATGAACGAAGTTGGCATCCCATATTGGGGATTTTCGGGTCTAAAGGCATCGAAGCCTGGAGGCTTTATAGGAGTCGAATATTGTTGGTTTTGGGTTCCTACGTTTGTCAAGATTGGCACTGGTGGAAAATTCGAAGGCATTTCTATTGTGCCTGTAGGGATTGAATTTGAACTACCTATGACTGCAGTACTTGTGGCCACTGGTATGGCCTGTGAAATAGGGATTGTATAAGATGCTTTAGTCCCTTGTGGGGGATATTGTCCCCAATCTTGGTAAATTGTGTTAACCATTCTTTTAGTATGTTTTCTTCTGGGAACTCGTTGGTTACTATTTGTTATTTTACCATTTCTAAGGTTCATATAACTACACTAAACTCAGAAGATTTTTTAAAGGTTTCTAATGGAACTAAACACAGGAATCTATTTATGACACGGTCCCACTGGGCGTGCCAATTTGTTTATCGTGATTTCTCGCAAACAACCGCTAGTCTTCCAAATACTGGTTTTGGTTACTTGTAGGATCGGTTAGACTGATCCTAGGAAATGTGTCATAATTATGTCTGAGTTTAGTTCTATGTTCATGTTTATTTGTTTACAGATTTGCATCTTCAATATATATTGCAAGAATCTTAGAGTAATCCTATTGACTTGTGTAGTGACAATCTTTTATATAGGAAAATATACTAACAATGTAATGTTTAAACTTTGATTTAAGAAAATACTTTGGAGATTAAACGTAAGACTTTGCAAAGTAAAGTGGATAAAAAGTATAAAAGACTTTGATTAGAAAGTAAAAAGTATAAAAGACTTTGATAAGAGAAGTAAAATTTCTGGAAAGTAAGTGTTTAATCGAAATGTAAAGAAAACAAAAGACTTAAAAAGGATAACAAAATGTAAAGACAGAATAAATGTAAATAACTTGAATTTAAACTGCGAAAAGCATAATGATGGTGTTCTATACGTACATGGTATCTGCACCTCTTTTCCCAGAATCAATCGGTATTTTGAGTATATAGGATTTTTTAGTACATAATGAACACAAAATTCTAACATTAGAACACCTATTTATACTATTTCGACCTTAACGGTCCTACTCTAAAATCATTCCACGTTCGAAGCATGCATGCCTCTTATAATCAGTGGCTTCCACGCATCTTCTAAGAGTGGCGCTCTTTTATTTAAATTTCGAATTCCTGAAATAACAAGATATTTGAATTCCAAAACCCCTTTGCTGGACCGCTTCAGCCTTCAAATCGAATCTTTATAATAACAAGATATTTGAAATCAAAGTCTCTGTTAGCTAACTTCCATTCGAAATTGAAATGCCTCCAAAGTAATAACTTTAATTCTTCAACCAATCGTCCCATAATTCGAAACTCCCTGCTGATCAGCCAAATTGTTCATCTTTGGATCATATTCAAATGAACATCTATCTAATTATTAAGCATTTCTTCAGCAAAGTAGTCTCATCAAAATTACCAACTAACACATATTTTACCACCATCATCAGTTCTTAACTTCTACAGTTTGCAACCACTTTGTTTTTCAGCATGCAACTTGAATTTCTTGAACTGTGTGAATACTTCACTCTTCCTTTCAATGATATAAATCCACAAATGTATGGTGAATTCATCAACAAAAGTAAGGAAATATTTGTTGCCTCCATTTGACTTCACTTCAAATGGTCAACACACATCAGAGTGAAGTAGTTCCAAGTTGCGCTTTGATTTCATGGGAAAGTCATGTTTGAATGCTTTTCTCGCTTTCTTAGCTTTACAACATTCCTCAAATACTTGCTTTAGCTCCTTTACGTAAGGAAAACCAAACACCATCTTCTTCTGATTGAGTATGCATAAACTCCTGAAATTTAGATGTCCATACCGGTGGTGCCATAGACAGTTTATGTCTTCTTCCGTAGTCGAAGCAAGAGACTTATGATCTGATGTGTTGAGTTCGACTTTGAGAGTTTTGATTTCTTCCAATGGTGCTTTCATGATTAGTCTCCCATCATTCCTATAGACTTTCATCTGATTTCTTTCAAGCTTTATCTTGAAGCCTTTTGCAAGTAATTGACCTACACATATCAAATTACTTGTCATAGAGTGTACATACTGTAATACGGTGGGATAACTGACTTGTTCGTTTTGCATTTATCACAAATATTACGGATAGAAAGAGTCTCCACCTACTTTTCTTTTATCCAATTAAGGGAAGGCGAAAAGAATAGGAAAAGACCTTCGTTAGATTCTGAGTAAGGGAGGCAGCAGTTATGAAAAGAGAAGGTATTAGCACCCCTTTCCATCTGTAGTTATCTACGGGCTCTTAATTGCTTAACTCACTTTATAAACTGCTTTTTGTGTGTGTGTTTGAAAAGATGTTTTTGAAAAGGCATTTCACTTTGACTTCCTAATAATTCTTGTTGGAATGTATACGAAGTGTTTTGAAATGTTTTGTTTTGGAAAAGTGTTTAACTTTGTAATGATTCATGCTGGAATGTATACAAAGTGTTTGAAAAGTTTTGAAAATACTGTGAGGTGTTAAAAGTATTTGGTAAAGCAAGCAATTAAGAGTCTATTACCTACTCAGAATGGTCGTTTCCATGTTATTTTGCTTTCCTTTAGGGTAGTGTTATCCATACCATTAGTTGGTAGGTAACTCTATCTGTTGGATGTAAAGGGACGTTCGAAGGGTCATCGCACGGTCATAGAAGGCAACATGTAAGGATAACTTAACATATTTGTAGGGACGATCATCACTTTTCGTAGCCAACAATTGAGGGACGAGATCATATATTTGTAGGCAACATTGAGGGTCATCGAGGGACTATGATCTTTATATCGAAGGGACTATGATGATGTTATTCGTAGGCAACTGTGTTAAGATATCCCTACGTTCGTGGGACATGACCATGTATTCGAAAGGCAACAAGAGAGGATACCCTAAGGGGTGTGCAAGTGTGAAGAGTGTGTTGTATTCAGATATGTTATCTTGAAATTAGAAATGAACTAGGATCGATTTTAGTCTTGGCATGCAAACCCTAATTACTAGCAGTTAGATATATGTACAAAAATTAAAGTGCGGAAAGTAAAGTGTGTAAATGTAAAGTGCAGAAATGTAAATCCTACACTATTACATGACTTTGGGGCAGATACATACTAGGAGTACGGAAAGTAAAGGCAGAAATATAAATCTACGCTATTACATGATAAAACATTGCGACCTATACATCCTTTCCAGAATTGTCAATGCGAAATAAGAAATAGATAATCAGAATAATAAGAAAATGTTAGTAAAATATTTTGGAAATTAGTAGAAAAAAGGTTTTAGGTTAGCAATCCTAATTACTAGAGAAAAAAATATTTGTTGGAATTTTCTGAATTAGTTTTAATATGGAAAAATAATTAAAGGTTAATTTAATGGTCAATTAACAATTAATTAAAATATGAATAAAAAATATTATTTTTTTATGTTAAAAATTTAATACACATTTTTCTGACCTAAATGCAAAAAAGAAATACTACCTCCGTTCCTATATATAAGAGACAATTCATTTTTTAAATTCATTGAATAATCAATGTATTTGGTCAATTTATAGACTAGGTACATTGATTATTCAATGAATTTAAAAATTGAATTGTCTCTTATATATAGGAACAGAGGTAGTATTTTTTGTGATTTTTATGGTGTTAAAAAAATGTTTGAAAAGAATTAAATTGAATAAGAAAATATGAAAATAATGGAAACAAGGTTAGTTTGCAAAGTGGTAAAAAATAATGGACAAAGCCAGGGATCGAACCCAAGCCCTATAGGTCACATGCGCGTTGCCTTACCAATTGAGCAAACCTGCTTTTGTCTTAGTAAAATAGAATAATTAAATTATAAATGAAAGTTGTTTCTAAAAATCAATTCAAAACAAAAACGCGCCAAGGGTCTTCGTCTTCCTCGTTGGGACAGATGTCTATACCCACAGTTTTCTTCTGTTGCTATAGCCTTTACCAATGGTTCCTAGCGTCACTATAGCACCTATGATTTTCAAAATCAAAAGACATGCAATATAAATTAGTTACGAATACATGAATCGATTGGACTCGATCCACTGAGCATGATGGTACCACTCGTTTGGTCCAATTATGCCTGTTTCAGAAAACCCCAATTCAAGGTTTCAAACCCTAACAATGGTGAATCATTCGTTTTGTACCTAATTCAATTAAACTATCCAGACATCATCGAAACTTCATCATAAACACAAATATATGGTTAAATTCACTTAATTATGCATGAAAATATGAAATCGATTTTGAGTTAGAGTTGTGCAAACTGTGATCTAGATATCGCGTTTCTGGACATATTGCTTGCTTGCATGGGTCTGGAACGGTTCAGAGGAATACCAGGAACGTGTTGCAAGGCTTAGAATGGCTTAAATTGGAGCAAAACTTTGGCTTCCAATTGCTTGAAGGTCCCGGATTTTTGAAGCTCGTTTAGGGTTCCTTGAGCATGAATTTTTGTCCTCTAGGCATCTAGGATCAGTGTATATATATATATATATATAATGGATGGCATTAGGTCAAGAATCATGAAGAAATTATATGCCAATCAATGAGAAAATATTTGATTTGGAATGAAACCAAATATTGCCTTTTTTGAACCAATTTCAATCAATTCTCTTTCCAATCTCAATAATTTCGAAAATATCAGCTTATATGGCTTGCTTGGTCCTCAAGAATGATAAAAAATCAACCTTGCACTTAATGTTTTGATTTTATATCTTTTATTTTAATTAAATTGAATTTAAATGAATAAAAATTCAAAATAAATAAAAATAAAAGATCAAATGTGTGGCCTTGCGCTTGGAGGTTCTAATTCAAATAAGAATCAAGTTTGAACCAAGAAAAGTTAGGCCAATTTAAAAAATAAATAATGTTTTCAAGTATTTCTCTTCATGCACCTCCTCAAAAATGTCAAACTTGCACAATTTGTATCTTGCTCAATTTTCAACATTTTTGGGTGTTCTTGGACTTTTTAGAAAGATAAATATTTCCTATAAGCACTCCTTTTCGTTTCATCTTCATTGAAGTTTCCATGTTCATGAACACTTCTTTGCAAAAAGATGACTTTTTGTTGACTTTTAAAAGGACCTGTAATGTTTTGATCCATAACCTCCAAATGAAGCATTTTTGGCCAAAGCTTGTGAGACATGAAGTTGTAGAGAACTTAATTCCCTTGAAAATGAGTTTTGGTGAAAAAATTTCTGATAAAGTATGTGGAAGTTATGCCTGGTCAAAGTTCTGTTGACTTTTGTCTAAAAAACCCTAATTTAGAAACTTTGACTTTTGATCAAATCTTGACTTTTCTTGAGGAATCATGATCAACCCCTGATCAAATGATGAATTTTACTTCAAAATATTGGTGTTGACCAATAAATTATGAAGTTTGACTGTATGTTGACCACAATTGACTTTTTGTCCAATACAATTGGTTTTTAACCATCTGAGCAATTGGAAGAGAAAATTTGACTTGTAAGGCTTGAAATTTGAGAGAATCAAAAACCTAGTTTGGATTGATTGCTTAGAAGAGGGTTTATCTGGTCAACCCTTGTGAAATTCTTAAGTATAGAGATGTGAATGGTCTTGAGAAGTAGGAGGGCAAATTTTTGGGTATGACACATACAATACCTTAGTGATAGTAACTTTTCCACCATCCTTTCTGACAATCGAGATGTCTCCTTTTCCTCCAGAATAGATGTGTCTTCCATCAAAAAACTTTATCACCTTTTTCACTAACTCATCTAATTTGGTGAACCAATCTTTATTTCCAGTCATGTGGTTGCTACATCCTGAATCCAGATACCACATGTTGGTTTTCTTAGTGTTCGACTAAGAGTTTACCATCATCAGCACCTCACCTGATTCACTGTCTCTTACACGTGCATATTGAGTTTCATCATTTTCTTTTGCTCTTGTTGCTTTCTCTCTTCGACAGTCTCGAGCATAGTGACCAAAAGCTTGACAATTGTAACATTGCACCTTTTTCGTGTCGAGTTTTCTCTCAAAGTACTTGTTTCCCACACCTTTCTTGCTCGAATTATCATTCTTGCTTGACTTCTCATCACCTACAAGATGCTTTCGCTGCTTCGACTTCTCAACTTTCTTGCTGAATCTTGATTGCAGTGCTTGTTCAGCCACCTTTTCTCTTTCTGATTTTCTCAGCTTCAATCACATCTCATGAGCCTCCAGTGAAGCTTGAAGTTCTTCTAACTTCATCTCAGATAGAGTCTTGTCCTCTTCAATTGTCACTACAATATATTCAAAATCTGCAGTTAGAGATCTCGGTACCTTCTCTATTTTTTGCAAATTAGTGATTGTTTCTCCACATGCTTTCATTTTGTTCGTTAGTGTCACAATCCTTGAGAAGTATGTAGAGATTGATTCATCATCTTTCATGTGTATCATCTCGTATTGTTTTCTCAGCGTCTGCAACTTCACCTTTTTCAATTTCTCGCCTCCGCCATACAAGTTCTTCAACTTGTCCCACACATATTTCGCTGATTCTACTTCAATTATCTTCTCAAATAATTCAGAGTCCACACACTGGTGAATTAATAACAACGCTTTATAATCTTTCTTTCTCTGATCTTTGTGCGCAGCTTTCTGGGTATTCGTCACGTTTGCTTCCAGCTCTGGTACATCATCATTCAATATTTCAACAACATCTTGAAATCTAAAAATGACCTTCACCTGTGCAACCCACCGTTGGAATTTGAAAACTGGAAGATTTGCTGGAATTTGTGTCAACGTTTTTGTTCCGTTTGCCATTAGATTCTCTCTAAATCGCAACCGAGCTTTGATACCAATTTTTTGGAACAAAGGGTTTTCAACAAAGATAGTTTTGTGAAGAAGAAAAAGAAGAGTAATGGAATTGAGAGAGAGAATGATTATCTAAAACTTTATGAAGATTATTGTTATTTATTGTGTTTTTGTGATTACAACGAAATGCTCCTTATATAGACACATTTCGCAGGCCAAAGAGAAACTAAAATAAAGCCCAAAATGATCAAGGCCCAAAAGATTTCGACACACTACAACACTATGATTCTATGCAGTTCAAAATTTTGTCTAGTTCGACCAACTAGCTATTTCAACCAACACACACACACAATTAATTTGACTAAATCGAAAGAATAGGAATTACACTTTCTAACAGAAATGTTGATTTTTGATGATGTTGTCTACGGTCAAATCGCATCAAATTTGTTTGGATTTTGTGTTATGTTCAAATGTTGTCACTGTTAGAATGTGCGTTGAGGTCTCGAGTTATGCTAACATTTGAATACAAAGCTTCTATTATAAAAGAATTGAATATAAATTTTTAGGTAATGCTTTGATGTTGTATCATGCTGATTCAGTTTTATTTTTTGAAAGGGATTTTGATGATGTCTGAGTTTGAATTCAGATTATAAAGTTTGTTTGTGATATCGGTGTAAGGGTTTGTACCTGGGAAGATGATCTTATTGAGTATCAATGGGTTTAGAAAGTAGTTGTCCGAATTCATTTATTGATTTAAATTTTGAATTTGAATTTAATTTCGTTGAATGTTGGTTTGAACCAATTTGAATGAATAGTTAATGTTGTTTTGATTTGAATTCGAATGATGAATGCTTGGTTGCGATATCGATGGTTTACCGGTAGCGTTTGAATGATTTGAATTGATTATTTGAGCTAATATTTGTTGATGTTCATTTCTACCCGAATTTAATTTAGAGGTTTAAATTCTATTTTGAATTCATCTTTTATGTTATAATGTAAATTCTCTTCTTTTGCTTCATTTGCGGTTTGAAAATCGTTTTAGTTCGTGAGTTTACTTGATCTGAACATGTTGAACATAGTGATAGCATGCTGATTTTTACTTGAGAAATGTTCATTTATTCATGTCATTTAGTTTAAGTTTAATTTGTTTCCAAATTATACCTTGTAAATATTAACTTGTTTGCTAGTTTGTGCAAGGTTCTCAAGTGATCAACGCAATACTTCCTCTTCCATCTTTCTCTATTGTCACTTTGATTAATTAATTAAGTTTTGATTTATTTACTTGATCTTGCTATTAAAAATGAATTAGTTTAATAATTCATTTTTATTAACTCGATTAATTAAGTTAATCATCTCTTGATTTATCGATTAAACTGTTATTGCATGCTACTTTGTTGTTTTAGTTAATTAATTAAAAGTCTATTTGATTATTTAATTTTATTATTAAAACTTAATAAGTTTCAACTAATTAATTTTTCTTAATGTAATTAATTAAATTAATAAACTTTTTAAGTTAATTAATTAAACAACCATTTCACGTTTCAAATTTTATTGAGCTTTGATACAGGTTACCACTCCATGCGGATTTGATGCGGATTTGATTCACGAGACTTCAGTTTGCTTTGTCGCTATTGGTTTTGTCTGTATGTTGACATTTTTATCTAATGCAAGATTCTTTATTCGATATCTTGGTTTTTATTTGATGCTTTGAGCTTTCTTGATGCACTTTCCTGGGCGATGATTTATTTTCACATGATGAGCTTTATCTATTGTCTTGAGTAATATCCGAGGCATATTCTGCTGCGATTTATTCTCGCCTCCTATTGTGATTTATTCTCACTTATTGCTCGGTATATTCTTCGTTTAGTACTGCTTCTGGCTGTAAATTCAAAGGGATGGGAATACTGTATTTACTTCATTATGTCAAGTACTGGTTTCTTATTCGATTAGACCGTTCTTTTACCTTTACTTTTTACTTTCATGTACATAGGATAGTCTCTCCATCTCTTCCCATTCTTTAATTTTAAAAATCTTCTCCCTCTTTTCAAAAAGCTCCTTGTTTTCTAACTATAACCGCTTTCACAATAAACTTTGACTCCAGTCCATGCATTTTCAAAATTCTCTTTATTAATAAACCATTAACCAATTTAATAATACTTTGACATATTTCTTAATACAAAAAGCCATTAACCTCATTTAAACTTTTTTTTAGCCATTTTGGCTTTTCTATCATTAACACATTTTCTCAAAAGATTAGACTCTTATTGATTCTTGTAGTGATACAAACTACTATACTTCTACGATACGTAGTGAAGTGAGACATTTTCCATTTGGTATTAGTGATGCTTGTTGATGAGAATCCAAGCTATATCCCCCACTTTGAGATGATGAAATGCTCCTTTCTCATAATTGTGAGTAGTAAGTATGTTTTCCACTCAAATATGATGAGATGCTTATTCTTCTTAAAATTAACCAACACACAAAATTTCACTTTTATACCCGAACTACATGAGTTTTGATTTCAACATTGCACATTGTTGGTATGTAGGCTTAGAACTCATTGGAAGTTCTATCAAATCAAAAATTGTAAAAAGAACTTCTTTTCACACTTTCACCATTTATTTTATACATATATTTTATAGCCATATATGCAAATTTTCAAAGAGGTTCTTGCGGAGTACCGTAGATGTTTAGGGTACTTAAAACCTCCCCTTTGCATAACCATCCCTTGTACCTTGATTTCTATTTTACTTTAAGTTATATTCGCTAATTTTCCTAGTTCTTTTGGATAAAATAAAAGTGTAGTGGCGACTTCATTGATTTTTACGAGTTAAGTTAATCCAATGCTCAACGAGATGGACCCGTTTTGTCACCCTTACTTTTGGTTTAATAGTAATTACAAAATTATATCAAATATTATCAACTATTCACTTTATTTGATATTATACTTAAATACAATCAAATTGCATTACACATCAAAATTAATTTAATCAATTTTATATGGTGAGAAGTGTACTACACCATACACTCATATATTTTAAACGCAATTTTTATGTAAATCCGTATGACTATCACATAATGATATAAATTAAATTATATTTATATAGCAATCATTATTAAAATATTTTTTCGCTTTTTATTTACCCATCCAGTTGCAAGACAAAAATTCAGCTTCAAAATTTTTAATTGGCTAGTTTCGGATAAAGGCAAGACTTTTGGTTGAAGACATTGAATAAGAAAAGTGATTAAGTAATTATTTTCAAGGTTGTTTTAGTTCTCCGAGAGAATGAAAAACTAGAGGGAGGGAATAAAAAATAGAAAGTACTTTAGTGTTGCAATCAAACATAAGTTTTTATTTTAAAAGTATAAAAATTGAAAATAGCTTGTAAAATTATATGATTATGAAAATGTGGTCCTAATTAACTAAAAATGCCCCGTATATGTGAATAGCTACTTACGATTTATCAACGATTCAAATACTTAATTCTTTTTCTATAATTTTATGGATCATGTAAAAATATACATTTTACACAAATAATTATATAAATATAATATTTATCTTATCATATAGAAATATAAGTTAAAGGACTATCTTGTTTAATAACTTCTCTTAAACTTTAAGTCGTCGCAACATGCGTCTCTATTAATTGATGCATACAATATTACTAATAAAAACTCTTCATAATATTTCTCTTCATAATATTTTAAGGTGTTGTTGATCAATTAAAACTTCTCTTATGAGATATCTTATAATTTTACTCGTTGATGTCATGAAAAGTCATAAACTAGTTGTTATTTTAGTATGTTAAATGGATAAGCACTATATTTTTTTAATTTACCGATTGATTTAAGGAGAGGACGAAGTTTATAAATTATGAATTGATAGAGCAATTTGTTACTTGTAAAAAGCAATAAATGGCTCTAGCATCTAAGTTTGTTTCAGTTATAATTATATCCATTTTTATATTTTTCGTTAAATTGAATATTTAAGGTAAGTGATTTTTTATTCTTAATCAACTTAATTATTTAATTCGTACATTATATTTTATCATATATTATTTAATTTTTTTTTATATTTATTTTTACAGCGAAAAGATATCCATGTATCAAAGATTCTGATTGTGTACTTCTTTATTGTTCCGAAACTTCCAAATCTGGCAAATTATATAAACCGGTTTGCGTTAATAAACAATGTAAACGTGTTCCAATCTTAGTTTGATAAGATTGTATAAGCTGAAATATTTCATAAGTTGTCATTTAGTATTTGTGTTTGTATTGTCAAAATACTTGTTTATTTTCATCTTAATTATATCTTTTTGTTAAGATTGATTCTTTAATTTTTTTATGTCAACTAAGACCTTATTAAAAATAGCGGTTGACTGATAAGCTAATTAATACCATTTATAGCTGATGATTGATGACTGATAGCTTATAGCTTATGGATGATGGTTGAGATTGATGGCTGATAAGCTAATTGAAGTGTTCGGTTATATTAGCGGTTAACTAACTTATAAATGTTAAATGACATAATTTTTTTATATATAATTATTTTATTTTAAATAAAAATAAATTATTGACGATAAAATATAATTTTTATTAAAATAATAAGGATAAAAAAGGGAGACAAAATAGTAAGCTATAAGATATAAGATAAAACACTATTTAAAATAGCGCCTAGAAAATAAACTATATCATAGTAAAATAAGCTATAAGCTCATGATCAAAACACCGTTACCAACGAAGTCTAAAATACCATATGAACTTATAAACTATAAGCTATAAGACATCAGTCCAAAATATGCGTTACCAAAGAGTCTCTTAAATCCAAGTATTTTATTTTAATTATTTTTGTTTAATTAGTGACGGAAACTTAAAAATTCATAAAATTTGTCACTAATTAAATAAAAACATCGAATTGAAACGTTTTGAAGTTTAAAAAACCAAATAAACACAAACAAAAAAATAAAAAAATAATATAATCGCAAACACATAATTAAGGGAGCAAAATAAATATTTTTGCCAAATAATATCAATTAAGTTAAGTTGTGTTATTGTTTACTTCTAGATGCGGACACATATAGAGTACCTTTAGAAATAAAAATAAAATATAGTTTTTATGTTACTTCGGAGCTTACACTATTAAAAAAAATTAATTTACACTCATTTTTTATTACAATTATACCCATTATAATTAATAAAAATCGGATGTATTTTCATTGGGTGAGAAATGTCTACCTTAATTACACCCGTTTAACACTAAGGGTTAAATAGCTTATGATTTACACCCGATTTTTATTAAATTTAATGGGTATAATTGTAATAAGAGACGGGTGTATATAAGTTCTTATCGTTCTTATGTACAACCTATTTTCATAAAATTTTTAATAGAAATCACGAGGTTAATATATGCTAATTTACACCCTTTTTAATAAAAATTGGGTGTAGTTACACCCTTTTTAAATAAATATCACATTTAACTACACCTCGCACTTAAAACGAGAATCATACCACTAGACCAAATGTCATAATATAAAAAGTTTTAGTTTGTAAATAACAATTGGGACAAATATTTCGTGGAAAAAATTAAAGTACATACCTTTATTAAACTACAACAGACTGAGTCCAACTGTATTGATAAACATTGTGTGTGGTTGGAACTGAACCACCTGAACATCAAAGGTAACCATGATAACTTATATATATTGTAGGAACATAAGAGCATAAACTAGAAACTAAATTAATATAAGACAAGTACTAGTATATCTGTCCAACATTTGTTTTGTCTGAAGTCATTTTCAACAATGCTGAAAGCGTGTAGTAAGATCCTTCATATTTGAAGGCCTTAACATCAATACGCTCCTACAAGAGTTTCAATAAACATTATTATATAATAACGTACAAACAGTACTAATATGCCTTACTAAAAGAAGAGGCTGTTGGTTTGCTAATTTATTAGTAACACCTTGTAGAGATATATAGATATATTGAAGACATGAAAATGTAGTAGATTTCTTTAATATGGTAAACTCAATTAGAGCTACAGAGTGTAGCATTTGTTTTTGGAGTGGAAATAATAATTCTTCAAAGAAGTATACAGCTCTTATTGACTCAACTATATTTTCATTGTGGAAAATATGATTGCTTCTATACTGAAAAATATAGAAAAGAAAAAGCATCATACAAAAGAAAGGAGGAAAAAAGGCCTAAAAACATATTAGTAATATGGTAATCATACCCAAAAATTCGAAAGAGACAATCCTCGTATACATGAATCATACCAACGTTTTTTCTTTGATGTTTAATGAACCTGTGCCTTGATTCCATATGTTTTAAGCTAATAATTTCAAATGCCTCTGAGATTTTGTCCACCTATAGAATTGTTCAAATCACAAAGTTAGTAAACTTGGCCTGAATGAGTAGAAAGACAACAAGATTTAATTCCACTGACCAAGATAATATTTTGAGAGGATTAAGCATTTCAAAGCATATTCAATATAGTATTTTGAGTATACAAGAGAACTCAATAGTCTTTATGCTATTTTAGATTTATATAATCGTTACCGATCATAATGCTATTTTCAATGCAGTAGGTGATGTTCTTTTCAGTTCTTTCAAAACTGGACCTATCCACCCATTTCCTTCCTTGCTTGATTCAGCTTCCTTCACATCAAAAGCTTAAAGTATTATCATTCGAAGTCCCATAAAGAACCTGGTCAAAACAAAACAGTTTTAAAATAATATTCCTATGGAAATGGTAAGAAACTTACCAGTGATTTAATAATTTCTTCAACAGAATCCTTTGAAAAGCACTCATCAATTATTGATTTCCTGAAAATTCTCCAAAAGTTAAGAGTGCAATTTGATGGTGATTACAAGAATAAAACTAAAAAATAATATAGATCATTGTAATTACTTGTGTAAGATACTCTTTTCATTAAGTTTAACCTCTGAAGAAAATTCAGAAGAAAACACGGGATAAAAGTTTTTTTTTGCTGAGATTATGGTAACTCACAGTGTTTTCTGTTACTACTGAGTAAGTCAATGGGATCATCAATGCTGCACCTCCACCCATTGAAATTCCATTCACAAGAGCAATCTGATGTAACATAACATCTTCATCGTAAGCAATCATAAGGGTGTAGGCTATTGGATGGGGATCGTGCGCCTTGTATTTTAACTTTATCAAGTCAGATTTAAAATACAACTTGAAATTCAAGTCATCTCATCTTCATTAGTTTTTGTAGACCTTATAGAGATATATAGATATATTGAAGACATGAAAACGTAATTGGTGAATTTTGTAGTAAATTTGAAGAAGACAAAACATGTTTAGTATTCACCAATAATATATGAGGTCTACGACACAAGTACAAGCTTACAATGTACTATATAGCAGTCAAAACCAAGCCCGATGCCCCTGCGGTGATGAACATGTAGCTTAATCTATATAGTGCTTTCGATAAAGGAATTCCTGAAAAACCTTACAGTCACTATGTCAAAAAAGACCTACGAAAGCGTTTTTTGGGCTTTAAAAGCGCTTTCGTAGGTGGCACTGCTATAGGTTTTAGCAGCGTTTTTTGTTTAGGAAAAAGCGCTTTCGTAGGCCTAACATACATAGCCACGGAGGTAGGTTATAAATCATAAGAATCAAAGGCCATGTGCTATGCGAGATACTTTGAATACCGTGTGGGTTCATTCCATCAGTAGACAATGCCAAACGAAGGTTTCTTGCTTCATTTCCAAATTCAGGATAATCATTATCAATTTTCATCCACTGTGGAGAATCTGCCGGATGTCAAAATTTTCCATCAATAATTCTTTCATCTAAATGCCAAGTCAAGTGTCTTGAATCGGTTTCACTACGATACATCCGTCTAAATCTCGGGATTATAGGAAAATACCATAAGACTTTTGCCGGAAATAACTTTTTCTTATATCGATAGGCACTGCATTTAGGCCACTCATTTAACGATGCATACTCGTTTCGAAACAAAACACAATCTTTTGGACATGCATGTATCTTTTCATAGCTCATGCCAATAGAGTACAACATCTTTTTGGCCTCATACGTTCGATTGGGAAGAACATTATCCGCTGGTAGCATATCTTTCATAAGGGCTAATAATTGTGAAACTTTTATCCGACAATCCATTGCCGGCATTTAAGTTGTACAACTTTAACACCGCAAACAATCTTGTGAATTTTTACAACCATTATTCAACAGTTTCTTGCTTACCAACCTCTCGAACATTTTGGGACAATCATTAAAATCTTCTTCAAGCGCTTCTGCAATCTCTTTGACTCGATCATAATCGTATGTATCTGTACAATTGTCGTTTGAAGCATAGGTCCTCTTATCCCCCGATTCAACATTCCCGTTACTTTTCTCACCATGCATATTCCAACATGTATAACTTCTATCAATTCCATACCGCATTAAATGCGATGCCAACTGAACTGCGTCAACCCGGTTCCCATACAGCAATACAAACAAGGAGATGTCATTCGACTGGGGTCTTTGGCGTGCGCAACATCAAACTTAACAAACTCCGAAACCTCATTGTTGTACCCCAAAATTTACCCTCTTGTTTCCCGCGTTTCTCTGGCTTATAATTCAATTGCATAAAACATACATGTAGTAGCATGCATAACATTCTTCATGAGGTGTATCAGGTTCCAGGTATTCTAATGGCAGCCAAAAAGAGTTTACTCGCTCATTACTCGACGAAGCGGATTTCAGATTTTCGGCGCATTTTGGGCACTCCAGAAGGCGTATCTCTCATCTCCTTGGGTATTTTCGGTTGATTTTCGACTGGAATTTTCCTCTCATTATTATCCACGACTTTCGTTTGAGATCCGACAGTAGAAGGCTCTCAAAGGAGTCATTTTCCCCGACAGATCAAGCTGATTTTAGCGCTGAACCGTGCGTTTTGGCTCACCAAAAAGGCTTTATCTCCTAGCTGGAAGCTCGGAATTGAGCGAGACCGATTTCTAAAATTCCGTATCAAAGTCCTCTACAACTCTCATTTGCAACTCGGGAGCTGATTCCCCACCGATCAATACCATAATTTTATTCACCGAGGTTAATTTTGAGCTGAACCGAGCCATTTTCATCTAATAAGCGGAGTTCGAAAAATCATATCTCGCTTGACTTTCGTCGAAACGAGACGGGATCAGTGCCAAAAGTTCACAAATTTTGTTAGCTTCAATTGTCTCGAGATACGTATGCGTAAATTTCGATCAGAAGATCTTTGTTCGAGGCATTTTCTCCGTAGAGCGCGGACAATATTCTACATGTGTCAGTGGTACAAAATTTGTGCTGAAACTTCAAAAATTCCTATCTCCTTCACCATTCATCGGATTAAGTCGGGATTTTGATTCACGCAAGCAAAATCGCATTCCGAACACTTTTTGTTTACATTCCGACTCCGAATTTCACACGGATTTGACCGTTTTGGATTAATTACGAAATTTTTTCGGATAATCGTAATTTGGGCTTGATTATGGATCCAAAGCTATAAATAGAGTTTCCTCTTCGCAAATCACTACAACACAATCATTTTCTTAATTTTTCACTACCACACACACTCCAATTCTCTCAAATTCCAAAGCATAGTAACTCAAAAGTTCAAACTGCAACTTTCCCTCCAAGCAACCACCACAGGCCGCCACCGGACCTCCGTTGACCGCCGGCTTCAATCACAGACTGCGCTAAGCGCGTTCCGCGCTAAGCGCGACCTGCGAATTCTGGTTTTCTCCATCGCATCTTCTCCTACTTCAATCTATATCATCTTCTCCTCCTTTTGTGCGTGATTGACATGGAAGGAACAGATTCATCTTGATCTTTTCTCCAATTGCAAGATTCAAGGATTTCTCCTTCATTTTCTTCAATTCTCCATTGAAGACTTCAAGTTTCTTCAAGAATTCAAGGCTAATTTCAAGATTATCATCAATTCACTATTGATTTGGTATTTTCTTTGAAGATCACAAGGAGTTCCTCTTCAATTTGGCTCAAGCTTCAAGTTCAAGTAAGTGTTAGGTTCAAATAAGCACTTATTTTAAGCAGTTTTGGCTTTCAGCTTTTCTTGAAATTGAATACTGAAATTGATGCAAATTCTATGTAGATTTTGACTCTAGAACTTGTACTCTTGAATTCCTTGATTTGAATTAAATTTTGCCGCCTTATTCGTGTCGGAGTAAGGATTTCTTTGTGGATAGCATGTATATACACTTGTACATTTGTTTTCCCCTTGCACATAGGACATAAACTCACACATTTTGCATCATCCATCGCATGTTCATGCATTGGTGAGTAGCTAGCTTAATCGATTTATGTTGATTCATGGTGATTTGAAGCATAACTTGCATTCAACATGTAGATATCCAAGCATTAGTGCATTGTGCATGAACTTGTTTCATATGCACTCCAAGTGTTTGTGTCAATGTTTGACTTAGATTCTTTGAAGGAAAATCCCAAAATGCTATGACTAGCTTGCATCACCACACAATTGAACATTGGAATTATCATTTTGATTTGCATTCCTCACATGTTCATGCATCTTCACATGTATATGAACATTGGTTTTATCGATTCGATTTGCATTCCTCACAGGTTCATGCATCTTCACATGTATATGAACATTGGTTTTATCGATTCGATTTGCATTCCTCACATGTTCATGCATCTTCACATGTATATGAACATTGGTTTTATCGATTCGATTTGCATTCCTCACATGTTCATGCATCCTCACATGCTCACACATTGCTACATGCATGTGAACATTGGTTTTATCGTTTGATTCGCATTCGTTGCATGTTCATTCGATCTTCGCTTGCTCCGGGATTGTGGCCTAACAATACGAATCAAATTTTGGCATGGAAACATCACAAACAGGTGGCCTGGTTCAAAAATAAAATTTCTGCAGGTTGCAGGTGTTGGATGAAGATTTTGATATTTATGGTTCGAAAAGGGAGCATTGAATTCGAAACGAAACAATAACAGTGTTCACTAGAATGAAGGAAATGTCATGGTTTGGAATGAAGGAATCAGCTCTTCGAATAAGATATTGAAACTTGGGGCTTCGAGTAGAAATTGTGAAGGAGCTTTGAAATGGTGGAAGCATGGTGTTCAGAAGCGAGTTCGAATCGAAAGGCAGTTTAGATATTTGAAATTCAAAATGTGAGCGGGATGAATGGTGGTTCGAATATGCTTGTATTTGGAAAGCAGTTCGAAGGCGTGGAGGCTAGAGGCATAGTATTCTGCATGTCGAAACGTGGCAAGCTCTCATAAGTCAGACCGTTATGGTCAGAATAGTATAAATAGAAGTCTTAGTGTTAGGATTTCGTGTGTCATATCTATTGTACTAAATTCAGTAACATTCAAAATACCACATGGATAGGGAAACGAATGCACGAATGATGTACGTATGATTGCACCACTTTTATCTTTCAACAACGTATCTTTATCTTTCCAATTTACCTTTATCTTGCATAAATGTCATTTAAATCATTTATATTCAAAGTCATTTAATTTTCCATGCATCTAAACGCTTTTCCTTTCGTTTTGAAGCCTTTTACTTTTCAGAAACCTTTACATTCATGCTATTATTTTCCAGAAAACTTCTACATACTTGCTTTTACATTCCTGTCTTTTACACTTCATGTTTTACTTTGAAAATCTTTTACATTCACAAGTCATTTGAACATTCCTGCACTTACATACTTTCTGCAATTCGAAGTCTTTATGCCTTGTATGTTCAAATCATCTTTATATTGCTTTGCTTGATTACGTTATTAATTTATTGAATATCATAATCGAAATACACTTGAGACATATATAAAACATTTAAAAATAAGTCTTGAATGTTAACCAGCAGTTTAAGTTTATGCAAACGACCAATAACCCCATAGGATCAATCTACTCGATCCTGCAAGTTACCAAAGGGATTAAACAACAATCATAACGCTTGTTTGATAGTTTGGAGGACTAGCGGTTGTTTCACCAGAAATCACTGTGAACAAATTGGCACGCCCAGTGGGACGGAGATTGGTTGTTGCTAATTAAAATTAACGTTTAAAAAACTTAATTATTGTTAAAAGGTTCTTTCTGAGTAAACAAAGTTCATTAGTATATGAACCTTACGAGTGGTAGAATAACTGACAGTAACCAACCCTTACCCAGAAGAAATCGAAGTAATAGGATGTCAGATCCAAATAACCCACAAGGGGAACAAAATGCCCCACAAGCACTAATGCATTGTTTCGACAGGGCGTCAGCGATCCTTCAAGCGCCAACTGTTGCATCTTCCACTAATAGTATGGCCACGAATGGAACAAGTGGCATGTCAACAAACAATTCGATCCTAGGTAGTACAGAACCCTGGGTATCTTGGGGATTCATCCCACCGTCAGGGGCACAAACCCATTTCGCTACCCCACCACCAACTAGACCATTTAGTTTCGACAGTACTAGACCCAGAAATTCCCAATATGGAATGCCAACATCCTTTATGGCAGGTTTACAAACTTCGACGTCGAACGCGTCACCACACTTAGGGTCAGGTTCTGGGGCTAATCAATTTATGACAAATAACCAAGGGTCAGTAGGTTATGGTACGCTGCCCATCTTAACCACAGAAAATCAAATGGCCTTTAGGCAGTTAATGGATGATAGTAACCATAACATGATAGGAGTATTAGCATAAACTATGCAAGAAATCTTTGCCCCAATAGTTCAAAACGTTACTATGACAAGCAGAGAGAACGCTGACAATATGAGTCGAATATCAGATTTCTTTGCTCCACCTGAAAGGCGTAGGCAGAACCAAGCATTGGTTCGAGCAAACGCACCTATCATAGAACAGATTGTTGATGACCCACCTTATAGGCCAGCCAGAGAGGGGGTTAACTTGGGGGCAAGAGCACAAAGGGTAGATGTCTCATTGATTCGAGAAGAACCACAAAGGGGATTGATAGAACCACCAGCAAGGGTCGAAAGATTTGAGGTCCCAGTGATTCGAGAAGAACCACAAAGGATTGATTGAACCACCGCAAGGGTCGAAAGATTTGAGGTCGATGATTGAGAACAACCACAAAGGGAATTATTGAAAGGGGCAAGGGTCGAGACTAGAGGCCCCAGCGTTTCGAGAAGAACAACCTAGAGGTTGTCCTTGTAGGTCGAAACCAAGATCCGATGCGATGGTTCATAGGGTTGACAATATCTTGGCGGAAAATAACCTAACCACCATGATAGAAAGGATCATGGCCCAAAACGGTATTAATACAGGAATTAGAAGGCCAAATTACGCTTCCTCCATAGCAGATTATGTAATCCATACTGATTTGCCAAGGGGATACAAGATCCCTAAATTTACAAAGTTTGCTGGGGATACCAATGAGTCAATAGTCGAACACATAGCTAGGTATCTAACCGAGGCAGGAGACATAGCAAATAACGAAAACCTTAGGATCAAATATTTCCCAAGTTCCCTTACTAAGAATGCTTTCACATGGTTCACTACTTTGCCCCTGGATCCATAGACACCTGGACCCTCTTAGAAAGGCTGTTCCATGAACAGTTCTATATGGGACAATCCAAGATAAGGCTAAAGGAATTAGCAAGTGTTAAAAGGAAGTTCACTAAACCTATAGATGAATACTTAAATAGGTTCAGGCTTTTGAAATCTAGATGTTTCACAGTAGTCCCTGAGCATGAGTTAGTCGAAATGGCCGCTGGTGGTTTGGACTATTCTATTCGAAAGAAATTAGATACTCAATACTTGAGGGACATGGCCCAGTTAGCAGATAGGGTTTGACAGGTCGAAAGGCTAAAGGCCGAGAAGGCCAGGGCTTCTAAGAGTAATAAGAAGGAAAGAGTTTCCTATGTCGAAACGGAGGAAGGTGAAGACTACCCCGAATTCGAGGAGATCGAAATAGATCTCGCTGAATTGAAACAGGCTCCACCTTACTCTTGTAAACTCCTAGTCCCTACAAAAGGGAAAGAAATTGTTGAAAATGAAAAAAATGATAAGTTTCCAAAGAAGGTGTATACCTTCGATATAACAAAGTGTGATGAAATTTTCGACTTACTAGTCAAAGATGGCCAATTAATTGTGCCACCAAATGTCAAAATGCCTCCGTTAGATCAAAGAAAGAAAAGAGGATTTTGTAAATATCATAGTTTCCTAGGCCACAAAACCTCACAGTGTTTTCTTTTCAGGGACTTGATTCAAAATGCAATTAAAGAAGGCAGACTAAAGTTTGCTGATAAACCAAAAATGAAGGTGGATGAAGACCCTCTGGATATTGCAGACACCAACTACTCTGAGCCTTTGAGCATGGGAGATATCAATATGGTGGAAGCATACCAAGGGGCCACTACCTTGAAAGGGGAAAGCACTGAGAGTGAAAGTTGGGTGTTGGTCGAAGTCAACAATGGAGTCACTGAAGACGTCCATGAACGACAGGAGCCTTCGGTCGAACCAACTCCAGCTGTTGTTTCAGAAGGAATCTAGGCTATTGAGGGTCAGGAAAGCCAGAAACAGAAATTGACACAGGCTACTGAAGGCCTGAGGCTCAAACTGGAAAAGGTTCAGATTACAAAACAAGCTTCCCCTCAAAAAGAGACGTGGGATACCTTGGGTGAACCTAGTGGGAAGTTCGACTATCTGGTAAAATATTCTGCTCCAGAGAGTTCGAAAGTCCGAATCAAAGACGTCAAACCGTCAGGATGGGGAGATGATGATACAGAAGGGGAAGATAAAGATAGTAACGTTCCCCAGAAAGAGACCTGGGACACCTTAGGGGAGCCCAGTGGGAAATTTGATTATATGGTAAAATATTATGCTCTAGAGAGTTCAAAGATTCGGATCGAAGACATCAAACCATCAGGATAGGGAGATATTGGTATGAAAGGACCAGATGTGGATGTCAATATGGTGGACATGGAGAGACCCTGTTCTGAGATGCAGGAAATGGAAAGATATCTCGAAAAAGAAAAGTACAAAATGGAGGATGGTTATGCTGCAGATACCAGCCCAAAACAATATCTCATGCTATGCCATAAGGGGCATGCTGAAATGATGCTTTGTCCAAGATGCAGCATCATATGCAACGAGAGGATCACTATGGAGTTCGAACGAAAGCAAAGAGATCGAACTGGAGTAAATTGGCGCCAAGACAACCAACTGTTCAGATGCTACCCTAGAGCTGAGGAAAGTTTGTTGGAATTCTTAGTACGCTGTCACAAAGGGGCAACCAAGTGCTTGATTTGCCCAAGATGTTCAGCAGTATACGACCAGAACATGGCTGGAGCTTTCGAAACGATTCCCTTCACCCCATGCTGGAATCACAAGGAAGTTGGTCAAATGAGTCGTTTGATGGTAGTCACGGTCGTGGCCGATAGCCCATATCCAAAGGGTGCTCGAAGGGTGACATTTAAAATCCTAGTACCAGCAGATGATGGTCGCAAGTCAAAACCAACAAAGGGAAGGATAGATGGGGAGGCAATGAGCGAAATGCGGCATGCCATGGTATACGGAGACAATTCAACACAGAAAGAGGAGGAACGAGGTGGAAATTATAAAGGTAAGAATCCCATGTCAAGATCCCAATGGCGAAGGCAGCGGAATCGAAAGGCGAGAGGAAGCTTTAGCGAGACAAAGGAGCGTTTCGACCAACAAAAAGAAGCGCCAAGCAACCAACAACAACAGCAACTCAAGACAAACCTCCAGTTAGTAGGAGGCTTTTTTCTGAAACAAAACCAGATGAATCAAAAGAAGACACTCCAAAAGAATACACTCCAAGTCCACAAGAAGATGAGGATATGCTTACAGATAACTTCGAATCAGAAGGGGAATCCTCACTTAACCTGAACTGTAATGTGGTATCTGTATTACCATTTGAATTCGGCCAGGAGATCGAAATCGAAGAACAGGAAGAAGAAGACACCATTGATCTAATGAAACATAGACTAGTCTGTTATTATGTAATGGATAATGGCGCGGTCGAAGAGAAGAACGTATTCTTCGAACACCCAGATCCCACAATGAAGAATCATTTAAAGCCACTGTTCATTCGAGCAAAGGCTGGAGCCCACGGGGTGAACAAGGTCTTAGTAGATGGGCGCTGCAGATCAACTCGATGCCAAAATTTATCTTTGAAAAGTTAGGCATTCAAGACGGTGATGTTAAACCTCATAACATGGTTTTATCCAACTATGAAGGGAAGGGACAAACATTGGGGGTAGTGCAAGTGGAGTTAGCTGTTGGATCAAGCAGACCCACTATGTTCATGGTGATCGAAGCGAGCAAATTATAACTTGCTCTTGGGAAGAGAGTGGATTCATGGCGTAGGGCAGTCCCTTCGTCGATGCACCAAGGTTAGTCTGTGGAGAGAGGATGGGATAGTAGAGAACATCGAAGCGGACGAGCTACTTCATGACAACAACAATCTAGTTAACAAGAGGAATTATGACAAGTATCCGGCGTAATAGCTCCCACCCCAAGTGACGAATTGAATGAAACAAGAGATGTATGTTACTATATGACCCTTCGCCATGATGGCATGTATTGGGATAGGAAAATAATTAAGGGTGATGAAGGAGGCGAAGGCAAAGACGGCCAGTGGGAGTTCAAGACCGCTCATGATCGAATCTTCTTTCTTCGAAAGGATTTTGGCCTATATGGTGAGAACGAATTGAAAGCGGCAGAGGATGCAATAGAACACACGGTTGAAGTAAGCGAACTCGAAGGGAATGGTCCGAAGGATTCACCTGTGCGAGCGAAATAGATCAAAGGCTTGCGCCATTTATGATCGGAACCCTTGGGCTTCGAGAAGGATCCAACAAATTCAAGTGCTAAGATGTTGTACAGACCCACTCGAAGAAGTAATTTTGGGGGATATCAACACAAAAATGATCACCTATATAAGCGCGAAGCTCAGCCCAAGCCTCAAACAAGAAGTGATCGAAGTCCTCAAACAGAACAAAGATTGCTTTGCATGGGACTATGATGAAATGCCTGGTTTAAAAAGAGAGTTAGTGGAGCATAGACTTCCAATCAAGGATGGCAAGAAGCCCATCAAGCGAGACTCCCGGAGGTTCGCGTGCTCACGAAGATCAAAGCGGTCGAGAGGTTGCTACTGTTGCAAATTCATCAGAACCACAAGGTATGTCGAATGGTTAGCAAATATAGTACCTGTTATTAAGAAAAATGGTTCATTGAGAATATGCATAGACTTTAGGGATCTCAATACTACAACCCCCAAAGATCAATACTCTATGCCTATGGCGGAAATGTTAATAGATTCCGCTGCGGGATTCGAATACCTAAGTATGCTAGATGGATACTACGTTATAATCGATTTTTATTCTTTGAAGAAGATGTTGCTAAGACAACATTTCGTTTCCCAGGAGCCTTAGGCACCTATGAATGGGTAGTGATGCCTTTTGGTTTAAAAAACGTTGGGGAAACTTACCAAAGAGCAATGAACTCCATATTTCATGATTTTATTGAGACGTTTATGCAGGTGTACATTGATGATATAGTCATCAAATCTATATCTGCAGAAAATCATCTGCATCATTTGAGCCAATCATTCGAAAGGATGAGAAAACATGGCTTGAAAATGAATCCCCTTAAATGTGCATTTTTTGTGCAGGCAGGAGATTTCCTGGGCTTTGTGGTTCATAAAAAAGGAATTGAAATTAACCAGAACAAGACCAAAGCCATCATGGAGACTAAAGCCCCCACATCGAAAAAGGAGTTACAGTCTCTACTAGGGAAGATTAATTTTCTCAGAAGGTTCATTTCGAACTTAAGTGGGAAAACACAGGCTTTTTCTCCACTACTTCGTTTAAAGCAAGGCCAAGCCTTGAATGAGCGGCGCGGGAGGCCTTCGACAAGATTAAAAGATATCAGTCTCAACCTACTATCTTGTCTCCACCTTCATGGGGAAAACCCATGAGATTGTATATATCTGCGTCTGAACTTACTATAGGTAGTATGTTAGTACAAGAAGACAGTAATGGCATCGAAAGAGCCATATATTACTTAAGTAGGGTGTTGAATGATGCAGAAACTAGATATAGTAATATAGAAAAGTTGTGTCTTTGTTTATACTTTTCTTGTATGAAACTCAAGTATTATATAAAACCTGTTGATGTTTATGTTTCATCTCATTTCGATGTTATTAAACACATGTTTTCCAAGCCAATAATGCATAGTAGAATTGGTAAATGGGCATTGGCTTTGACAGAATATGCTTTGACTTATATGCCTTTAAGAGCAGTGAAAGGCCAAGTAGTTTCTGATTTCATTGTGGACCATTCATTGGTCGAACAGCCTGTCATGGGTTATGTCGAAATGAAACCTTGGAAGCTTTACTTTGATGGTTCGACCCATAGAGAGGGCAGTGGTGTTGGAGTTCTCATAATTTCTCCTGAGGGAATTCCAACAAAATTCAAGTATAAGTTAGATGGCCCTCGTTGCTCGAACAACGAAGCTGAATACGAAGCGCTCATTGTTGGACTTGAAGCTTTGTTGGAATTGGGGGCAACTAGAGTCGAAATCAAGGGTGATTCAGAGTTAGTAGTCAAGCAGATAACTAAGGAATACAAATGCATAAAGGAAAATATGATGATATATTTCGTCATAGTTAATAGGCTACTCAAAAAATTCGAATACATGGACATTCAGCACGTACCAAGAATAGAAAATCAAGAAGCAAATGACCTAGCACAATTAGCTTCAGGTTATAAAGTCTCTGCTAAAAACTTAGAGGATTTGATTGAGATAAGAGGAAGAGTCATGGCTACCAGACTTACACCATCAGATCTAGAGAATATCAAAATAAGTTATGGTGATAAAGATAGGTTCGAAGTATTAGCCATAGACACTTTAACAGATACAGATTGGCGAAATCCATTAATAAGGTATTTAGAAAACCCAACATTGAATGTGGATAGGAAAATAAAATATAGAGCGTTGTCATATGTCCTTATGGGAAATGAATTGTTCAAGAAGACCCAAGAAGGTGTGTTACTAAAATGTTTGGGAGAAAGTGAGGCATATCTAGCACTATCAGAAGTCCACAATGGGGTATGTGGAGCACATCAAGCGGGTCATAAAATGAAATGGTTGTTATTTCGTTATGGTATGTATTGGCCCAGTATGCTCAAAGATTGTATAGATTTTGCTAAAGGATGTGAAGAATGCCAGAAACATGCAGGGATTCAACATGCTCCTGCAAGTGAGTTGCATTCGATCATTAAGCCATGGCCCTTTAGAGGATGGGCATTAGATTTAATAGGAGAAATCAATCCTACTTCATCTAAAGGTCAAAAATATATCCTGGTAGGAATAGACTATTTCACTAAGTGGATCGAAACAATACCATTGGTAGCTGTAGATCAAGAGACTATCATCGAATTCGTACAAAAACAGATTATCTATAGGTTTGGGTTGCGAGAGAGCATAACCACAGACCAAGGATCGGTGTTTACTGGTAAAAAGATGCAAGAATTTGCCCAAGAAATGGGGTTCAAGTTGCTGACGTCAACACCATATTATGCTCAGGCAAATGGTCAGGTCGAAGCAGCCAACAAAGTAATAATAGGTCTAATAAAAAAACATGTTGGTAAAAAACCAAGAAATTGGCATAAGACTTTAGATCAAATACTATGGGCTGTAGAACATCCCCTAAAGAAGCTACTAATTTTACACCTTTCAGGCTAATCATTTATATTGGGAAATGATGATGAATGAGTTGGTCGAGCTAGATGAATGAATGCATTAGAAATGAAAGAGAGAGTGGCCAGAGCATATAACAAAAGGGTGAAAGGTAAAACATTTAGTGCTAATGACTTAGTTTGGAAAGTTATATTGCCCATGGACAAGAAAAATAAAGCATTAGGTAAATGGTCACCTCATTGGGAAGGACCTTTTCGAGTAGTGAAAACATTTTCAAACAATGTGTATGAAATCGAAGAATTGGCGATGATGACAAACGAATCCTAAAGGTTAATGGGAAGTATTTAAAGAAATATAAACCACGCTGCAGGAGGTTCAATAGTCAACGTAAATCATAAACATATAACTCGAGGCCAAAATGGTGAAATTAGTTGCCAAAATGGCATTGTCAAGTGTTACAAACAAACATTCAACTAAAATACAAGATTGCTTTAGATAAACAAGTTTCAGAAGTGGGTATTGTTCCTTAATCGATCAAAGATATTCTTGAAAGATTCAAGCTTGTGTTGAGTAGAGCGCTGGGCCCTTCCAAGATAGCAACTTCGCCCTTCAGCTGTTCAGCCGCCTCAGTCTCTGCAAGCCCTTTATTCAGAAGCTCTTCGAATCGATTACCAAAAGTATTGGACTCATATGCAAGTTGTTGCTGCTGGGCTTCTTTAATTTTATCTTTGAAGTTCGGATCTGCCTCTCCCATTGAAGAATGGATTGAGCTCGAAGATCATAATCAACTTTGGCTTGCTGGATATGCATGGCATGATCTTCAACCTCCTTAGTGAGCTTCGAGGCATGTTCATAAGCGGCGTCCATTGCAGTTCATTTTTCTTGGACTTTGTTGCCAGCAGATTCATTTTGAAGAAGGCATCCAGTTACGTTATCGATCAGGGATTGAAGTTCAAACAAAATGGTGCTGACTTCCAGTGAACATGTGGCGAGATTGACCTGATTGATAAGTCCCTTCATCACGAAGCAGGCTGTACTATCTTTTCTGAGTATTTTGAATAAATCCACATCAAGTATAGTTTTCCGAATCTTGTGAAGAAGTATGACTCTATCATCAGAAGGTACTGAATTGGAGGTCGAACCAGCATTAGCCTTAGGGAGGGGAGTGTTTCTCTGAGATAGTTTAGCCTTCATGTACCCAATAGGGTCAGTTCGTTTCAAGAGGGCTAACTCCTCTTTGGCTGTCTGGCATTTGGAAGACTCTGGAAGCTCCATACGCAATGGAGTAACATCCATTTCAACGTCCATTGGTTCATTAGTGGGAACATCGCCTCCTTCATTATTTGCTTCTTCATCCTCTTCATCATCGATCAAGTCCATTACTTCGATGTTATCATGCTGATTACCATCAGCATCAGATGCTGTCCCTTCGCTTGAACCTTCTTGAGCATCTTCTCCTTCTTCATCCTCAGACCCTTCCTCACTTGAATCTTCACTCTCTTGGGAGGTATTGGTTTTTTCTTCTTCTTCAGTATGAGGTGCCTTTTCACTCTCTTAAGGGACTTTGGGAGGAGATTCTGGGTGAGAAGTCTCTGGAGGCACTTCGGTAGCATCTTCAAGCATTGTTTCGTTGGTCTCCTTGAGGAGGAAGTGCCTTGATCATCCGGCGTTCGGAGGTTCCAGTTGAACCGCCATATTGGACGAACCTCTATACGCACCAGTTGCTTGAATCTCCATGAGGAGAAGAATGGATCGGAGCGTTGTTTGTGGGGAGGAGTCAAGTAGTTGGGATCGAGTCAAATCATCCTACACGAAAAAAAGATTAGAAACTTATAACTAAGGTACGAATAATCATTGTCAAAAATTCGAACTGAATTCACCTGTGGATTATCTGCAGATATGTTGCTGTCTATGTGTTCCAACATTACGTTGGAGGTCGAAGGTGGATTTTTGGATTTTTGTGAGGGAGCAACATCCCTGGAATCAAGTCCAGAGACGTTAGTGTCTTTTGGAGCGTCTTTCTTATGCTTCTTTCGTAAGACCGATGGTGAACTTTCCCCAGCCTTGAGAGTTTTTCCACTAGCACTGGGTTTTCTTTTCTTTGGAGTAGTTGGTGGGAGTTTGCTAGGCTGAAATAATGCGAACATAAGTTAGGCTTCGGTTATAGACTTGAGCTTGTTTCGAAATGCCAAAATAAAACTGTTTACCTTTGAGGTTGGGACGGTTGTTGGGATTGGAGCAGGTGTTGGAATCTAAGTAGTTGTTGGAATCGGAGCATTGGTGTTTGTTGTTGTCGTTGGTGCAGGAGTGATGGTTGGAGTTGCCTTGGGTACATTGTCATCAATTTCGTTAGTTGTTTGGGAACTACTTCCTTCCTTGGTCTTTGATGCAGCTTTTATTCGATGGTGAAAAGTGAAACACATAAGACAAAACGTTAAAATAAAGTAAATAAGACTTATTTGGGATTTCCAGCATTACTCGCCTTCATTCGAAAGAATCGACATGGCAAAGGTCATAGCGAAGATGCCCAGGAAATTATGGAGCCAATGTCGAGCCCATGTCACGGTCTCGGATGGCTTTAGTTTCTTTTGAGATTTGTACTTGAACATCTCTTTGCAAGTGAGCCACCAAGGGTATGGGGAAACCAAGCGAGCCGTTCGAGGTAGGTAGTTTGGGAAACTTAGGTGGATGCATTTCAGTGCCAACCTATACCTATCCTCGGTGTGATCTGAAGGAAGTGCGAACTTAGAGACTTTTTCTAAATTTTCCTTCAAGGTTTGGGACGCTCGATATACCGTGGACTCCAGCGTGTAGGATCATAAGTTGTTTCAAGTAAGTTTGAAAAGCTTTAATTTCTTGAGCGTGAATGAACATACCTTTCTTTCTATGTACCTGCACATCGAATGCAGCAGTTAGTTTCTCCTTGATAGTAAGGGTATCAAACATACAAGATTGGTAGAATCTACTCCACCAATCCAGAAAACCTTTGGATGAAAAATAAGTTGGTTCAAAAGAGATCAATTTAAATTGAGCAAAATCTTGGTATTGTTCTTGCTGAAGTTTGGCTTCTCTAGCCTTGAAAGTTCGACCAGAGGTAATGGAGTCATGAGTCTGAAAGAGTGGTTCGGGAATCAGTTGGCATAGACCAAATTGTCTTGAGACAAAGTTGGGTTGATAGGAAAAAAGGAGAATCTGATTTTTAGTGGGAGTGATCCTTGAAGAGATTAGCCTTGGGAGCAGAAAGGCTTTCCAGATATCTTGAATTTCTTTGACCTTAGCAGCCTCGGAAAGGGGCATAGTGAACCATGATGGTCCATGAGTCCTCGAAGCAAAAGGCGCCATAGTCTCTTCGAACCTATGCTTCTTGGAAAATAGCATGATGTACTAGGAAAAAAGAATCTAGAAATCAGCTTTGTCATCACTTGCAGTCAGTTTCCTTAACCTCGTGCCCTCAATACTTCGATCCATCACTTCTGGATTTTGCTCAACAATGGTGTCAGCAGTAGAAAGTGAAGATTCGAACATGGCGTTAAGCCATAGCTGGAGCAGCCAGAAAGGACCAGCGAGTAGGATATTCTTGGGAGTGTGGGATTTTAAGCTCGAAATAGCTGACCTCAAACTTTCATAAAGGTCAACTAGTAGGAGTTCACTTAAATTAATCCTCCTATTTTCATGTAAATCCCTTGCTAAGGGAATGAACCTGCTAGCCACTTGAAGTGATCTACTACAAAAGACATATCTTGATAGCCAGAGGGTGAGGAAAGCAATGTGTTCAACATCAGAAACACTATCACCTTCATTGTGATAATGACTGATAAATTTGGAGAAGCTAGCTAACTTAATATCGAAGTCAATTATGCTCGAGTGCTCCTCAGAATCAGGAATGTATGTTTCTCCTAGTGGTGATAATCCAGTTATAGCAGCTATATCAAAGAACGTGGGTGTGATCATCCCTCCAGGAAGGTGAAAGGTATTGTAAGTACTATACCAGAAGTACAGGGATGCAAAAAGTAGTGGATGGCTATAGGTAAAGCCCAGTTTTGATAACTTGAGCAGATTGTAAATACCTAGTTCCTCCCACTGATGGGATTTCTTAGCCTCTATTTTAGCAAACCAATTTTGGTATGCTACATCAGCAGTAGGACAAGATCGAAATGGTTTGAAATTACTTTTAACATAGTCCAAAATGAAAGGATCCTTTGGGGGAATATCAGGGGTTTCTGTGGTTTTAGAAGCAGAGGGTTCGTTCACATTATCAGTTTCTACTCTAGGGATTTCCAGTTTGTTAAATAAAGGTTTAAAATCATAGCAAACAGGGAATATGGTTCTAGCGTCCTTCAAAATCTCAAAAACTGTGAGAGGGCCCATTAGGGCAAACCTCTTTCCAGAGGCGTTAGTTGGGATTAATACCTGTGAAGAATACAGGAGTTCTTGTTCCTTTGAGATGCCTTGAGGAATGAGCACCGATTGGCCGTGGTGAGTTTCAACCTTGCTTTCCAGGATCGTTCCAGTGTTCTTGGTTTTCTTCTTAGAAATCTTTTTCTGAGATGTTGTTGTTGAAGACATTGTTGGAAGCTGTTAAGGTTTTAGGGTTTTAAAGAGAGAGAGAAAAAGGTTCGAGTGTGGAAAAGAGTAAAAAGGCCGAGTGTTGGGTTTTATAGTAAGGAATTTGAAACAATCATCAACTAAGGCCAAGGTGCGTGGAGAGCGTGGGTTGGACACGGAGTAAGGTGGCGTAAAGTAAGCATTGAAGTAAGCATGATTAAAGACAATCATTATCTTTAATAACCGCACTATATCTGGTAGCTTTTTAAGCGGTCGAAACCGAGGCCGTCGTGGTGACGTAATGGAAGTCATGCACGTCATAATTGCTCAAGGTCACATCAAAATCTTGTGGATATATTCAAAATAAGTATTTCTCGGATAGAGATTCGAAATACATATTTTAAAGGGGCATTTTGTTGGTGAAGATTTTGATATTTATGGTTCGAAAGGGGCATTGAATTGACGAAACAATAACGATGTTCACTAGAATGAAGGAAATGTCATGGTT
Organism: Vicia sativa; assembly: GCA_021764765.1. NCBI lineage: Eukaryota > Viridiplantae > Streptophyta > Magnoliopsida > Fabales > Fabaceae > Vicia > Vicia sativa. The sequence goes on along the minus strand of CM038794.1, from coordinate 94,425,714 downwards.
TGGAATGAAGGAATCGCTCTTGAATAAGATATTGAAACTTGGGGCTTGAGTAGAAATTGTGAAGGAGCTTGAAATGGTGGAAGCATGGTGTTGAAGCGAGTTCGAATCGAAAGCGTTTAGATATTTGAAATTCAAAATGTGAGCGGATGAATGGTGGTTCGAATATGTTGGAAAACGGTTCGACGTGGAGGCTAGAGAGGCATAGTATTCGCAAGCGTGGCAAGCTCTCATAAGTCGACCGTTATGGTGAATAGTATAAATAGAAGTCTTAGTGTTAGGATTTCGTGTGTCATATCTATTGTACTAAATTCGGTAACATTCAAAATACCACATGGATAGGGAAGCAATGTACGAATGATGTACGTATGATTGCACCACTTTTATCTTTCAACAACGTATCTTTATCTTTCAATTTACCTTTATCTTGCATAAATGTCATTTAAATCATTTATATTCAAAGTCATTTAATTTTCCATGCATCTAAACGCTTTTCCTTTCGTTTTGAAGCCTTTTACTTTTAAACCTTTACATTCATGCTATTATTTTCCAAAAACTTCTACATACTTGCTTTTACATTCCATCTTTTACACTTCATGTTTTACTTTGAAAATCTTTTACATTCACAAGTCATTTGAACATTCCGCACTTACATACTACGCAATTCAAGTCTTTATGCCTTGTATGTTCAAATCATCTTTATATTGCTTTGCTTGATTCGTTATTAATTTATTGAATATCATAATCGAAATACACTTGAGACATATATAAAACATTTAAAAATAAGTCTTGAGCGTTAACCCAGTTTAAGTTTATGCAAACGACCATAACCCCATAGGATCAATCTAGTCGATCCTGCAAGTTACCAAAGGGATTAAACAACAATCATAACGCTTGTTTGATAGTTTGGAGGACTAGCGGTTGTTTCACCAGAAATCACTGTGAACAGCAGGTCGCGCTTAGCGCCACCAAGAAAAGGATTTGCATAAAGAAGTTGAAGCAATCCCATCTTCATCTCCGTGAACCTCGCATTTTCTTGGAGAGCAAATTGAGCGGTGTAATGAGGGCTATTTACACAAGGCCACCTCGGTGGTGGTGGTGGTGGTTGATTCTCCGCCATAATGACTTCTCCTAACACGGGTGGTGTAGAAGAAGTAGATGATTCTCCTCTTTCTTGTCTTTGCCTAGCTAGTCTTTTCCTTCGTTTAGCACTACTATTAAGTCTTTTTGCCGTCCTTTCAATTTCGGGATCGAAAAGGAGTTGATCGGCCAGAATACTTCCTCGCATAAACTATCACCTAAAAAGTCTAACCACACAAAAAGAAACAAAGAGAGAGATTAGTAGAAAATATCTTAAAACACACAACTATTGCGATACTTGCAATATCAAACGCCAATCCCCGGCAACGGGGCCATTTTGTTGTAGGAATATTCGATGAATCAAGTATTTCAATTATCGTCTCCATAGGGATTGGTGTATATTGTAGTCTTTCAATAGTAAAGCGTATTTTAAGATTTAGTAACCAGAGGGTTTGTTTTCTATGCTACTAGTGTCATGAGTTTCAAGTAAACAATTAAAATATCCTTTTCAAAAGAGAGTTATGTTTGGATTAAAGAGAGTTAGGAGTTGTTTTCAAATGATAGAAGCATGTCAAGATTAGTTTCATTAACCTAATTTCATATATATTCTATTAACCAAGTGATGAACTAGTTGATGATTGCTATAAATACATATCCTCTAAATCTTGTTGATTTCTAACCAAGATTGTGAGTGTTATCATGTAAATCTTTGAATGATTTCTCACTACAACTATTGACATAATAATCCTGAAGTTTAATATTTGTAAACACTAACTCACAAATCTATTTATAGCATTTGTTCATTAGTGGATGAATATCCTAGGTAAACTTTGAAGCATCCTTTTTCAAACAAGATTCAAAGCATAAAAAGATGGTAGAACAAAGATATTCAACATATATAAATCATCAACCATGTTCATACACAAATGGATTAAAAAAATACATACTAGTTAGATCAACTACCTCTAATCTTGACACAAAAGGACTTAGCTACTCATTTTCATGGTTGCTTTGCTCACAAGATTGTTGGAGAAGAAGATGAACATGGAAGAATCAAGAAGAACTATGTTTTTCTTTTTTAATTCTATGCCCTAAATATACAACAATGATTATGAATGATGAAGAAGTGATGTTCACTTTCCTAACACACACAAAACCAGCTGGAAAACAGGGAGTTGGTGGCTAAAAAGGTGAAAGCATGGGTCTGTCCTTTTTCTGATTTTTGCAGACCGCGCTAAGTCCGGTTACCCGCGCTAAGCGCACTCATGCTGCAACCGCGCTGATGCGCGACCTGAAGCATGCTTCTTCTTCCAAAAATTCCTTCAAAAAGAATCATCCTAAGAGCTCTTCAAGTGTCCTTGAATCCAAGCTTGAGAGAATCAATCATTAAAAACCTACAATTTAAAAGTAAACTAAGTTAAATAATATATCATAAACAAAAACTAAATAAAAACATAATTAAACCAAAATACTATACTAAATACTACTAATTAATTAAAAGACATTGTTAAGGACCACAAAATCATCTACAAAATATCCACATTTTGGTACTTAACACCTAGCTACGCTTGGATGTTTGTGCTTCATTCCATGCAGGGGAGCTTTGGTGCCTATACATTTGGCACATTTCTCTGATACTCGCATATTTTTCTACTACTTGATTTTTGGGTCTAACTCCCTTCTTGCAGGTGTTGTGAACTCGTACACCCACGTGTAAGGTACCTTTGCCTTGTGTGTGTTTGTTCTAACCTTGTTCTTGCAGGCATTGTTACTTCGGATGCGTATCGGCACGTATTCCGTTTGTTTTAGTGCTTTGAACAATTCTCACCGGTTTACTCTTATTGCATGGTTGCAGTACTTGAAGTTTTCCGGAGTATTCCTATAGCTCGCAGTGCTTTTCGGATTCTATATTCGTTCGGTAGTTTCTACATTGTTTATTGCATTCTCTTACAGCTTTCCTAGATATCATGAGAAGCAGGGTTTTACAGCTTTCTTTTTCCATGAGAAGTAGGAATAGAGATGCATGATGGGGCTTCCGTAGTTGGAGCATGTTCAGGAACCCCTCTGGTTTATTTAAAGACCCGTTTAGGGCAATTCTACTTGTGATTTGTGCATATTTGCTTGTTTGTCCATTTTTCCCCAGGAACTTGGTTAGGATTGGTTCTCTAGCCTATACATTAGGACCCGCATCCTTTGCATGTCAACATAGGTAGAGATTCCCTTGCATCCTAAACCATAGGTCCGACCTCTTGCGTGACAACATTAGGGTAGCGCTTAACTAGTCTGCCTTTTGTTTTGCTAGTTTCTTTTGCATTTTGCATGTGATTAAAATTAAAACTTGCTTTTCTTTTCCTTTCAAAAAAATAAAACATTTAATAATGGTTTGAACTCCTTTCTTAAGGTAAAAACAACCAACCAACACAAACTCTTTTCGCCTCCACGCGCTTTCTTTTCTTTTGTGTTTAAAACCTTTTTCACAAGTAAAAACACAAAACCCACCAAAACAAGTGAGCCGAACTACGGCGTTCTGAATTTCCCATTGCATTCGGGAATACGTAGGCATCTTGTCACGGGGCTAGATCGAGCAAACATTGTAAATACTTCATTCTTTTCCCCGTGGTTTCTTCTTTTCTCTTTTCTTTAAGCATATATATAACACACCCTTTAGCTAGAAATAGAAAATGGATACCGTAGAGTACTACGGGTGTGTGGGGTGCTAATCCCTTCCCTTCGCGTAACTAACTCCCTTACCTAGATTCTCTCAATTTCACGGTCATAGGACCACGATTTCTCCCCTCAGGTTTACTCGATGTTTACCTTTCTCCCTCGTGAGATAAAAGACGTCCGATGGCGACTCTATTTGATATTCGTTATCAGTCGGAGGTGCGGCCGGTGTTTTCACTCATTCTCGTAGTCTTTCAACAATTGATTGGAATACATCCATGTCTTATCCATATAAACTAATTAGTGCACAAAATAGTATACTGCGTTTCTGTCGAAACGCAAAGTATATACGGAATGGATCCGTATCAAGAAAACCCAACATACGAAAGGCAATTTAAGACAATTTCATCACAATACCAGTAATTTGAGGAAGAAATTTACCTCAGTTTTATTGAACCCAAAGAAACGCGAAGAATGAGCGTCGTACGTCGAACTAGGCCGGGAAACGCTGCTAATTCAAAGAAAAGAAAACTTCTATTATAAAAAAAGGATGAATGTACATGAACATTTAACTAAACGGAATGAATGAATGTAATTGAAACTAACATGATAAACCAAATTCAATGCAAGCTATAAATTAAACGTAACAAAATCCGGGCAGCCATGAACAAACATAGTAACGCGCATTAAAGTTCTATTAAAAAAAATAGGATGAATGTACATGAACATTTAACTAAACGGCATGAATGGATGACCTTTTTCTTAAGCAAAAGTCAACATAGTATTATTGTTCATAACATATTCAAAATATAATAAACACAACGGTGTTAACATGGTTTTTCAATCAAAAATGAAACAAAAGGCGAGAAATAGTATTACAACATAAAAATGAAGTTCTAAATAGGCTTCGAACCTTTAAACAAAATTTCGGGCAGAAACTATGCACATGAACTAGAGCATGATAATATCGTTTCAATCATATGTAATATCAACGGTAATAAAATGATTGAACTAGAGCATGATAATATCGTTTCAATAATGTGTAATATCAATGGTAATAAAATGATTGAACTAATATAATGTCAACTATGCACATTTGAGTACATACAAATGATTGAACTAATAAAATCACAAACTTTATTAGTACTATTCATTTGATGGTTGAAATTTGGAAAAATGCAATTTACTATGACTCAAAGTGGCAGGTTCATTTCTATGCAATGCAACACTCAACTCAAAAAATGAGCAAGTTCACGGGATACCACAAATGAAGAACCCGTGAACACAAACACTATAGCTCAGAGATAGGAGACAAAAAATGGATCAGCAGCAACAACTTACCCAAGTGACAAAAATCACCTTCATTATGAATGAAGAAGACAGTTGTGGATTCTTCTCTCACCTTTTCAACTAATCAGAACCGTGACCCCATCACAACAAAGTTAAACAAACAGAAGCTTCATTTACACAAAACTGTCACAAATAGAAGCTTCATTTACACCTAGCCATGGCAGACATGCATAGAATCGAAGGACAATAGAAAAAACAGAAACACCTAACCATGGCAAACATGGATACAGAGAGAAGACTGAAACTTACAAGGGAAAACGATGATACCAGACGAAGAACATTGAAGGCTGAAGACGGTGAACGACGGCGAGTGCGGAAGAACGGAGGTTGAGAATGCTAGGAACGGAGGTTGCCAAGAACGGAGGTTGAGAGTGCTGGAGAAGAAGATGAACAGAATGCAGGAACGAGAATGAAGGAAAGAAATCGTATTTAGGGTTTTTAATTTTATTATAAAATAATCTATGAAAGCGCTTTCTAAAGCCCAGATATAAGAGCGTTTTTTCCTTCAAAACCGCATTCGTATCATAGGCCTATAGCAACACTTTTAAAAGCGCTTTCTTAAGGCCACCTATAAGAGCGCTTTCTTAGGTTATATATTTCTAAGGCCTTTAGCAGCGCTTTTTGAAAACCGCTTTTTTAGAGAACCTTTGAAAGCGCTTTTTTTAAGAGAAATTTTTTTAAAGCCTATAAAAGCACTTTCTCTTAAAAGCACTTTCGTAGAGACGCTGCGAGAAATTATTTTTATTGTAGTGACTTGTTAGTAGGAGAATCAAATGTATCTTAATCTTGAAAAATCTAAATTATAGTACCTAAAATCTCCAGAATATATCTGACTACCAATAGAGAGAAGGAAACCATAGACCAAAGGAGTACCTTCTCCTTGTGATCCTAGATGGAAAAGGCTGTAGTTAGTTGATATAGTTACACAAACACACGTCGTAGGGGCAATTGTAAATTTATTTCAGAAACATAATTATAAATGATTATGTATCTTGTTCCTCTCTTACTTGTATGATCATTTTATATATATATATTCTAATTTTCCATGCAAAATAATTATTATTATTATTAAGTTTAATTCGTCGTTTTAAACATTCATATTAAATTTTTATGTCAACTAATTTCAAATTATTTTCATAAATACTTGTCAATTTGAGCTTTACAGTAACTGTCACACTATAGAACTTTGCTGCAGAAAGCAACTTAATGATCGAACCATTAAGTGAATCAACTTTACATGGTAGCTTCTGAATATGCGCATTTCCAGTTTCAAGCTGATATTTTGCACCATTGCCGCAACTAAATACCTCGGTAGCAACTGAGATAAATTAAGTTAGATTGCCTTCCTATTTCATTAATTCCTATTCCTAACAAAAACTGAATCATGAAAAATTTGTCATAGCACAAAAACTAAGTGATGAATGTTAGATATAATGAGCCTAGTCTTATGCAGTAAGTTAGAAGCCAAAAACCCTAAACCCTAGTCTAAACCCAGTTCATATTTATAAACAACTCTAGGCTTCATACTTCATTAGAGTTGGATCCAGCATAGCTTGTGATACACTAAACTTAAAGACTTTTATACTTACAAGATTTTTATCCAAGACAGTGACCAAAAGAGCATTTGGATCTTGTATAAATAAGTCTATAAACCTGAACTGTCCACTTGCTGGATCCAGCATAGCGCTTGTTTGATTTTATCTATGCAATTGTCAAAAAAAATTAATCAGTACATGGATAAAAGTCATTAAATACATGTACTTCAGATATCTTTATTAAAAAGATGAAACCCGGTATCGCTTGTTTACATCTTCTGGTACATCCTCAAGGTTGTCAAAAACAGCATCCAAGGGATAAACTTTGGTAATTTCCATCAATGAACCATCAGGCAATCTGGAAACAGTATTTCTTATAAGCAAGGTTATATATCACATGGTTTAACAAATAAAATCATAGCAGTATTTAATGTCATACACCCGTGATTCGTCAAATTTCCCACGTCGTAAGCTGGACTCAAAAATATTCAGAGCCTACAACAATGGTTCAAAGTTAGTAAATGTATCACTACAAAAGGACTGTAATACATACATAACATGAAGGATTCAAAAAGGCCGCACGCAGACAGATAACCAAGTGAATTGGTATTGACGGGTAAGTGCCTATTTTTCATCTGAAATAAAATAGTAACTTACAGGAACCCATGTGCCGAAAAGAATCTCAGCTCCTGCCGTAGCAAGAGATTTTTCAATTGCCCATCCATACCCATTGTCATTATCCATACCAACAATGAAAGCTCTTTTACCTAAAGAAGCACTATTTTCAGTAAATTGATAATTCTCGATCGTCAAAGACAATAATGTTCAAGACAAAACGGGCAAATATATTATGACGATATACCATGTTTCATAAACAGTAGTTAGGCATCATTGAGACATATATTAATAAGACTAAAAACATATTAATCATTGAGCATAGAAAGAAAATGAAAAACAACCTTTCAAGTTAATTGGTAATCCTAAAACTGGGCTTGTTTCACTAGACTCGGACACTACCTTTGTTGCAAATTTGACAGACTTTGCAGATGATGAAGTAAAGCTTCGTTGGATGGGCTGCACCGACGCAACATGACACGCACTTGCAAGTTTATTCCATGATCCCACCTTGGACTTCGCACCAAAAACCACAGTCTCACTTCAGCAAACTTTTGTGTCGAAGAAATGCACAATCTTGACATTGCAATTTGCAAGCTGGAAATTGATCTTTGCAATACTTACCATCCATATGGAGTGTCATCGGTTTGTGGACTACTTGTTGTGAGCAAAAGCTCCTCCCAAACCGAGTTCGCAAAGAGATTTCCCAGTGACTGAAACATAATTAAGACGGACAAATCCCACACTTTGACATCAAGTTTCAGTGATCTTACATACAAAAATGTCATCAAGATTTAGATAAGACATGAAACATATATATATATATATATATATATATATATATAGAGAGAGAGAGAGAGATAAATATGTAACATCAAATACGTACTTTTGATTTACGGTGAACACCAGAATTCAATGCATACAAGGATGCCGAGGTTTAAGGATGCCCAGTCTAGTTCAGGTTTACCGCAATCAGCAGATTTGTCATTACCGCTAACCTTTCTTAGAATTTCAATTGGCTGTTCAACTTTTACCCTTGGTCTATTCTTTTGAACGATAAATCAAAAGTAATAAGTCCAATTTATTGAATTTGTATACAGCATACCTGTAAAGTATACATTTTTGAGGGTGAAATAATCCTGAAACAGAATATTAAATCTGATTGCTCAGCATCTTGATTGTTGTTGTCAGCAGGTTCACTGTGTGGCGTGCTACTGATTTTTCATCAGGAATAACTCCATGGTACTGTGAAGAAAGCAACTTACTCAGAATGCTAACACTGTTTTCAGTGGCATAATTCCTCTATGAAGATTGCTGATTGGTGCTCTGAAATGGTTGGTACAAGCTAAACATCCATTAACATAGTTTTACTTGGATACTTACATTTCCTTGTAATGATTTACGATAGTAGTAAAGTATTCCACTAGTAACATGAACAAAAAATCTTCTCTTCCAGTCACCCCTTAGATTGGAGGAACATTTTGAAAGATACCCTTGTTGAATGACATATAAACATGCATGCAAATGTCAATTAGAATCATTCAACTTTGACAGCAGAAAGAGGCAGCTAGAAGAGAGAATGACAGAAGCAAAGTAAATCCACAGAAAAAAAATGAGACTGTCAGTATATAAACAAAAGAAAATGCCAAGAAAGTAATCATTTCAGGTAAAATCTACAAAAAGTCATTTTAGGAACCTTGACTGCTGAAAAAACTTTAATAAGGAAACAAAACATATTATTGAGGTGGTAAAAGGGTGAATGTTTTTTATGAAAATTGTGCTACGTTTATTAAAAGCAGAAGGTAACAGATTGTCAAAACTAAACCTACTGGGATATAATTTTCACACAATACTCTCATATAAGAACAAGAAAAAGATCCAGAGATATAGTAAGCCATGCAGTTAAAAAAATAACAAAGAAGTCAAGGGCTATATAAAACCCAAAACCCATTTAAAACTTACAATTTAAACCCAAATCTGGCTATGTGATTAGAGCTGGCTTGTCCCGATCTCCATACACAGAAAGAAACAGAGACAGAACCATGGCATATTCTGATAATATGTTCCTGCAGAGCTATACCATTAGCATATCAATCAGTAACAGCCAATCAGGTTAACCCAATAAGAAAATAAATTGCTTCCGATAATACTAACACATTTAATAACAAAAGATACTAAACGAAAGACGAGTGGATCGGGTGAGGGAGCAATAGATGTTTTATAGAAGCTCAAATTTATCTTGGCAAGGAAGAAAATCATATTTGAAGCTCCAGCTCCATTCAAGCTTCGTCACAAAAGTTTAAAGGGAGCAACCGAAAAAAATTCGGATGCTGAAAACTAAAACGCAAAAACTCTAAATCATGTCTAATGAATTTGCAACAAAACAGGAAAAACGCTTTGAGGGTTCATTCATTCAACACACAAAATGGAAGTTACATGTAAAGAAGCAATTCATAACATGAAAGTTCAAACCTTTTCAAGACATCAATGAAGATATATCATCAAAAGAAGTGCCTTTAGAATCAATTATTTTACTAGGGTCTAGAGTTTCAATAAAAGATTTTTGACCACATCCCAAGCTACAACAACAACTTTTTTTTATGTCTTTGACCACGTCCTCATTCGACCACAATTCTCAGCAATATCGATAATCACTTTCCAACTGCGATCTTTAACGCAACTCTGATTCTCTCTAATATCTTAAGAAGTACACTTTTAATCAAAATCTTTTCACTAGGGTATACGGTTTTATTAAACAACCAGCGACAACGTTTTACACCACGACACCAAATCTTTTGATGTCTTCGTGAAGCAACATCAACTTCATTCAACCACAATTCTCTCAATATTACAAACCATTTCTCAAGTGCAAAAGCAAATACTAACCACCTGCAACTATTATTATTACAAATCACTTAAAAACCGCTCACCATTAACTAAACCTCGATGGAAAACCTTAAATAACCACCACAAACACTGTCATTGGAAAAAGAAAATCACAACAGAAAATTTTTCCAAACACAATCCAATTTCTTCAATCCATTCAAAAACAAATAAACACAAACTCAAATATCTTCAAAGTTTTAAACTCATATCCATAACTGAACTAGTAGTTATATCTATATCAAGTAAGTTTTTCACAGAATCATCACATGTTCACATTATTCCTAACTTTTCACATCAAGCTTCATTCATAATCCAATATCACATCAACCATCACACAAAAACAAATTGAAGCAAAAAAAATCAATATAACAAAATAATCAAAAGTTATAGATGATAATAAGAGAGAACAATAGAAGAAAATGATGATTGTAACCCCCTATTCTACCCCTCGCAATTAATAATAAAATCAGAGTTTCAAAATTTCATCAAAACATAAATTGAGGTATCACATATTTGTGTTTCATCACTTTGCATTATAATGCACTTCACAAAAATCAAAAGTCGGATATACCGATTCATATCATAAATCATCATATAAACATATGACTATTCACAACACAGCGGATGTGTTCACAAAATGTACATATCATCATGTTATCATCAATACATAAAGTTATAACATCATAAGATAGTAGTATACATAAACTATCCTATCCAAAATAATAACGTCGCCCAAAACCCGAGTGGTACTACTATCAAAGCAGAACGACTCAAAATAAAGAGACTCGAGTTAATCCTCGTCATCCTTGCGGATCACCTGCACGTTACCAACATAAAGGCAACGGCGAAAACAAGTAAAGGGTGAGATACTCCAAAACATATAATTAAAGGCATGATAAAATATATATCTAGTTTTGGAATCATAAATGATATAGGATAATAAGAGTATGTCAACATATATCAAAATCTCACATACTTTAAATCATCATTTAGTGTATAAAATCAACAATTTAATTTCATCACATAATCATCATAATCATGTCAAAACAAGACATAAACTCCATCGCCATAAACGCATATCGTCGATTTACCGTCATGTTATATTCATCGCTTACTCATCATGAAATCATCACATATATTCACTTTATGTTCAATACAAAATTCATCACAAAACAAAGTATCATATAACATCGCAATTCATCATAAGCCATCAAATAAAACTCAACACTCAATAAACATAACCGACTCCATCATGACATTAAAATTGGCATAAAAGCCCACGCCCCATATTCATCCACGACATCACAAACACTAACAAAACATCATCATTGCATCGCATATCATCAAGTATTCATTATAAACATATCATTGCATCGCATATCATCATGTTTAATAAATCCACATCATGTTTAATCAATCCACATCATTATCAAATAATTCACTAATTTTCAAACATAGAACATAATTAACCATCAATAATCGTCGCAAAAGTCATTCACAATAATCGGCATCTATTATAAACATCAACGGCGTAATCGGATTGTCTCTACGCGACTTAAACCGACTAAAACGCAACCGGTTTCAAATTAACCGTAAATTGGCCTATTTCGGGTCGCTTCGTAAAAACTCGAAATCTCGAAAAACTAACCTCACCACGACGTTCTACACGTCGAAATTAGCTAGCACGTCAATTTTCGTTAAATTCGAAGCAACTTGCTCCGTCATAGAAATTGCCGAAATCGAAAAATCGAAACATAATCGGGTTCCAAATTAAATCGGCTAACTTATTTCATATTGTATTTAATTAATATAATTATTTAATATATTAAATTATGAAAATTAAAACAAAACAGAAACTAATTTAAAAAAAACTGAATTGTTAAAAAAAAAAAAAAGACGAAACAGGGAACCGGAAACTCCCTCCTATTGCCTAAAGGGATGTACATTGCATAACGTGGAACAGAAGGGGGACGGCCCTCTTTTACAAGTGCCTCAGGCACTTTTTTTTATTAGCCATTTTCCAAACATAAGAAGAAATAAAAGACAACCTGCATAACTGTATTTTAATACATACTGCGTATTCTTTTTTTTTTTTTTTCTAACCTGCATAATTAAGTTCTAATAATACTGACAGTGTGTAACTCAATTAAAACTTAGTTTTCTTTCGAATTTTCTTCTTAACTAACTTAACCACAATTCAACAACAACAATAACACCTATATTAATTTCTCTAACCTCTATCAAAATCACTCAACACAACTCATAAACCCTAAAAATAAATTTTATCCCAAATAAAAATATATCAAATTAAACCCTAACTATAAGCATTGGAAAATCAAACCCCTTACCTTAAATGCTTAAATGATTCTTGATGATTCAAGAAATCCAAAATCGAAATTTTTGCTCTTGTTCCTCTTCTCTTCTCCAAGGCTCTCTTCTTATCTCTATGTGTGTTTGTTATGTCATAACACAAGACAAAGTGTGTTTGGTTTGGTTTATGGTCTTGTACAAGACTAGGGGAAACTACAAAAATGCCCTTGGTCTTACTACTAGATATAACACTAAATAATACTAAATCATATTATTAACCCAAATAATTAAAATAACTCCAAATAATTAAATATCGGTCCGAATAATATTTTGCCGAACCGAACGGAATAAAAACTGAATCAAATAAAATAATTACCGGTTCCTCAAAACAACAACCGGATCGAATAAAATAATTATCGGTCTCTCAAAATAAATACCGGACCGAATAAAATAGTTACCGGTCCCTCAAAATAAATATCGGACCGAATAAAATAATTACCGTTCCGAATAAAATGTCGCTGAATATCTTAATGGATATAACGGTTAATATAAATATTCTCGTCGCAAAAATAAACGTCAAACAGTGACTCGAAAATATTAATATAATATAATATTAAATAAAACGGGGTGTTACAACTCTCCCCCACTTATAAAATTTCGTCCTCGAAATTACCTGACTCGAAAAGGTCGGGATAGGAATCCCGCATCTTGCTTTCTAACTCCCACGTCGCGCTTTCACCCGCTGCTCCTATCCAAACAACTTTAACCAAGGAAATCTCTTTGCCATGAAGAGACTTTATCTCACGATCTTCGATCCTTAAAGGCATTGTCTCCACCGTAAGATTTTCTCGAACTTGAATATCATCCATCTCCATCACATGTGAAGGATCCGGAACATTCTTCCGAAGTTGCGACACATGGAACACATCATGAAAGTTCAAAAAATTTGGCGGTAACGCCACTCTATAAGCCATTTTTCCCACTTTACTAGTAATTTGGTAAGGACCAATAAAGCGAGGAGTTAGCTTCTTCGACTTCAAAGCTCGCCCAACGCCGGTTGTAGGAGTAACTCGCAAAACTACATGATCACCATCTTGAAATTCCAAGTCTTTTCTCCTTTTATCATGATAACTCTTTTGCCGACTTTGAGAAATTCTCATCTTTTCCGTAATCATCTTCACCATCTTGGTAGTTTCTCGAACCAATTCTGGTCCAAGCACCACACTTTCACCCGACTCATGCCAACACAAAGGAATTCTGCACCTCTGACCATACAAAGCCTCGAACCGTGCCATTCCAATACTAGCATGAAAACTGTTGTTATAAGTAATCTCAATCAAAGGAAGATATGTATCCCATGAACCACCATGTTCAAGAATACAAGCTCGTAACAAGTCTTCCAACGATTGAATCATCCTTTCCGTCTGACCCTCAGTTTGAGGATGATAAGCCGAACTCAACCTCAACTTTGAACCTAAAGCTTCTTGCAAGCTTTTCCAAAATTCAGAAGTAAGCCTCGGATCTCTATCCAAAACAATACAAAGAGGAATACCATGTAACCTCACAATCACATGCGTATAAATTTCTGCCAACTTCGATACGGGATAAGTGATGTTAATAGGAATAAGGTGAGTCGACTTTGTAAGCCTATCAACGATCACCCAAATCGCATCGTGCCCTCTTGGTGTATTCGGTAACCCCGTTAAGAAATCAATAGAAATGTTATCCCATTTCCATTCTGGAATCTCTAACGGTTGCATTAACCCTGCAGGTTTCTAATGCTCCACTTTAGACTTCTGACAAGTCAAACAAGCATAAACAAACTGAGCCACCTCTCGTTTCATGCCCGACCACCAAAATAGTTTCTTTAAATCTTGATACATTTTGGTCGCTCCGTGATGAATACTCAAATTGCTTTTATAAATTTCTTCCAAAATCATTCTCTTCAAATCCACATCATCGGGAATACAAATCCTATCTCGGAACCTCAAAATACCCTGAGCATCCAACTTGAAATCTTCATTTTCAGTTTATCCAATACCAACCAACAAATCAACAAGTTTCACATCAAGCTTTTGAGCTTCTCTAATGCTATCAAGGAAATCATTATTGATCTTTAACATTCCCAAGATAACACTCTTCTGCGTCACTTCGATCATCCAGTTTTCTTCTCAATTGTTCAGGTACATGTCTGAAGCACATTGATCCAAAAAATCTAAAATGACTCACACTTGGCTTCGATCCTGTCCAAGCCTCATGAGGTGTTTTTCCAACTATCCTCTTTTTTGGACACCTGTTCAAAATGTATACTGCTGTCGAAGTTGCTTCAGCCCAAAATCTCTTAGGCATATCTTTAGCTTTCAACATACTTCTTGTCATGTTCAGTATACTTCTATTTTTCCTTTCAGCTATGCCATTGTGTTGAGGTGTATAGGGTGCAGTAACCTCATGCTCTATAGCTTCCCCATTACATAGTTTGGCAAATTCTATAGACGTGTATTCACCACCACCATCAGTTCTTAACTTCTTCAATTTGCAGCCACTTCACCTTTCAGCGTGCAACTTGAACTTCTTGAACTGTGCGAATACTTCACTTTTCTTTTCAATGATGTAAATCCATATATGTCTGGTGAATTCATCAACAAACGTAAGGAAATACCTGTTGCCTCCATTTGACTTCACTTCAAATGGTCCACACACATCAGAGTTAACTAGCTCCAACTTGCGCTTGGAATTCATGGGCAAGTCATGTTTGAATGCCTTCCTTGCCTGCTTGGCCTTACAACATTCCTCACATACTCACTTTGGTTCCTTCACATAAGGTAAACCCACCACCATCTTCTTCTGATTGAGCATACATAAACTTCTAAAGTTTAGATGTCCATAATTGTGTTGCCATAGCCAGTTCTTGTCTTCTTCTGTCGTCGAAGCAAGAAACTTTGTGATCTGATGTGTTGAGTTCAACTTTGAACGTCTTGTTTTATGCCAATGGTGCTTTCATGATTAGCCTCCCATCAGCCCTATAGACTTTCATCTCATTCCTTTCCAGCTTCATCTTGAATCCTTTTGCAAGTAATTGACCTACACTTATCAAGTTACTTGTCATAGAGGGTACATACAATACCTCAGTGATAGTAGCTTTTCCACCATCCTTTCTGACAATCAAAATATCTCCTTTTCCACCAGAATTGACGTGTCTTCCATCAGCAAACTTTATCACCCTTTTTACTGACTCATCTAACTTGGTGAACCAATTTTTGTTGCCAGTCATATGATTATTACATCCTGAATCCAGATACCACATGTTTGTTTTCTCAGAGTTCGACTGAGAATTAACCATCATCAGCACATCATCTGAATCACTATCTCCTGCACGTGCATATTGAGCTTCATCACTTTCTTTCGCCCTTTCTACTTTTCTCCTTCGACAGTCTCGAGCGTAGTGACCAAAACCTTGACAATTGTAGCATTGTTTATCTTTCTTGTCAACTTTCTTCCCAGAATACTTGTTGCTCACGCCTTTTCTCGAATCAACATTCTTGCTTGACTTCTCATCATCTGCAAGATGCTTTCGAATCTTCAATTTTTCAGCTTTCTTGCTGAATCTTGATTGCAATGCTTGTTCAACCACCTTCTCTCTTTCAAAGTTTCTTTGCTTCAACCTTATCTCATGAGCCTCCAATGAAGCTTGAAGTTCTTCTAACTTCATCTCAGATAGAGTCTTTGCTTCTTCAATTGTCACAACAATATAGTCAAAATCTGCTGTTAAAGACCTCAATACCTTTCAATTTTCTGAAGGTCTGTGATGGTTTCTCCACATGCTTTCATTTGGTTCGTCAGCGTCACAATTTTTGAGAAGTATGATGAAATCGATTCATCATCCTTCATGTGCATCAGCTCGTATTGCTTTCTCAACATCTGGAACTTCACCTTCTTCAATTCTTCTCCTCCGCCATACAAGTTCTTTAACTTGTCCCAAGCTTCTTTTGCTAACTCTTCTTCGATTATTTTCTCAAAAACATCAGAATCTACACATTGATGAATCAAGAACAGTGCTTTACAATCTTTTTGCCTCTGATCAACAACATCTTGAAATCTAAAGATGACCTTCATCTGTGCCACCCAACGTTGATAGTTTTCTCCTTTGAAAACTGGTAGATTTGCTAGAACCTATGTTGACCTTGTTGTTCCGTTTGCCATTAGATTCTCTCTGAATCGCAACCTAGCTCCTTGATACCAATTTGTTGGAACAGAAGATGAAAGAATAGATTGTGATAAAGAAGCAAAACTTTAAGAGAATTGAGAAGAGAATAAAATGTGATACTGAAAAATGAAAGTATATTGTGAATGATTAATTCTTGTTTACAAAGAAATGCTCCCTATATAGACACATTTCCTAGGCCCAATAGTGTAAACTAAACTAAGGCCCAAAACATCTAAAGTCTAAAGAATTCGACTCTAGTATACTTAAGGGAAACATTTCGACAGTCAAGCTGTTCGACCAACACTTTCAATCGAATCAAATAGTACACAGCACTACAACATATCGATACACTAATTCGAACATAAATTATGCACACATTCTAACATTTACTGCAATAACTAGCTCAGTTGATTTTATAAACAAGCTCAATTGATTTTACACAAAAAATAATACAACATATCGAAATTTATAAAAATTATATATACCTATTTTATTTAAAGGGAGAACTATATAAAAGAGTGATATTGTAATTCAAAAGATGTTTTATTAGATAGAAATACCTTTACATAAGAATGATATTTGGACCCATCTTCATCTACATCTTATCCGTTCCTTTTGCTTCACCCGTGTGACATAACCCAAATTTGACATTGAATTTTTCGTTGCGTTATCTAAACAAAAAAAAAAATGACTTTCATTAGCATCTTTGAATTTTACGCATATTTGAAATTTTTATTTGGGATAAACTTTAATAAATATTTTTATTCGCTTTTATCATTTGAAAGTGTTAAAAAATGTTCTTTAATTATTTGTAGGTTGATTAACCATTTCAAAATAAGATAAAAATTAATTTTAAATTATTTTGTTTTATTTTGTTTTATTTACTTTTAATTCAATTGGAAAACAGAGAAAAAAATGTTTATTTGTTGTCAATAAAAAGATAATAATTCGTGTTCCTTTTAGATTTTTTTTTACTTGTTTAATATCTAGGGGCATTTTTCTTTGTAGAAACCGTAAGTCTCCATTATTTATTGGATACTTGTCTTCATGGAAAATGGGACTTATCTGAAAAACTTTAGAGAAAAAGGGAATGATTTTCTCTTCATCGATAACACAGTATTGAGCCTTCTTACTTTTCTACTTCAACCTCCTTTCCATCTATGCCATGTATACCATAATATCCGCCTGTACTCAATAACTATCATCGCTCCACATCAAATACCACAAGTCAACAACTCATGGTTCTCTATAATACCACCGGTCAGCCACATACTACCTGCTGTGGGGCACTTGAGCACTCCTTTAGACCATGTTGCTACAATAGATCTGCACACTCTCAAGGTTCTAATCTCATCATCTGTTTTATTTTCGTGCTTTCTCTTAAATTTCACTTTTATTTGGTTTCAGTTATAGTGTTTTTAGTCCACTAGTTAAGTATATGTAGTAATATCACAAAATTCTTTAGTTTTTTTATATATATTTTGCCTACATTTTTTTTTTGGCTAACCATCTCAATTAAGCACACGAATATTTTATAGAGGGAGATTTGAAAATAACTTAAAAAGTTAGTTAATGATAATATGAGTCCACATTCATCTATCTACGTGTGTCAATTTTCAATCTCCAACCAAATTGAATTTAATTAAGATTTTTTATCTTTAACCCTTTGATTGTTTTATTGTGTATGATTGTTTTCAACAAATAGAAAAGATCATTCTTATTCATTCTCACATTCTCATATATATATATATATATATATATATATATATATATATATATATATATATATATATATTTATAGGAAGTGTATCATGTGAGAACTAATAACTTTCGTGAGAAATGAGATCTATTAATATCAACCATCAGATTTAATTAACGTTTAAGATTTAATAATTCCATATAAAGAATACTTTATTGAATCTTTTTTATTATGTTTAATATTTAAACTTTTCATAAAAATAATATCTTACCAAAAATATTTTTCTATATGATATTTAATTTTACGTTAAACATATCAATTTTAATTTTTTTCATGTTCTCTCGTACATTTTTTTTTAAAACTCTCTTGATCCTTTATATCTACTACAAAAACAATCACATCTTTTTATTTTTATGAAATTTGTATTATTATTTATTGTATTGTTAAGGAATTCCATATATTATTTATTAAAAATAATCAAAATTTAATATTTTTGAATTGTTAAAGTTTTTATATTATTGTTTATTGTTTAGAATTTTTTAACTTTTTGTGTGCTACTATTGTGACCTTTTAAAAAAATCGTTATCGTTATCGATTTATCACCCATATTCCATAAATTAGTCAAAACGGTAAACATTTGAAAATTTTTTCCTTCAAAACTTGCAAATAATTAAACCAAATATAAGTAATAAATTAGATAAAAATATATTTTTCTTGTAAAAGAATATTTTTAATAAATAAAAATAAAGATGACAAATTAATAGTGTGAGTTTATTTAGTAGAACTTGCTAACATAATACTTTTTTAACTTGCAAATAAAAAAATCAGCCAAATTAAAATATATGTAATAATTTCAAATTCTTTAATATTTTAAATAAATGAAAATATATGTGATAAATAAATAAAGTTCTACACTTTAGATATGTCTATTTTAATAAAGTAAATATAGAATAATATTTTTTTGAAATAAATATAAATAATCAAGAGAGTTTGAAAAAGATGTACGAGAGAACATGAAAAAAATTAATATTCATATGTTTAATGTAAAATTAAATAGCAAATAGAATTATATTTTTGGTAACATTTATTTTTATGAAAAGTTTAAATATTTAACATAATAGAAAAGATTCTATAAAGTGTTCTTTATATAGAATTATTAAATATTAACCGTTAATTAAATCTGAAAATTGATATTAATTGTTCTCATTTCTCACAAAAATATGAGTTCTCACTCGATATGTTCCATATATATATATATATATATATATATATATATATATATATATATATATATATATATATATATATATATATATATATATATATATATAGAGGATCAAATTACACCAATTAGTTACACCAAGTATTACACTCATTTATAACCTTTGATTTATTTAAAATCTAATGGCTATTATAAACAAGCATCTTAAAAAAATGTTTCCTTTTTTCACAAACCAACCATTCCATATATATTTTGCTAATAAATGTTATATTTCTTAAACAAAATATTTTTTTTCTTGTCACATGAATAATCAATTTCATATATAATAACATATACTGTCAAAGAAAGAAAAAAATATGTGACTTGAAAAATTAAAAAATATATATTTTTAATTAGTACTACTTATATTTAAAATAAATTACATTACTTAAAAATATCAATCAATAGCAATATTTATATTTACTAATAAAATTTACTATCAAATTGAAATCATTTGAAAAATTTCTAATTATTTTTGTAGGTTTATTTAAATTAAATTATATTTTATTAATTTAAAATAAATGATAAAATAAATATTTTTAATTTAAAATAAGTAGAAAATATAAAAACAAAATAAATTTTATTGATCATCGTTCATTTTGTCTAAATTTTATTTAAATTATGATTATAATTTTATTTAATTTAAAATGAACGATGAAAAATTAAAAAAAAAATAATGAGAAATTTAATTTAAACAAAATGAAAGAATACAATTTTTATTTTGCAAGTATTTGTATAATATCTATTCAAATACTTATAAAATTTAAATAATTTTATTTTAGATTTTCTACTTATATTTTAATATATATTTTTTAAATTATGTGCATTTTGAATATTATTTTGTACTTTATTTTTAAAATATTTTAATTTTCCTTTAACTTAAATGAATAGTATATACTTTTATTTAAATTAAAAAATATTGATTTTATCATTTATTTTAAATTAATAAAATTTAATTTAATTTAAATAAACCTACAAAAATAATTAGAAATTTTTCAAATGATTTCAATTTGATAGTAAATTTTAGTAAATATAAATATTGCTATTGATTGATCATTTTTAAGTAATGTAATTTATTTTAAATATAAATAGTACTAATTAAAAATATATATTTTTTAATTTTTCAAGTCACATGTTTTTTTTTCTTTGACAGATATATGACATTTATTAGCAAAATATATTTGGAATGGTTGGTCTGTGAAAAAAGGAAACATCTTTCTAAGATGCTTGTTTATAATAGCCATTAGATTTTAAATAAATTAAAGGTTATAAATGAGTGTAATACTTAGTGTAACTAATTGGTGTAATTTGATCCCTCCTCATATATATATATATATATATATATATATATATATATATATATATATATATTGTATGAAAAATTTTTGAAAGAAAGAATTGAAAAGTTTCAAAATTTATTCTGAAAAATTTAAATTTTCCTCTAACATTGTTTCTTGTCAAACTCAGGTGTTTTAAAAATTGGATCAAATCGGTTATTTGGACCAATCGAACCGAAAATTGACTAAATAATTGGTCTAATTCAATTATTGAATTGTCCATGTCGTTAAACCGTTATGAACCGGTAAAAACTGGTGTAAATTGGAAAAAAAAGAAAAATCGATAATTTATTTAAATTAGTGGTTTAAATGTGTTTTTAAGAATTAAAACAACCTTGTTTTGATTTTTTTAATAAAAAGTAATTAAAAATGAATGAGAAAATTAAATAAAAAATTAAAAATAAAATTAAAAAAAATAAAATAATGAATAAAATCGTTAATTACCGTCTAACCGACGCTATGTATTTTATTAATGTATTTACTGTTATTTATCCATTTAACAACATATTAGCTCCGGTTAATGCTAAAATTTTCCAGTTCCCTCCAAACTTTCTATTGCTTGCTTCCTTTTTGGTGAAATATTTTTTCCCCATAATTTTAATTTGCCTCCAGTTTTTTTTCTTTTAAATCAATAAAATAAAATAAATAAAACCAAAAATTTTAGAATCAAATAAAAGTAAAACTATTACTTAATAAAATAAAATAAAACTATAAATCTAAATTGAAACTTAATTGATAAAAAAGTCAAATTAATTAAAATTATATATTAATAAAATAAAATAAAATAAAAACTAAAATAAAATAAAAACCAAAACTATGAATTAAAATTATATAATAAAACCAAATATTTTTTAGTAACTAATAAAACTAAAATTATATTAAGAACCAAAACTATTACATTAAACCAATAAAAATAAAATTATAAATTGATAATGAAATAAAAATAAAAACAAAAAATTAATCCATGTTTTCATTTCATTCCAAAACTCAACCGTTTCAAAATTCATGTTAGCCTTGATTCCTCTGTACGTTCCTTCAAGGATGTTGTTGCTCAGAACTGTGATATCTCTGCTGACAGATACCGCTTGATTTAGTAAGTTTTTTAAGTTATTTGTTTCAGAATCTTTAAGTTATTTGCTACTGTGAGTTGTTTGATGTTTGACATAATTTCTTTAAAGTTATCTATTATACATCTAATTGTGTTTCGTTGTTTGATGTTTGAACATCCAACAAATAGATATGCATGAGAAGCAACTAGAATTGTCAAACACGGTGATCTTGTGTGAGAGGTATATACATGGATCATGTCAAAGTTACTATAATTCACAGTATTGGCTAGTTCTCCTTTTATCTTATACTGCCCCTTTTCTTTATTTTTTAGTATTATCTAGTCTTTCCACTATAGCATGTTAGCATGTGAAGAGAGAAACGCATGAGGGTGTTGAGGAGCTAGGGTGGGTGCTGTACACAAGTATAAAGCAGAGGTAATTATGAAAAAGATATTACATTAGTGACATAGAATGTCGGCTTGTAACTGAAAGTTTTGAAATGCACATATTATTTGTTCATGCTGCTTAAGTTTTGAAATGCACATATTAGTTGTGTCTTTTTGTACATGAATTTATTCTTCTTCAGCTCGAGTTTTGGTTGCTTGCATGTAAGTCCTTTATGAATAGAATGTTAAATATCTTCCCTCATGGCTTCACCGTCCTTCGTGTTTTTCACATTTGAATTGTTTGATTGTTGATGTGCAATTACTAGGAACAATGAAAGCATGGCATAATTGGTATATTTGGCATTAATTCAAATTTATTTTTAATTAGTATATTTGGCATGAGAGATGATTTTGGGTAATTTGACATCATAGATAAACGGTTCCTAACCCCCAAAAAAAACAGCTCCTAATAATAATGAAACAATGTTACAAATACCCCTATATACCCTAAAGTCACACTAGAATTTTCCTTACCTTTTAAGGTAATGTCCTATATTAGTTTTTCATGTGATTCTTTGAATAGCATTGTCTTAGATATTATGTTTTTTATAACTATTATTTTGATCCATGCATATGATGATTGAAATTGCAGTGAAAAAATCAAACTCTTGTTGACAAGTGCTGGATATGTTCATTTAACACGACATCAATTATACAAGCATGATAAGAACCTTTAAGAGATAAACCGATCTATTTTTCTTTCTGGACCTTGAGGTATAATATTAATATATATGTAGAAGTTCTAATTATTTTGGTTTAATTACTAATGGTGTAACTTATATTTTGATTTTATTTTGAAGAATTCTATCAGCAATGTCTTGCTGAAGCTTTAGTAAATTATTTCGAACCGAAGATACAAATTCTGGATTTGAATTACTTGTCTTCAAAGGTAGAAAGTTATTTACATTTTCTATCTTTAACTTGTTATATTTGGAGTCACATCTATAATATTTTCCTTTTTACAGATCCATGACACACACTGATGTTCGGTGAAAAGACTAGTGACTATCATATGTTTTCGCAATTACTTTCAATAAGAACATGCTATCAATTATCATGTAATGTAATGATTGTTGGCTCATTGAAATTTTTCTAACTTGTGATTATTTAGATCCTACTCGACGAGACTCTCGAGTGCATGTCCGGTTAATTCGGTTCGCTATCAACTCTCTCGCCAAAGCTTTATAAGAATGCCTTTACCGCATCTAAACCAGATCATATTAGAAGTGATTTTTTGTACATCTCTTTAAAGTTATTATTCTCAATACTTAGTTTCCATAAGTTTGATAACATGTTTATTGCTTTTGTTTTTGCTTCCAGCTCCATGGACGTGTGGAAAACGCTTATGTTTCAATGAAAAGATTTTGCTAGATTCACTCTACAAGGTAATTTATATTATTATATCACTTAACTTTTTTTAAATTTGGGTTAAATATCTTTTACCCTATGCAAAAGTAGCGAGATTTTCCCCAAAATCTAAGGTTTCCTCCATTTGTGTCCACCTTCTGAATTGTTGTGGTTTCTGTTCAAATTAATAATTCCCTTCTGCCGTCGTCTTTTGGTTTCTTTCCACCTTGTGAATTATAACCTTTACTGGTACAAATGGATGCGAGCAAGAGCATGGGAAGCTGCAATTCGTACAATTCGTATGAAAAATCCAAGGTTCCTAGTTGCGGATATTGTCGTCCAATGAAGATATGGGTTGCTAACACCGTAAAAAATCGCAATCGGAAAATTTGGAAGTGTAGGAATGCAAGGGTAAGTTCTTGAACATTTGAGTTTTATTAGTAGGTATAATATATTTTGGGGTTAATTGTTATTCACCTTGCAGATGGACAATAGTTGTGAGCTTTTTATTTGGGATGATGAAATTACAAATTCCAAAAGTTATTGCAAACAGTGTGAATTGGCAATGGTGAAGTATAAGTTGATAGAAAGAAATTTGGAAAAATCGAAGTTGAAGCAAGTTGGGTTGAAGAGGAAAATATTCCAATTGAATGTGGCATTGTTTCTGTCTTGGATTGTATTTGTAGTAATGTACAATTATATGTAATTTCATGTGTATTGTGTTGTTGTAATGATTTCTCATTTTGATGTGTTTGTTTAAGAAGGCAAAATGATGTTTGTGTAATTTGAATTTTGAATGAATAAAAGTGTTAGATTTTTGTCACAACTTTGCTTTATGAATTGTAATATCAGATGAAATCACAGGCCAACCATAAATAAGACATAAGTAGTAATTTAGGCCAAAGTCATTAAGCATTGCATTAAAACATAACTATTACATTATGGGATACATAATAAAATATCCAAAGTCAGTACCAACAAAATACATAACTAGTGGTTTAACACAGGATCCAAATTCAGCACAGCTTAACATAATACATAACTAGTAGGTTTGCCAAATTCAATACCAACAAAATGCATAACTTATAAGCATTTCATCACTTAATTCTTCTTCATATTTCTTATTCTCTTCATCTCAAAGACGCTTTAAACCGGCTTTTGTCTTTCACTGCATCTCCTTTTAATTGGCTTAGAAGGTGTCACTTTTTTCTTGCCAATTCTCTGTGCTTTACCATCCACAACAGAACATTCTGTAGTGTTAATGTCAGGAATGTTTGAAAGGAAATCATCAGTGATGTCTCCAAAATAATCATCTATTTTATTTGGTGCAACATTTGAGCCAGTCTGGGCAGTTTGTGCAGGATCAGTTTGTGCAGGATCAGTGTGTGCAGGATCAATTTGTGCAGGTTCATTTTGTGCCATGGCTTGTCCTTCTATTTCACCTTCAGCTTGTGCAGGATCATTGGCGGCCTCAGTTGCTCCACTTTGTGTTGTTTCCTGAGTTGTAGCAGTGCTTTCACTTCCTTTACATAATACCAACACAGTAGTTGCTAGTTCAATAAACATTTTATGTGGGCAAATTGTAAGTTTAAAACCCAGAGCAACAATTGCATCTCTTCAAGGGATACCAAACAACTCCCAGAAATTACAAGTACATGATATTTTTTGAAATGTCAACTATAAATTTCTGAATATTATAGGAATGATTCGCCTCAAATGTTTCATCCATTTCCCCATCTACTAGGGTAGCACAACTGTATACAAGAAAATCATAACAATCATCATCCTTTCTAATCTGGAAAAAATATTTATCTATATCACATTTTAAGATCCAGATTCTATATGTCCCTTACCTGTAACCCCAACCCGTCACCAACCTATGGATACTAACCATTGTAAATTGTTCCAAACGGAGTTCCAAAATTAAGAAAGATACACCCCCTCTATAAATTATATCTCGATTGTTCTACAGTATAAACTCACCACCATATTGGATTACAACATTGAACACATCATTACTCTGAAATCACAGCAGAGACACATTATTAAAAACCTAACTTTAACCATATTCTTCACTAAAGAAACGAAAATATAGCTAAACTAACTTGTTCAACATCAACGTATTTTCCTTCTTCATCATGCTTCTCTACTTTCTTCGCTTGCTTCGACTGTACCGGTTCCTTCTTTGTTTGCCTCGGTAGCTCGGACGTTGACGGTTGCTTCGATTGCTTCGATGGTGGTGGCTTCTTCTACTTCTTCAATGCACGCTTCTTCTTCCCCAATTTCAATTTTCAAGAGTGATACTGAACCCTACATTTTCAAGGGGGTCTTTAGTATATAACCTATGTTATAACACTCACCCAGCCAGCATGGCACCCATTACCAAGTCACCTGTTCGATTTTGGCCACATATACAAAAGCAAGGGAATCTAGCTCTATAAGGTTTTCTATTTTGGAATCTATTTTTTTAAGGGGTGTAGACAAATATTTTTTTTAAAAGGGGGGTAAATCGAATCTCGCTACTTTTGCAGGGGATAAGAGGTATTTAACCCTTCAAATTTTTATTAACATTTTCAAGTTTAGAGTTAACAAACAAAACCTTTGCAATTTTTTTATAGGTCTTGGTTTTTATATCAGAAACTGGTCTGAGGTTTCAGCATTACTAGTTGTAGTGTTAAGAAATACATGAGGCACAATGATTGGATTAGTTAGTTAGTTGCTTCAAATTTAATAGTCTGTTAGATTGGAGAATGATTAGATTTATAAGTTTCATTTTTTAAGTGATGAATGACTCATAACAATGAAGTGATGTATGAAAGTGTAAGTATTTGTTATTTTAATGAATATGGATTAATGATACGATTCAACTAAATCTTCCACTAAATTAAATCAAAAGTTGTTGACTTTAGCGTAGGCATAGCCAACGCTAACAATTTAAGGAATGTCACTGAAAGATGTCCAAGAAAAATCATTTGCGAATAAGACTTCTAGGAATAACATTGGGAAGAAATAGAGACAAACATCCAGGAATAACACTGGAGTTAAAAGACATGTTTTTGTTTTGGTAGGTTCCAAGTAAATTGGTCTTCGACTGCAAGGTAGCAACAAGACCTCAGGAAATGAAAATGAAGATGAAACAATCTTGCTATGCATGATATATGAATTTTGTTATTCATAATATGTGAATGATCTATGTATGTGATGCAGATGTTTATGACAACTGAGCTTGACTCTTTTGTGGAAGTAAGATTAGAATCAACACAGAGAACTCTGCCAAATCTTCTTGAAAAGAAAATGTCTTGAGAAACACTTTTAACAAACTTGTAAACTGTATTGAATTGATGATCCTTTGAGGATGGACTGAAGAGTCGCTTGTGGATTGCCCCGAGTTAACTGATTACTGAGGATAAACTGATCATGGATTCAATTCTTGAAATGACTGAGGTAAATGATTGTCCCAATATGAGTCTTCAAATATCTTCTAATTAACCAATTCTGAGAATTACATGCACTGAGCAACAAATATCGAACTGATTCACAACAGGATCTGGATGTTACTTGCTCCTGATAAAATCACTAACCAGGTTTCTTAATTGTTTGAAATTTCCTTGATGAGGAAAACATGTTTGCAAGGAAAAAATGTTTATTCAAACAAGGTAATTTTAATGCAAAGTTCATGCAAAAAGTTTGAAATCAAAATCATTTTCCAAATGATGTTATTGATATAAAATTAATCACTAGTCAAAATGAAATGGTTAAGTCATTTGAAGTGAAAGCAAGAGCAATGGCTTGATACCAAGACAAATGATTTGCAAAAATATTAGCAGTCAGTTTACGCAACCTTGTTGTAGTATGCTTTCAAAAGAAACCCGACTTCAATTAGGTCTTTTGAGGGTTGTAACGTTGATTGATTCACGGTTTAAGAAACAAAAGATAAATGCTCAAAGTTTATTTGTACCCAAACCAATCTTCATGGTGTTCTTTAGTCCTACATTCAGTTTATACAAACTATGCATTCATGTTCCAAGAGATTTTGAAATTGTACTAATGATAGGAATGAGGATGATTCAGAAGCTGATGGATTTCTGTGAAGGCATTCACTTCTTCTTGCGACATTTTTTTGTTTCTGTGGATGAAGACTTTGGTCAACTCATTCTTTTACTTTTTTTTTTGTTATCCCCAAGTTTTTCCCGAACTGTACATTTGAGATTACAGTCAGCGGGATGCGCCATTTTTTCCTAAGTTTCCTTTTTGTTTTAACTTAGCGGCTTTTTTTCTTTTGAGTTTTCATTATTTTTATTTTGGAAATATAGTGACTTCCTAGCTTAATGATTACGGGGAACAATCATCATCACTTTTGATTTGGAGAACATCTTCGACACTTCTTTGATGAGTGCGAAGGAAAACTTGATTGCGACCTTTATTGAAAGGCGTCTTGCACGATTTATTCTAATTGAATGCAAAGCCAAATTAACTGAGAACTACCCATCCTCGGGTTAAGATTGCTGGTTTTTTGTATAGAAAGAAACTCCAACTTCTACGCTCAAAGGGGTGAATAAGGGATTAACTTCCTTATTTCTCTAGTGTTTGGGAATTGAAACAATGCATGTTAATCACTAGAAACATTTTATTCAAAATCATACCAACAATAATTATGGGTATTTAGTTTTCATCATCCTTCCTCCAATCTTTGCATAACCAAGAGCTTGATAAAGAAATTAAATAGGAGATATATTTTTTGAAAACAGTAAATGAAAATGAATTGAATCGAAACACTTCAATGCTCATTTCATAAAATCAACATGAAAGTACAAACAATATTTGAAAGTAGCAATTTAACATAAACAAGAGGAAAATGAAAACAAGAAAGAATCATGGCCTAGTGACATATTGGTAACAAGGACGACCTATCTTGTCGAAACACTGGCTTTTAGGAGGTGACTTGAGATATTCTGGCTCATTCTTCAGCCACTTTGTTTTGGCAAACGGTTGTCAACTATATTAGGACCTTTATTCTTGAAGGTAAGCATATTCACCCTGACCAATTCTTCCATCTTATCTTTAAATGCAAAATGCTTCTCTAAATCATGACCAGTAGCTCCCTGATGAAACCCACAGTGAAGGCCATATCTGAATCTGGGTAAAAGAGGATTTTGAGGAGTTAGAGACCTAGTTGTAATCATGCCCCTTTACACTATTGTAGAATACAATTCAGTGTAGTTCATTGGAATATGATCAAAGCGATTCTTATTGAAATTATGGTTTTGTCCTACAGACTGACATTGAGGAACCTCAACAGGAATAACAACAACTACTAGTGGTCGATCGTAGTATTGAGGCTCGTCGATGTCTTACTTTCTCAAATGAGATAGCATTTGGTTCACCTTATTTATTTTTCTAGAAGTTCCCAAAGGATTTCACCGCACCATTATAAGTTTCAGCAGCTTTAGACATTTTCCATTCTTGATTCCTTCTTCCAATCTCTAGCCGATAGTCACCAAATCAATAAAGCTTGAAGATACACTACCAATCATCTTCTATCAAAATAAAGGGGGTAAGGTAGCCATGAACAAACCAGTAAGCTCTTTCTCTGACAAAGGCAGATCTATAAGAGAAGCTATCTCTCTCAAATACTATGCATATCAAAGTTGAAGTTTTACTAATTTATGAAAGTATTAGCATGATCTTCTATTATTTTTCGAGTCCCATATACCATTTGAGCGAGGAACCACTTAGAATATCATGAAAGCAATGGATGAAGAGCTTCTAGTTGCTAGTGTAAGCAGACATATTCCTGAAGTACATGAACAAATGACTCTTTGGACAAGTAAGCCCCTTGTATTTAACAAAATATGAATTTTTTAACTTACATGGCATCACACAACCAAAAACTAAGCACATATCATCAGCATCAACAATGATGAAATCATTTCCTTCCATAGCTCAGAGTCTCTTCTCTTAAGTCTGATAGTGTTCCTTGACATCTCCAATTTCACCAAAATAAACTCGACTTATACTTCGAGGACTTTCAGGAGGGTATTCAAAGAGAGGATTCCCATAAGCAGCTTGCACAATGAGCTTATGAGAAGTAGTATGAATGGTTGGCTGAGGTTTTGTGAAAACCGAAGCTTGAAAAACTGCTCAGGAGGACTGGCCAACCATTGGAGTAGTTGCAATAGGTGGAACATAATTTTTAGGTAACCCAAATCCAGGCCAAGTAGTGGCTGGATGTTGGGTAGACTTAGGATCAACAACAGTTGCAATTTAAGAGATCACAGTCCTTTGAGGTGGTTTTCCTTTGGCAATCAGAACTTGCATCATCTCTATAAGCTTGGACATGCTTGATTTCAACTCATCGATTTCCATTCTGACTTCCATGTTATGTTGTTCTTGGTTTTCCATTCTCAATCTGACAGTAGCTCTAGTTTTATAGTTTTGTTGAGGTAACAGCTTGATGATTGACTGATAACTATAGAAAGAAACAACTAGAAATGAGATCCCTGGGAAACATGGATGTATACAAAATGATGCAGGAGATGCAAATGACATGCAATGTCATGCAATAGACCACACTGTAGTAGGATCATAGGTTCAAAGGTTTGACGTCACGAGCATGGAGTCAAAGGTACTACCCACAAGTAAAATACTAATGGGTTGTGTCACCTATATATCAAGGTTCTAAAGGAAATCCCTGAGTGTACATTCCTCCATCGGATATTATCAGTCTACCTAATTCTCGGAAACCAATAATATTCTCAAGAGAAACTTGTCTGTGTGCAGTATCACACTACACCTTAAACGCCAATATGTGTTAAAGGTTCTACGACCAACTTTGCTTCACGGTCTCCCAGGTTGAAAGGTGATAATGTCGCACAACTGGATTGTTTAACGTAACCACCCCAATGGGGACTCCACTGAGTGAGGGATCCCATGATAACATGCTTAGGACTGCTCCAAACATGTAAAAATGACTATACCCCCATCCTAATCTTAAGTTTTCCCAATTTTGGGTATAGGACTCATAAGAGATCACCAAGCAACCTGAAAACTAGAAAAATCCTGACAAACATATATACAACATATACAACAAATGTAGAACACATATATAAATAAACAAAGATAAGGTTAACCCACTCATAGATGAACCATCAAGAGGTCAACCTGTCCCCAGAGAAGTCTTCACTTTTCTATAGCGGCAAAAAATTTGAGATTAAGCCATTAAATTGACTTAACTCATAATCAGTGAAAGTCGTGACCGCACTTTATTGTTTCCAAAGGGAAATGGGAAAAAAAGCTATCAAAATCACAAATAAAATAGAGATCAAGGTGCAGGGGTTAGTTATAAAAAGGGAATGTATTAGGCACCCTAATCATCTACAGTACTCCGCAGGAACCTCTTTGAAAAATTGCATATGTGCTATAAAAAAGTATGTCCAAAATATATTGAAGAGATGAGAAAAGAAGTATTTTTTACAATTTTTTATTTGATAGAAACTCCAATGAGTTCCATGCCTACATACCAAAAGTGCGCAATGTTGAAATTAAACCCCATGTAGTTCAGGTAAAAAAGAACGAAATTGGTGTGTTAGTTAATTTTAAATGAAAAGACAAGTGGTCATTTTTAAAGGAGAAGACTCTTCTAAACACCCACAATGTATGATAAAGAATAAAGGAATTCGCACCAACATGAGGGAGGGTTTGAGAACTCTAGTATTCAAGTGAGAAGTCGAAACCACGGGATAGAGAAAGAACATCTCGATTATAAATGACTAATGTCTAATCACAAAAAATGTTTTAAAGTAGAAAGGGAATGAGGGCACAAGAAAGGTTTTTTCAGAGGTTAGAAAAATGTAAACCAAAAATATACGAGATACACAGTTAAGGTGCCTGACGATCACTTTAGAGCAAACTTAAGAATAGGAGAAGAAGGAGAATTAACCCTTATCAATGATCTTGATACATTGTGATGATGAAATGATGGAAAGCCCTAGGAAAAATTGGGTACAACACTGTCATAAAAGTGACGCGAGGGAATCGAATCAATTCAATTCTCCGCTCGAAACAATTTACTCTTTTGATTTGTTTATAAAGATGCCGCGAGCATCAAGCTTTATTATTTCCAACACAAGAAAAATGATTATGAAAAAGGGGAAAGCTGTTAATACCCTCAATTGATATGATATGCATTACGACTAGCGCAAACTAGACGTAACGCATTGGGGAGATTCCGCAAGGGGTTTGTTATATAAAGGAATAGATGGAGCACCCTAAATATATATAGTTATCTATAGCTTTATATATTAATATGTTTGATATGTTTGTGTGTTTTAAATTGCTATTTCTTATGATTGGGAAAGTTTCTCCTTTGGATTTTAAGAAGGGTAGATTATGTGGGATCCTAGGTTTTGTTATTATTGTGCTCGCAAAGATCATTGGGATCTTCTGCATACATATCCCTTAATGGGAATCGAGCATTTGTAGCTCGGATCTAAAGGGATCTATGGTTTGTTTGGTTTGAGGAGAAAGAAATTTGCTCGGCAAGGATGAGACCTTGTGCCTCACGTATTCTCAAAAGGATGTTGAGAAAGTCGAGCAATCGTAGTTCCCACTTATGCTAGTGGAAGCAACGGAAGTTATTAAGAACAGATAAATGTCATCTTAATGAAAATGTATCTAATCTATTTCATCACATACATTTTGAACAGGATTTGATGGAAATCTTTCATCGTAAGTTATAGGTGTTTTGCTTGAGTGTACAAGCGTTACCACTTACGAGTTTTAGAAAGATGTTTGAAAAAGATGATTGAATCTTTTAATTGTAAGCATTGGGTGTTTTGCTTGAGTGTACAAGCGTTACCACTTACGATTAAGAGATGTTTTTGTTTGAAAAGAGTTTGAAAAGATTTGATTGTATGTGATGTGATAGATGAGATACTTCTTCCATAGAGATGATGGATGTCTAAGTCTCGAGGAGAAATTTATTGGATTAGGGGGATGCTTTTAAGAAGCCCATGGGTCCTTTTATTGTATGCCCAAGATGAGGCATTTCGAGGGTCATCGAGGGTCCTTGTATGAAGCTCAAGAGGAAGCTATAGGGTATGGTTGGTTTTGGCTTTAAGAAGGGTTTCACCGGGAAACCATCCTCTTAGGATTTGAAGAGCGATTTCACCGAGAAATCATACTCTCAGGGTTCTGTCCTAGCGCGGGTGATTCTTTGTATTGGGAGCCCAATAGGAGGTTGTTAAGAGATTTCCTGGTCTCTTTCTTGTTTGATGCCCAAGAGAAGGCTAAACTCAATGAGGAGTTCTTTTGAACGAAGCCCAAGAGGAGGCTGACTCAGCAGGGGAGTGTTGTCTTATATGAAGCCTAAGCGGAGGCTAAACTCAGTAAATGAGTTTTCTTATATGAAGCCTAAGAGGAGGCTAAACTCAGATGAAATGAGTTACCTTGTACAAAGCCCAAGAGGAGGCTAACTCTGTGGGGAACCTATTGGTTAGACTAGTTGTTATGTTATAACTAAACAGTTATATAAACAAGTGTATGAAGTTATTCACAAGAGTTTATGAAGGAAATATAAACAAAGGTATAATGTTTATTTACAAGAGTTTATGAAGGAAATATAAACAAGTGTGTGTAAAACGAACGTTTGAAACGAGCGTAACTTGATTACTTACAAGTTTGAATGTGTACAAGGAAGTAAATATGTACACGAATGAGTATTTATGTACAAGGAGATGGGTATTTACATAGGAGGGTTGGGACTTACACCGTAAGGGAGGCCCATTGGTTTAAAAGCAGTTTCACCGGGAATAATGCTCCTTTTAATACCAATGGTATTCAGTGTATATACAAGTGAAATGAAAACAAACGGAAGAAGTTTGTCTATACTTAAGTATTTACAAAAGACGTCTGTATTATGTACAAGTAAAAATTAATATGTACATAAAAAGAATTTTGGTATGTACAAGGAAATATGTATGTACATAAAAGAATTTTGGTATGTACAAGGAAATATGTATGTACATAAAAGAATTTGATATGTACAAAGAAATAATTATGTACATAAAAAGAATTGGGACTTACACCGTGAGGGAGGCCCATGATCGGTTAAGAAATTCGAGGAAAAACGAGTTCGGTTTTATCTTCAAATCGGGTCATTCATGGAAAAAAGATGTTTAAGTTTGTTGAAAAGTTTTGAAAAGATCTTGAAAGTGTTTTTGAAAGATGAAGTATACTTACAAGAAGTTTGGAAAAGTTTCGGGCTTTGAAAGTTTGAAAGAAACGTCTTTGAAAGTGCTTTGAAAAGTACTCAAAACGTATCGTTTTCGGCTCGATAAAAATATAATCAAAAGAAAGTATTTTTGAATTTTTTGACATTATCCTAAAATAGGTATGTTAAATGACACGTAAAAAATCACCTCAAAATGAGGAGTTTTGATTGGGTTTTGAAGAAGTCAAAGTTTGAAAAAAATGTGAAGAGAAAACAAAAAAGTTTGGCAAAAATGGTCCCAAGGCTACTCGAACCCGGGACCATTGGGAAAGGCGTGGCAAGGCAAAGTGTTAAGAGTGAGCTGGCAACTGGGAGGCAATACATCCGCTTATTTATTTCAAACCATGTTATAATATTATAAACTTTTTATTTGAATTTGAAAAAATGCGCGCACTGCTTTTTCTTCTTCCTCAATCCTTCTTCAAGCCCAGATCCTTCGTTTCTCAATGAAAATGGATGATGTAAACATCAAACTTGGTTGAAATTGAACCAGGAACATGATGATGTGGTTTAATTTCATTTATTTTTAATTAAACATGATTAAATTTCCAGAATACACGAAGAACCCTAGTTCTTTAAAATCAAATTGAAATCGTGTATGGACATGGATTCAAGCAATTAGTTTAGGGTTAATGATCAGTGAAGGTGCAGAAACAAAACGGCCAAGAGTTTTTTGAACTGGAAATAAGAAATCAAGGAGTTCGAAGTTGAGTCACTTACCCATTGAAGCTGAGATCGAAATCTTCAAAGGAGCTGTTACAGTTGATGTTTAAGGATTGTTGGAGCACCAGTGAGCTTCAGGGAACGTGTGAGGATGCTCTGCTTGCCTTGAATCAACCTGAATTATTCTGACCATGTCCACTTGCATATGCTTGAAGTGAAACTCGAATCCGTGTTTGGAAGTGTTACAGTTCAAGAAAGCCGATTTGTATCACTCATATGAGATGTATGGATGATGTTTGAATGATCAAACCACAATTAGCTCAAGCCAAATATCAGTTTTGAAGTTTAAGGAAGTTTTTGCAAGTTTTGAAATATGAAAAGCAATTCTGGTTTTTAGTGATTCTTGTGTTGATTTTAAGTTTCAAACCAGTTACATATTGATTTTAAGACATGTTAGACACCAAATCTCTCATGGTTTTTCACAAGTTTTGAAAAATACAAGAATTCTCACTTTGAACTATGTTACTTGAAATTTAAGAAAGAAAAGAGAAAGCTTGTTTTGGCATAGCTTTGGTGTGGTTTCAAATGGCAAACATGACGTCTATTTATAGGTCAAAAAATCAGATTAGCAAGCAAAGAAGATTGGCTTTGATTTGGACATCTTGCCTTAGAGGGCAAGAAAGTCATTTTTGCCATAAATGCAAAAGGAACCTTCCTTTTAACCATGGTTAAATTTAACTTGATCTTATATCCATCATAATTACCTCTCAACTGATATTTATCAGCTCTAGCCTATCTCCAATTAGTGACAAGGCTTCTAGAAGGAGATTTTGCAAAAAATGACTTGTAATTTTGAAGGTTGTACTTGAAAATCATGGCTTTTGGAGCCCTATGTTTCAAAATCAAAAGTATAGCTAGACACAATGGATTTGAAAG
This sequence comes from Vicia sativa, assembly GCA_021764765.1. Classification (NCBI taxonomy): domain Eukaryota; kingdom Viridiplantae; phylum Streptophyta; class Magnoliopsida; order Fabales; family Fabaceae; genus Vicia; species Vicia sativa. The sequence continues at coordinate 94,390,065 of CM038794.1, read as the reverse complement.
TTCTTGGACATTTTAGAAAGCTTGTTTCAAGGGCTACAACTTTCATGTTTTGAGTTTTTTCTAATTCCAAATGGAACTATGTGAATAAGTGCCATGAAAGTAGGAAAAATGTGAAATTTTAACACTTGAAAATTTTCCTAAGTGTTGAAAATTTTGACTTTTTTTGACTTTTCCAAATTTCTTGATTTTTTATGATCATGATGGATCATTTGAAGTATTTTGATGATTGAAAAAGTTTTGTCTTGAAAAAGTTGACCAAAAGTCAAAGTCTCACTTTTCAGTGCAGATGAAATTTCATCAGATGATCCAGAAATTGACTGATGAAGTATGTGAACTTCTGTGATGTTTTGGATCCAGAAATTAGGTCAACATGTTGTATTGGAGATATTAAGATCAATATCCAAGAAAAAAAGTCATTCATTGATCAGAAAATCAGTGATTGCTTATCCTCGATGAAAACCCTAATTGGTCGATCCTTGATAGATCATGAGGAAAAGTTGGATATCCAAGATCGAGGTTGATGATTTGATTAAGATAGATCAATTGAGGTGAGTGAAACTCAAACCCTAATTGATTACCTCTTGAATCGATGAAAAATTGATGAAACCCTAATTTTGACCTGTAGAAGCACCGATTAATTCTGTTCTGAACTGTTAGTGATGCAGTAATGCAAATGTAAGGTGGTATATTAGGTCAAAAATTGGGGTATGACAAACACCTCACAAACATTTTTGCGACATGCAAATTCGTTATGAATTTTAGGTCATCATTAAATCCGTACAAAAATTGTTTGTGACAAAATTCTAATACGCTAGTGATAGATTTTTACCCTCTCTAAATTTAATGTTTTTTGGTAGTGATGATTGCTTGCTTACTATATTATTTACAATTGTTTACATCACGTAATAAAATAAATCAAACTCCCACATCATTGGTCCATATACCAATCTCTAACTAAATTAATAAGTTGAATTTGCTTTTGCAATCCCAAACATCCTTCTCGCGTTCATCTTAAAACACTTTCAAAATCAAATTTTAACACCTCAATACAACGTCGAGTTTTATTTTCAAAAACCTTTTCTCAATAAAATATAGGAAAGATGGTTATGATGATTCTATCCCCTCCTTCACAAGTATTAGGATTGTTGGTTGTATGAAATTCTGACTCCAATATTTGGTTTCCTTAAATGAAATTTAAATAAGTGAACTTTGTTTCACATCATGCTTTTGATAAAGCTTTTTGGATTGAAAAAATGGTTGGGACAATTATATCCCCTCCATCTAAGTATTTGGAGCATTACTTATTAAAACTAATGGTCCAATACTTGTCTTCCACATAAAACAACTTCAAATCTCCAAATTTTTTTGTTTTCTCCCTTGTGCGACATCGAAAACATTTAAAAAAAGTGCATGTCTTAACCATTTCGATACGAAACGAGCTTAAAGACTTTTGAAATGTTTGAAATGTCTAATGCATAAATCTCCTAAAATCAACCAGCAAACTCTTGGCATTTTTTACCTGAACTATGGGGCTCTGAATTTCCCATTGGACGAGGGAGTATGTAGGCATAAGATTTGATGTCTTGCCAAGCTTAACAAACTAAAAAAAACCTTCTTCTTTATCCATTTTCTCGAATAGAAAGTAGAATATTGAAAACCATCACACTATCACTCAAACACACACTAACTAAATGGTTCTCATTACGATGGATGTGAGTGATGCTAATACCTTCCCCTTGCATAACCGACTCCCTTACCCTTATCTTGATCGCGATGACCGTTTATTTTTTCGTAGATTTTATTCAATATTATCACATTCCCTTTGGAACAAATAAATCTCGATGGAGACTTCAATATTTTATATTTTTTTAGGCTCTTTTTTATCTTTAACTGTTGTATGCCTATTTTATTATGTTAGGTATGGTACTGTTCAACTTAATATTTCACCATGATGGAGAGTTTGTTCGTAAAAGCTTTGTTTTCTACAGTGGCAAAGTTGAAACTATCGTTAGTGGCCAGGATTTAGAAACATGGCCGTATTTTGAATCTTTGAGTTTAGTGAAGAAGTATGTTTTTAACAGTAGTGGTGTCCGAATTTGGAGAAAGATTGATGAAGGTTTCTTCTACTTGATTGATGATACCCATGTTACAAAAATTTCCAAGCATTCTACTTTTCACAATGTGGATGAGCATATATGGGTGGAGCACAACGTTGCAGACAATTCAATGAGGCTATTCACTCCAAATTATACATATCTTGGTGAAGATAACAATCATAACAATGAAGATGATTGTTTATGGATCATATTTTAAGATATTGAGGAAGAAAGAGTTAATGTGAAAAAAGGATGCTTTGTGGTTTTGGAGGTTGATAAACCCGAAGTGTTGACTTATGATGTTTATGTTTTCGTGTCTTAGATAAAAACGCACAGGACCAAGCATGCAAATGAAAATGAAGAAGTGTATGAGTCTTCACTAAAAGGGGATAAGCCCCCGCCATGAATACATGCACATCAATACGCAACAACAACCACAACAATGCAATGATATTCATATCCATCAATAAAATCATGCCGTTACAAGTGACCAACAACTCATACATGCGGTATGCAATCAAAAATTGCCATGCAACAACACATAACATCACCATACATAGTTTCACACAATCAGATCATATATACAAGACAAAATTCACACGAAAAGGCATAAGCGCAAGCAAATAATAGTCCATTGTGTTCTAAATTAGTTTTTTTTATGATAGAAAATATTTTTAGCTTCCGGTATGTTTGAACGGTGTGCCAAATGGACATCCGAGTCAAAAGTTATCGATTTTCAATGTTTTAAAAAAATCAGTTCAATATAGTGGTAAGTGGTAAACAGTTACCTCCATACTGGTAACCGATTACACCCTTGTAACCCAAGGTATACACGATAATGTTTTATAAGCTAACCATTTACCTCTAATCTTGTAACTGGTAATACCCTTCAGATTTTTCCTTCCCGCACTAATTTTACACATGGTAACTAATTACTCTCACACGAGTAACTGGTTACACCTGCACCAATACCAAAAATTCTGCAATTTCCAAATATGAATCCCACTCATCTCGAACCCCAAAACCCCAATTTTTCAACCAAAACATATGTCTCAATACCAACAACTAAGAATACATATTATACAACATTTTTATACATTCATACAATTAATTGCATAAATTCAACCACAATCGTACCATCAATTCAAACACAAAGTAGTCCCAAATTATGAACAAGTACACCCAATGACTACTATGGAAATCCAAACCCCACATACCCATCATTATTTCATCCCTTAGAAAGTTGGAACCATACCCTTACCTTAGATTGAAGGTACCCTAATCTCCAATGATGGATTCCACATGCCCTAGCTTGTTCTCACTTTCTCACTTATGCTTCTCTTTGAGCACAATTAGTTCCACAAATACGATTCAATATTTCGCTTTCTTTAATTACTACACTAACCCTTGGACCCTTTTTTTCATATTCCCATTCTATATTTCCTTTCTTATAATATTAAAATAATTATTTATTATAATATAATAATAAATCTAATATTTTAATTCAAATAATACTAATAAAATTATCCATCTCGCTACATCTTTATGTTTATACACTTTTTATCATACACCCCAATACGCTAACTCCTATAATTTCTAAGAAAACTACCTCTCATCAAAGGCATAACAACATATAGAAATATTCACCAAGCGTGGAAATTCAAAGCATCACATAATTAATTTAACAAAAAGAATTCAAATGAAATTGGGGTTTTGCAGCAACTCACATAGCACTAAATGTTGATCAACAACCAACCCAAGCTATCTTTGAACAAGCTGAGGGAGAAAATTCTAGCCCTAGGGTTGGGGACTGAAGATATTCTAACTTCATTCTATTCTCCTTTTTGTCATACTATTCGCTTCGACAAAAACTATTTCCTTTTTCTTTGCGGTGGTAATCAAGTTAGTATTGCAAATTTCAAAGATTAAATATGGCGTGCCTATAAGTTCATGTTCTCCTTTTTTTTGTCCTATATCCTTAAAAGGATCGAATAGAGGATTTAACATTGACATCAATATTCTTTGAGAAGTTCAACATAACAACCCACCTTTACTTCAACTTAATCACTCCACCATCTAAATCTACAAGAGAGAGGAGACGGAGAGCATACTCACATGGAAATTCAAGACAAAGAAAATTAAGGTCAATCTAAACTAGATGACTGTTCACCTATAATCCCTCATCATGAGGAAACTCAATCAATCGGTGAAGATGAACCCACATCGAACATGAACGTGTAATCTCAGAGCAATGAAAAAGGCCAAAATGAGAAGGCCCAACCAGATAATGCAGGTGATCCTCGTCAACCCTACGAGATAATTGATGACTTTAGTCCCCTTCAAACACTACTATTTCTCCTATTTCTCAATAAGAATTGGATGAATTGAAGGCAAACAATCTTGATGAATATTTAAAGGATGTGATGAATGTGAGGGCAAGTTCCTTTGAAAAAGTCTCCAATTATTTTACTACTTATGGTGGTTGTTTAAAAAGTGAAAATTGTAGTTATTTTTGTATATAAGATTTGTTGCACTTATCAGTTATTTTTGTTAATATCCTTTGAATAAACTCCACTTTGTTTTTAAATATATTTACTCTGTCTTTAATTAAGGTTTTGTGTAATTAATGTACCGTTTGATAGTTTTAATGTCTTTTGTTGTTACTTATTGCATGTTTGGAGAATTGATCAATAAAGTGTCAAATGCATAGCTTCAAGTATGCAATTTTAGAAGAAAATAATGTTCCAGCCCTCTGATCACATATTCTAGTGTGCTACGAGAATTTTGATTTGTAATTTTTATAGCAGCCCGCTAAGCGCGATTAGTTTGCTTAGCGCAGTCTGTTGTTTCGAGATTTATATAAATAGATTATTTCATTTGTCATGGTTATGCTTTGTTCATTTTGGAGTCACAACTCATCTATCTCCTTTCTTCGTTAGGATTAGCTAGAAAAAATAATAGAGCTTGCGTATGGATGATCTGAAGGGGGATCTCTCATTAATCGGAGCTAACAACCCGTGAGATGTCTAGTTTACCTTAATTTCTTCTCTATGTATTTCTATTTTGTTTAGTTTTTTGTATGCTTACTGTTAGTGTTTTAAGTTGGCATTACTTTTTGGTAAAACTAGGCTATGGCAATGTCTTGATAAATGTCATGACATTCAGAGATTCAAGATAAATCCTACTTGATAAGGATGTTTAAAGGACAACTCAGAACTGGAAGCTAAAAGCTGTGCTGGAATTCTGCAGAAAATATACTGATGTCATAACAGATGTTATGACATTCAGTGTGACATTCTGTTCTGCAGAATCTGTTTTTTCCTGAGATTTTTCAGGAAGTTTGTTGAGCTGCTGTATTATGTTTTTCTGTTATTAGATTGCATGCTCACGTGGCTGTTAGGTTAATCTTAGTTAGATCTAAATTGTTTGTTAATAAGACCAAGTTTTTAGGATTAATTAAGTGAACCCTAGCTATCTTTACGGAATTCCAAAACTGAAGTTTCAGGACTGCTTCTATAAAAGGAATACAACCCTTACACTGCTGCTGCGCCTCTGTAATATAATGAAGATTTAGAAGGTTGTTATTTGTGTAATTCTATTTTCTCTTGTGAGCCAAGCAATTATCAATTGATAAGTGCCTTGGACTAGGATTTGTTTGTAAGGGTAATTTATCACTCAAAGCTTTGAAGCACGAGTGTTTGTCTCTTGATTAAAGCTTTGAAGCAAAATCAAGATAGTTTATTGAAGTGTGTCTTCACAATTCAATTATACAATAGGTTGATATCACTGCTGTGATTGAGGGGGAGTGAGTAGGAACTCAGGTCTAAGTAGGACTTAGATTGAAGTTGCATTGGGTAGGTTTTAAGTGAAGGAGATAAACTGGTTGGTTTATTCCTGAATTAATTCTACTAATAGTGGATTTCCTCCCTGGCTTGGTAGCCCCCAGATGTAGGTGTAGTTACACACTGAACTGGATAAACAATTTATTGTGTTCTTTAATGCTGTTTAAATTTATTGTGTAAATTGCTAACAGAGTGTCAGATACTGTGTCATAACATTCTCTGTGACATTAAGTATCTGCTGCTAGGAATTTCAATTGGCATCAGAGCAGGCACCCTGCCTGTTATTTCTGGGTGAGATCTATGGATAATAGTTTTCTGGCATGATGGATAAGGAAGGAGGATTTGGAGGTAGACCACCTATTCTGGATGGGTCTAATTATGATTACTGGAAACCTCGTATGGTTGCCTTTTTAAGATCAGTGGATATTAAAGCTTGGAGAGCTGCTGACAAAGGATAGAAACATCCCACCAAGCTTGAGAAAGATGGGACTACTGTCTTGAAACCTGAGGAAGAATGGAGCAAAGAGGAAGAGGAGCTAGATCTGGGGAACTCTAAAGCATTGAATGCCCTATTCAATGATATTGACAGAAATATCTTCAGACTAGTTCATCAATGTGAGCTGGCCAAGGATGTTTGGAACACTCTCAAAACTACTCATGAGGGGACATCCAAGGTGAAGATGTCAAGACTTCAGATGCTCACTACCAAATTTGAGAATTTGAAGATGAAAGAAGATGAGACTATTCATGAGTTTCACATGAATATCTTGGAGATTGCCAACACCTCAGGAGCACTTGGTGAAAAGATGTCAGAAGAAAAGCTGGTGAGAAAGATTCTCAGATCCTTGCCTAAAAGATTTGCAATGAAAGGGACTGCAATAGAGGAGGCTCAGAACATCAGCACCTTCAAGGTTGAAGAACTTATTGGATCTCTTATGACTTTTGAGATGGGGATCAGTGAAACTGTTGACAGGAAGAGCAAGAGCATAGCACTTGTATCCACTACTGAAGAGGGATGCAAGGTGGATGATGAAGAAAAGATATCTGAAGCTATAGCTATGCTTGGAAGGCAGTTCAACAGACTCATCAAGAGGGTTGATCCAAAGTCAAGGTCCAATGTCAAGGACATTTCATCTGACATTGGCATCTTATGACTCAAAGAAGATCCAAGTCAAGAAAAGGAAGTCAAAGCAGAAATCCAATGTCATGGTTGTGAAGGATATGGGCACATTAGGCTGAATGTCCCACCTTTCTAAAGAAACAAAGAAAGGGATGACCACTTGGTCCGATGGTGATTAGGAAGTGAATCGAGGAAGAAGACCAAACGGTCACTCTCTCGAGTGTGCAATTTTGATATGGACTCTAGTGATGAGGAAGTGACATTTGAAGAGCTTGAGACCAAGAAGTCTGTGTAAGGAGTGGTGAATTATGTCAAAATGAGAAAAAAAAGCGATTGAGAAGTTGGAAGTCGAGAATGTGAAGTTGGAGGTCGAGAAGAAGGAAAACACGCCACTATAAATCACCTCAACAATGATATTATAATGTTGAACTCCAAACTTGATCGATGTCTAAATCACAAAATGTTGACATCTAGTCTCGATAATTTGGAAGAAATCACTTGGACAAAATGCGAAATAAGCATGGTCTAGGATATGTGGTGAAAAGAAACCTGTTAGTGACATGAAGAAGAAGAGGCATGGGAAACCAATGTCAAAACAGTTGTCACAACATAAACAGAAATGTCCGCTCAGGTATGTGGGTCAAAGAAATTTGCAGATAACAAGGAGAAGAACAAACCTGGAAAGTCAATGGCAAATAAGATGTCACACCACAAAACAGGAAATAGGTCTGCCTCAAAATATGTGGAGGCTAAGAAATTTGTTGACAATAAAAAGAAGAACAGACCTAATAAACCAATGTCAAAACAGATGTCACAACATTGGGTTCAACATCAAGATCATAGAAACATGAACAAAAAGTTTCAAAGATGGAGATGTCATTATTGTGGAAGGTTTGGTCACATAAAGCCTTTTTGTTTTAAACTACATGGATATCCTAATCAAGGTTCTTATGTGAAGCCTAAGACCAACAAGGTATCATACACTCAACAGTGGAAGAAGAAGACTGCAGCTCTGATAGCTCACACTTCTCTTAGAGTGTCTGCCAAGGAAGATTGGTACTTTGACAGTGGGTGTTCTAAGCATATGAATGGAGACAGAAATCTTCTTAATGATATTAAACCTCATTCTACCAGTTTTGTTACTTTTAGAGATGGAGCTAAAGGAGAAATCAAAGGTGTTGGAAACTCAAACTGGTCTGGAGTTCCAAACCTAAATGGAGTATTGCTGGTAAAAGGTTTGACTGCTAATCTCATTAGCATAAGTCAACTATGTGATATGGGATTCACAGTCAACTTCACTAAGTCTGAATGTCTTGTAATCAATGATGAACAAGAAGTGATTATGAGAGGAGTCAGATCAAAGGACAACTGCTACATGTGGGAATCTGAGAACACCACTCTGTCTTCTGTGTGCTCTACAGACAAAGATGAAGAGGAAGCAAAATTGTGGCACCAAGAACTTGGTCATTTACATCTCAGAGGAATGAAAAGGATCAGTTCCATGGAGGGAGTCAGAAGGATACCAAGACTTCACATTGATGAAGGGAGAATCTATGGTAAGTATGAGGCTCGACAGGAAACCAGAATGTCACACTCAATGTCTAGACATCTGATCACTTCTAAAGTGCTGAAGCAAGCTACTAGGATCTGGTATGAAAGGTCAACCAAGCTCCTTACTGACAAAGGATATAGGAGAGGAGCCTTGGATAAAGCCCTCTTTGTCAAGAATGAAGGAGGAAAGACAATGGTGGCTCAAATTTATGTTAATAATATAGTATTTGGAGGAATGTCAGACACAATTGTGAGACATTTTGCAACCAAATGCATGCTGAATCTGGAATGAGCCTCATGGGAGAGTTGACTTGTTTTCTTGGACTGCAAGTCACACAGATGGAAGACTCAACATTTCTTTCACAGAGCAAGTATGCAAGGAACAGTGGCAAGAAGTTTGAAATGAAGAATGCCAGCCATAAAAGGACTCCTGCTCCTACACATTTGAAGTTGCCCAAGAACACATGTGGAGAAAAGGTTGATCAAAGCTTGTGTAAAAGCTCTTTTGAAGGATGTTTCTTCTTGAGAAACAATCTTGTTTCTTGGTTCAGCAAGAAGCAAAACTGTGTTCCTGTACACTGTTGAGGCTGAATACATAGCAGCTGGTAGCAATTGCTCTCAGATGATCTGGATGAAGCAGATGCTGACTGAGTACAATGTCATATAGGATGTCATGACATTGTACTGTGACATTTTTACTAAAGTTCTTGAGGCTAGTCAGTTTAAGTCTTTAAGGGGAAAATTGGGTATTTGTCAATATGAGGAGTTGTAGCAATTAATGTGCCTACAACAAGGAATGGAAGGACCTTTACTTCAATTTTTATAAGTGGGTCATTTAATTATTTTCATCTTATTTTAAAAGGTCCAAGAATAGGAAGAGACTCCCTCATATAATAGTTTCTTCATTTGAAAGTATCATATTTTCTTCATCCAAAAGAAACTTTCAAACCCTCTGCCATTCTCGCTCCCATTTTCTCAAAAGTCATCAGCAAAATATGTCTTCATCATTTTCATCATCTCAAGAATCTGGATCTTCATCTCCTACCATGGCTGAAGTTAGGGCAAATGTTGAAGCCATGCATGTTGAAGCTCTGAGGGTTACTCCGCTGCGTGCATTGGCTACTGACCCATAAAAGGTCAAGAAATTGCGCACAAGGAATGCAAGAAGGTCACAAGCATCACCTTCTGGTAAGACTCCTGTACCATCCTCTTCAGTTCCCCCAGAAATAGTGAACAAAGAGGGGTCTAGGTCTGTGCATATAGCCATTGCTAGATTAGTAACCAGGATCCTAAACGAAGACCAATCTGTACCTGGGGTTTCAGTCCCTCTAAACCATAAGTTTGCTAGCCCTAGTTTAGCAGATGATCCAGATGTCAAGACATCTGGTGATCATGTTGATTCTCCTGTCAAGAATGATGTAAATCCCTCTGTTCCAGTCCCTGAAGGGTGTAATGATAATAATGTTATTGAACCCCCTGCTGTTAATGAGAATGATATTTCTGATGAGATCCTTGAGGAATCCCCAGAACAATGTACCTCTGTTAAATCCCCTGCTATTTCTGTTGATAATATCTCTGATAGCATTCTTGAAGAAACTCCAGAGAAACAAGTTGATAACAACCTGGAAGACTCTCCTGAGAAAAACACTAATCAGAATGTTGATCCTCCTATCATCAATCTAGATGAGGAATTCTCTGATAATGACCTCATAGCCAAATTTAATCCTAGCATTGCTAGGAGGGTGATGAATAGGAAAGGGAAGCTAAAGTTGCTAAAGTTGCTCATAAGACTGCTAGGGTTGAGAACAAGACTAAAGAAAAATCTGGTAAAGACAAGGCTGGAACTTCCAAGGGGAAGAGTCGGGTGAAGACTGTTGGTGGTATCTCTAGGCCAAAGAGAACCCCAATTTTGAAGAAGAGGAAGGCACCTGAACCCTCAGAACATGATGATGATTCTGATTTTAATGTTGAAGAGAATGTCTCAGACATTCATCCAAGAAAGAAGCCTTCACTTGGAAAGCTGCCCAAAGTCCCTGAAGTTGCAATTGACAACATTTTCTTCCACCACCCTGAGAATGCTAACAGGTGGAAATATGTGTGTTTGAAGAGAATTGCACTTGAAAGGGAACTGAATAAAAGTGCCCTTGAATGCAAGGATGTTATTGATTTGATTAAAGAAGCTGGGTTAATGAAGACTGTGGTGAAGTTCTCAAATTGCTATGATGTGTTGGTAAAGGAGTTCATTGTGAACTTGTCCAATGGCTGTGCTGATGGAAGGTCAACTGATTTCAAGACTGTTTATGTCAGAGGGAGAAGAGTGAAATTTTCCCCAAGTATGATCAACAAATATTTGGGAAGATCGGATGAAGCTCAACCTGAGCTAGAAGAAACTGATGACCAAATCTGCCACACAATCACAGCTAAACAAGTGAAACATTGGCCAATGAAGGGAAAACTAACTGCCGGCAAACTAAGTGTTAAGTTTGCTATTTTGCACAAAATAGGTGCTGCAAACTGGGTTCCAACAAACCACAAGTCCACCATCTCCATAGGTTTGGGCAGATTCATCTTTGCTGTTGGTACTAAAGCAAAGTTTGATTATGGAACTTATATCTTTGAGCAAACCCTTAAACATGCTGAAAGTTATGCAATTAAGGTACCAATAGCCTTTCCCTCCCTCCTGTGTGGAATCATGATTGATCAGTATCCTGACATTCTTGGTGATAGAGATTCAATATGCAAAAGAGCTCCTACACTTGGATTCCATTACAAACTCTTCCAAGGCAAACATGTCCCAGATATTGTCATGTCATCTGCTGAGACATCAACTGTCAAGGAAAATTCTCAGAAGGCAAATGTCATTGCTGTGCTGAAAGCAACTTGCAAGGAGCTTGAAGCAAGAAAGCAATGTCTTGAAGAACTGATCTCTACACTTGAAAAGGAGAAAGACAGAGAGGTTGAGGATGAAGGACTAGTTGGTGATGATTCTGCTGCAAATATGGATGAAGATGTTGATGCTGATCAAGCAACTGCTGCTGAGAGCAGTTCTAAAGATGCTTCTTTCCACAATGCTTCTTCTGGAGAGGAAAGCACTTGATTTGTAATCATGTGCTTTGTTGCTTCTGTTTTATTGTTCTTGTTCTGCATTTCCCTGTTTTGTATTTTGGAAGATTGTAATCATTTTTTTTGACAAGAACTGTAACTGTAAACATTGTGCTGGTACTTTTCTTAATATTTAATTGAATGATTGGGGCACTTGTACTGATTCCTTTGGCCCCTTTGTGGATAAAAAGGGGGAGAACTACTGTGTGACATTGGGAAATTTGGGAAACTGTATGGAAATTTAAATTTGTATGTTGGCAATTGTGAGAAATTGGGAAATCTGTATGGGTAGAATTTATCTTCTCTAGGTTCTGGTTTCTTTAAACTTAGAACTAGTTTGTCTTCTGCTGCATATGTACTCTGATGACTTAAGTAGTTTTAGCCAAAAATGTGCCAAAGGGGGAGTTTATTAGTGTTTTAAGTTGGCATTACTTTTTGGTAAAACTAGGCTATGGCAATGTCTTGATAAATGTCATGACATTCAGAGATTCAAGATAAATCCTACTTGATAAGGATGTTTAAAGGACAACTCAGAACTGGAAGCTAAAAGCTGTGCTGGAATTCTGCAGAAAATATACTGATGTCATAACAGATGTTATGACATTCAGTGTGACATTCTGTTCTGCAGAATCTGTTTTTTCCTGAGATTTTTCAGGAAGTTTGTTGAGCTGCTGTATTATGTTTTTCTGTTATTAGATTGCATGCTCACGTGGCTGTTAGGTTAATCTTAGTTAGATCTAAATTGGTTGTTAATAAGACCAAGTTTTTAGGATTAATTAAGTGAACCCTAGCTATCTTTACAGAATTCCAAAACTGAAGTTTCAGGACTGCTTCTATAAAAGGAATACAACCCTTACACTGCTGCTGCGCCTCTGTAATATAATGAAGATTTAGAAGGTTGTTATTTGTGTAATTCTATTTTCTCTTGTGAGCCAAGCAATTATCAATTGATAAGTGCCTTGGACTAGGATTTGTTTGTAAGGGTAATTTATCACTCAAATCTTTGAAGCACGAGTGTTTGTCTCTTGATTAAAGCTTTGAAGCAAAATCAAGATAGTTTATTGAAGTGTGTCTTCACAATTCAATTATACAATAGGTTGATATCACTGCTGTGATTGAGGGGGAGTGAGTAGGAACTCAGGTCTAAGTAGGACTTAGATTGAAGTTGCATTGGGTAGGTTTTAAGTGAAGGAGATAAACTGGTTGGTTTATTCCTGAATTAATTCTACTAATAGTGGATTTCCTCCCTGGCTTGGTAGCCCCCAGATGTAGGTGTAGTTACACACTGAACTGGGTAAACAATTTATTGTGTTCTTTACTGCTGTTTAAATTTATTGTGTAAATTGCTAACAGAGTGTCAGATACTGTGTCATAACATTCTCTGTGACATCAAGTATCTGCTGCCAGGAATTTCACTTACTATGAACAGATGTATATGTATTAATCACGGTGTTGTATAATATATGATTTAAAAATCAATCTTGTTTCTTTCCTTGATCTTTTTCCATTTATGTTTGGATTTGTGCTGGTGTAGAGATAGACCTTACAAATATATATTAGGGAAGGAGATCTATTAAATTCTAGATTCTAGAGATATATTTAGAGCTAATAATCACTTGGGTATCAAATCTTCATGCTCCCACGTTGTTTTTCGTGCGAGACATCACCGACGCAAAAATACGGTTGTTCTTGCAACTTTGTGTTAGACATAACCTAGGTTGTGATACGTCTCGTTGGTTTTCAAGAAATGAACATTTATGTGAGATGTAAATGATAATGTTTACGAGTATTTTATGTTGAGTACAACTGATCTATAGGTTTATGTTTATGGCCAGTAGTTTATATTCATTCATGATAAGTTTCTCCTCACTGAAGAATGCGTTTATTTTCATGTGAATACCTTTTACTTTTAACCCATTTTAACCCAAGCTCATAACCGGAGAAAATATTGAATGTAGGTATTTCCCTTACACCAATCTCTATGGATACGACAAAACCCAAAATACTTCCAATCTTTTGCTTTCCTCTTTACTTCGTCAAACATTGTCCATGAGTTCAACCTACTGACCAACTCCTCCAACAAATCAAGGAAAATTCTTTTGATGTCGATTTGATTGAAGTTATTAAACATAATACCCATGCCTACTATAACATTAAGGAATTAATAAACAAAGTGGATATTCTAAATGTTTCCCCATAGTTTAAAAATATCATTGTCAAACTTGGACTTTTTTTGGATCGAGTTTCTGCAAATATCTTGCATAAGAAAGATGTTTCGACAAAGATTGGCAACAAAATTAAAACTCAATTGGAAAAGTGGGATGCAACCTCTGAATCTACCACTAAGGTTGAAGAGTCGGAGAAGTATTTTTCACAAACTATAAAATAATTCGAAGACTGTGCTTTTAACATTTCTACTTGGGAATGACAAATTAAAATGTTGCAAGCCAATATCTAGAATGACATTGTTCGTAAGGAGGAAATCAACAAACTCAACCGTCAACAACTTGATGAGTAGATCGAAATGGGTGTTCACCATGTCAAGAGAGCCCAAACACTGGGAGCAGAAATTGAGACTCTCTATATGAGTAAGTCCATGATCGAGCATCTTCTGGTTTCGCTAGAAAGTACAAGTGTTAGAACAAGATTGAGTTATGCAATAATCCCTCTAAGTTTTGATGGTAACAAGGAGTATGTTTGTAAGAACAATTTTGGTACTGTAATGTTTTTCATTTTGAGAATTTAACAAACAAGTTCTGCTTCTGATAATTGGTGTGGCCAAGTTATTAAAAGAGAATAATTTTTCTTTTGCTACACAAGTTATGTTGAACAAGAGAAAAATGCTTCAAGGCTCGATATCGAAATCTAATACGCTATTGAAGAAAGCAAGTTTTGAAGATCCAAGAGAAAAGTTATAATGAACAATCCAGATGTCAAGACTTATGTTTCTAAGACAATGAGTTCTAAAGACCAAGTGCTAAAGACTCTAAAGACGAAGTTGATGACCCATGTTTTGTTTTCTTCCTTCTAACTCATGGTTATTGGAAGCATTTGATGTCCGAAGTTAAGAAGACTAAGTAACATGGACCAACAATGCATATTAAAATCAAAAGTTTTCATTCCACTATGGAAAGAATGGGCATAATGTACTATTTTGTCTCCCACGTTTATTCAAGCTGCCATCTTTCTGGAAATTCCAAAACTACCCTCTAATGGTTATAATATTTTAATTCCTATATAAAGGTTTGAAGACTTAAAGTAAAGGCTGCTAATGCACTACTTATTCACGCTCTAAACATACTATTCATAGCCTCTTTCATTCTTGAGTCTATTGTTCTTAAAATTTATTTACTATTCTGTTTTATAAAAGCTTATTCTTGTAAACAAATTCTTTCTCAAATAGTTGTTTGATTTTCCTTAAGGGACCAGTTTGATTTTCCTTAAGTTCTTTAATAAGGCGAAATCACCTTGTCGGGTGGACTTAGGCTAGCTTGATAGTTTTCAAGTTTAGTAGTATAAACATACTTTATTCTTTCCTTCTTGAATCAATATTCTTATTGTAATACGGTGAACTGACTTTGAGATTTTTGTATCGCAAATGTGCGGATAGCAAGAGTCGCCATCGACTTTTCTTTTATCCAATTAAGGGAATGATGAAAAGAACAGGAAAAGACCTTCGTTAGATTCTGAGTAAGGGAGAAGGTTATGAAAAGGGAAGGTATTAGCACCCCTTTCCATCCGCAGTTATCTACGGGCTCTTAGTTGCTCTTAGATCATTTTTAAAAGTGCTTTCTGTGTGTTTGACAAAAGTATTTTGAAAAGGCATTTCACTTTGACTTTGTAATGATCCATGTAGGAATGTATACAAAGTGTTTGGAAATGTTTCGTTTTTTGAAAAGAGTTTGAACTTTGACAAAAGTGTGAGGTGTGAAAAATATTTTGATAGAGCAAGCAACTAAAAGTCTTATTACCTACTCAGAATGGTCGTTTCCGTGTTATTTTACGTTCCTTTAGAATAGCGCTATCCTTACCATTAGTTGGTAGGTAACCCTATTCGTCGGATGTGAGCGGGACATTCGAAGGGACGTCGTATGGTCATAGAAGGCAACTTGTAGGAAGTATCCTAGCACATTCGAAGGGACTATCACCATTTTTCGTAGGCAACAATCGAGGGTCAAGATCATGTATTCATAGGCGACATCGTGGGTCTATGATCTTTGTATCGAAGGGACTATGATGATTTGTTTTGAAGGCAACGGTGCTAGAATACCTCTACGTTCGAGGGACTTGACCATTTGAATTGTAAGGCAACGAGAGAATTACCCTAAGGGTGCATGTGTGAAAAGAGTGTCAATTCAGATATTTTCATCTTGGAGTTATGAGTGGTCTACGCTCAATTTCATCTTGCCATACACGCCTAATTACTAGCAGCTTTATAGGGTGCGGAAAATAAATTGCGAAATGTAAAGTGTCGAAAGATAAATCCTACGCTATTACATGGCTTTGGGACAGATACATAATTGAAAGTGCGGAAAATAAAAGTCCTAATTAAACTATTACATCCCATAGGCAATTAAATAATTGGAAAAGAAAAGCGATAAAAATCTTCCGAAACGGTATAACCTGTGAAAAGATGCAAAATCGGAAAACGGAAGAAAATTGCATAAGAGGAAAATGTTAGTAAAATTAAGTATTTTTAAATGAGAAAAAGTTTTTGTGTTAATAATGACATTAATATGATAAAATAATTTTTTGGTAATTTTTGGAATTGATTTGATAATTAAAAAGCAATTAAAAGTCATTTAAATGATAAAATAGAAATTAAATGAAATATGCATGCAAAAATAATAATTTTAATTTTAAAAATTAAATAAAGATTTTTCTGATGATTATGCAAAAAATAAATATTTTTGGTGGTTTTTAAATGCATGATAAAAATATTAGAAGATAAAATAAATTGATGGAAAATATTAAAGAAAAAAAAGAAAAAATGAAAAATATGTTAAGTTTGCAAAAGAGAAAAAAAGATTGGTCTTGCTGGATTGAACCGAGACCTTGAGAGCATCTTCACATGCCAACGCCTTAACCATCGGGCCAACGTGTATTTGGTGTCGAAAATACAAAGGTGTGCATATAAACGTACGCGTGTCATAGATTTTTGAATTCAACACACAGTCAGCTAGCCGGGCCCAGTCACTTAGAATGCGGACTTGCCACGCACACCCTCGCCTGAGTCAACTGGTCCACGACACCGAGCCCTAGCTCCGGCCGCCTTCTCCGTGAGCAAGATCATCAAAGCCGCAAAATAATGGAAATCAAGGTCGAGGTTAGGCTACCCCCTAAATCGGGTCTCGAATCCAATGGTGGTGTTTGTTTTCACCGAATCGCCCCGCAATTAGAGATTCGAAGTTAACAATTCTAAAAACCCTAAGTATGGCAAATCGAGATTCTTACGTTCAAGCTTGAGAACGATGGCCCAAATCAATCATATGGAACCTCACGAACACATTAAAACCATTAGAATCGATTAAAACACACAGATAAATAAAATGCAAAATCAAGAAAAATATGAATATGTATGAATGTATATGGCTCGATTCAGGCTGCTTCAACCATGGAGAATGATGTATACTTACTCCAAATTACCTCAGGAACACAATAAAATGGTTTTGGATGGCTGAAAGTGGCTGGAGAATGGATTTCGATTTTCACAACTTTATGAAATTTTTTAGCAAAGTGAGGGTTGTTGTAAGGGCTAGGGTTACGTTCCTTGTGATGTGCAATATGCTTGGTATTTATAGAGTGAGGAATGAGTGCAAAAAGAAGGAAAAAAGATTGGATATTGAATGTGAAATAAATTCCTTTCAAATAAAATCAAATTTTGGAGAAAATTTGATTTTTCCTTCCCTGTGCAAGCTATCACGAAATTGGTAAGTTTTGTGGGCTATCTTGGACCTCAAGTTTGGAAAAAATCCACTCCTTTCGAAAATATATCTTATTTTCATATTTTATATAATTTAAATTTGAATTAAATGGTTTTAAATTCAAAAATAAATTAATAAAATAGAATGTGGTCATGGCAAGGCATCAATAGGTCACAAATAATATTATGATCAAGTTTGGATCATAAAATTATAGGCCCATTTGGAAAAAAATGGATTTTGACAAATATCTCCTTTTGTGCAATTGTTCAAAACTGCCCAACTTGTGCAAGGTTTATTTTGCTCAATTTTCCACATTTTTGAATGTTCTGGAACTTTTTAGAAAGCTCTAAGTGTCCTCTAAACAACCTCTTTGGTTTCATCTCAATTGGAGTTTCCATGCTCTATAAATCTTCAAAACAAAAAGTTGACTTTTTGTGGACTTTGAAAAGGACCTGTAATGTTTTGATCAATACCTTCCAAATGAAGTATTTTTTGAACATTCTTGTGAGACATGAAGTTGTAGAGAATTGAATTTCCTTCAAAATGAGAGGTGGTGGAAAAATTTCTGAGAAAGTATGAAGAAGTTATGCTCACCAAAGTTCGTTGACTTTTCACTAAAACCCTAATTTGGAAAGTTTGACTTTTGAGAAAATCTTGAGTTTTCTTGATGAATCATGATAAACCCTTGATCAAATGATGAATGTAACTTCAAAATGAGGATGTTGACCAAAAATCATGAAGTTTGACTGTATGTTGACCACAGTTGACTTTTTGTCCAATACAATTGATTTTCAACCATCTGAGCAATTGTCTGAGGAAACTTGACTTGTAAGGCTTGAAACTTGACATGGAGAATCTTTGAAGCATATGAGGAGGCATGATGACCATTGGAGATGTTGGAAGTCCATTTTGATCTGAGAATTGCCAAACCCTAGTTTGGGTTGATTGTGTAGGAGAGGGTTTGTCTGATCAACCCATAAGGAATCCTTGAGTATAGATGTATGAAATATCTTGAGGAATAGGAGGGAAAATTTTGGGGTATGACACTTATTATCAAGAGTGAATAAATAATTTTAAGGGGATTATTTTTTTAAAAAAAGTTTCATATTTAAAAACCCATTACAAACCCATTACAAACCCCTTATTTCTTTTTTTTCACACCTTGAATTCGCATCAGAGCTTCGATTTTGAGTAATATAAATTTTAAATTTTTATCAAGCACCTAAAAGTGTTCAGTACCGATCCATAGTGTGTGAAAACAATGGCTATAAACAACGTTACTACTGTCATTGTTGATAATACAGATTGAGATCAATATAGTGCAAAACCTCCTATCTTTGATGGAGAGAAGTTTGACTATTGGAAAGATAGAATTGAAAGTTAGTTTATAGTATTTGATTTAGATTTATGTGATCTGGTAGTTGATAGCTATAGTTATCCAGTAGATTTCTGAAGACAAATAGATTACAAGAAGTTCAATTTCTAATGCTCAGAAAAAGACTTAGATGAATCATCATAGAGCGAGAACGATTATGCTAACCACTATTTCATACACTGACTATGAGAAGATCAAAAATAGAGAGACTGCAAAGTCTATTTTCAATTCTCTTCATATGAATCATGAAGGAAACACTCAAGTTAATAAGACAAAGGTTTTGGCCCTAATCCATAAATATGAATCAATCAGGATGGAAGACAGTGAATATGTGGAAACTATATTTTCAAGATTCTAGATGTTTGTTGTAGGACTCAGAGTTCCGAACAAAGGATATTCTGCTACTGATCATGTCAAGAAGATTATAAGAAGCTTTCCTATAAAATGGAGACCAATGATAATTTCTTTCAAGTTGGCTAAGGATCTGAACAATATCAGTCTTGAGTAACTAACTAGTTCTTTAAGGAGTCACGAGATAGAACTATAAGAAGACGAACCTCAGAGAAGAGGTAAATCTGTGTCTATGAAGTCTAAGTCTAAAAAGATAAAGGATTTTCAAGTAGAAGAAGAATCATTAGAGTTTGATGAAGATTGAGATAAAGATGAACTTCCTCTAATCTCCATAAAGATAAACCAACGGTGGAAACATAAACAGATAATGTTCAGAGGACCAAGAAGAACTAAAGGTATATATGAATCTACACCTGGTTATGAGAAAGTTTCTAAACAAGAAGTTACTTGATACCAGTGCAAGGAGCTTGGACACTATAAGAATAAATATCCAAAGCTCAAAAAAGACAAGAAACCTAAGAAGGTTTTCAAAGCAAAGAAGGGTATCATGGAAACATGGGATGATTTAGAGTCAAAAGACGAAGATTTTGATGAAGAACATGCTAATGTGGCACTCATGGCCAATACAAGTGATGTTATCTCAGTGTGTGAGCTAACATTTGATGATGAGTCAGACTCTAATGATGAAAAAGAGGTGATTTATTCTCTCTCTCTCGTACTAAACTTGAACTTTGTTTATCAGAATTGATGAAAATATATAAACTTCTTCTGAGTAAACACAAAACTTTAAAAAAGGATTTTGTGGTTAATTCTGAGAGCTCTACAAAAAGAGTGAGCAAATTTTTTTTTGTTTAAATTATTTGCTTTAGAAAAATCAAATCTTGCTCTTAAAAGTAAAGTCTCAAAGTTTGAAGAATAGATTACTTCTAACGTATTTGTTACTAATGAAGTAATCATATATGATAGAGCATTTCACACTTCATGGGTAAAAGCATAGATGGATTCAATGATCTATGGAGTTAGCAAAAGTAGAAGGAAAGACTTGGGATATTCAGGATCATCAAAACCAATTAAGGAGACTATGATTATCAAACCAAAACCTCTTTCTGAGCATTTCATGCTTGTTGGCACTGAGTTGACTTGTTCTGCTAAAAAAGGTTTTTATTCTATTACATCACAACCACAAACACGGTAGGAAACATATAAGCCTAAATATCATGGACAAATTCCATTAGATTATCTTGTTGCACAAAAGTCCAAAGGGGTCAGAACCTCAAAGGATGATATAATCTGTATTGCATAAATCCTTGATGGTGCCACTGAGACCCCAATCATGTTACTTGGAAAATGAATGCTCACGATACATAACGGGTGAAAGGTATATATTCCAAGATTTGGAACTTAAGTCTGGAGGCATTGTTGGTTTTGGAGGCAACTAGAAGGGAAAGATCATCGGCTTTGGAACAGTTGGTAATGGTAAACTACCTTCCATCAATAAAGTTCTTTTAGTTAAGAGTTTGATGCCCAACCTATTATAAATTATTCAACTTAGTGACGATGGTTGTGACGTCATTTTTAATCAAACGTCTCGTAAGTTTTTTAGTTAGAAGGATGGCTCAATTATGTTCAATGAAAAGAGGAAGAACAAAAAGTTCAAAATAAGGTTATCAAATTTGAAAAACCAAAATGTAAAATGTCTTATGTTTGTTAACAAAGAGTAGTGGGTCTGGCACGGACGTCTGAGCCATGTTATCTTGAGAAGAATATATCAGCAAAACAAGCTAGGACTATTCAGAGGCTTGCCCAATATAAAGTATTCTTAAAATGTTCTTTGTGAAGCATGTCAGAATGGAAAATTTTCAAAAACTTATTTTAAATCTAAAAATATTGTTTTTACATGTAGACTATTAGAACTTCTTCACATTGACTTATTTGGACCAGTGAAAACTGCTTCTGTCAATGGAAAGAAATATGGAGTAGTCATTGTTGATAATTACAGTCGTTGGACATGGTTAAAATTCTTAAGACTCAAGGACTAGTCCTATTTTGTGTTTACTTCTTTCTTCTCTCAAGTGAAAAATAAAAACGGTTGCAAAATAGTCAGAGTCAAAAGTGATTATGGTGGAGAATTTGAAATCAAAGAATTTGAAATCAAATAATTTGAAAAACTTTTAGATTCTTATGGCATATCCCATGATATCTCATGTCCTAGAACTCCATAACAAAATGGTGTTGTAGAAAGGAAAAATAGGACGTTGCAAGAAATGGCTCGCACCATGATCCAAGAAATTGATATGGCTAAGCACTTCTGGGCAGAAGCAATAATTGCAGCGTGTTACACTCTAAATAGAATCTCTATAAGACCTATTATGGGTAAGACTCCATATGAATTATGGAAGAATATAAAGCCCAATATTTCTTATTTTCATCCTTTTGGATATGTGTGTTTTATGTTTAACGCCAAAGAGAATTAGGGAAAGTTTGATTGCAAAGCATAAAAGTGTTTGTTGTTAGGATACTTTGAATGCTCAAAAGGATAAAAAATCTATAACACAGAAGCAAGAATTATGATAGAATTAATTCATTTCAGATTTGGTTATTAGCTTGACCCTGAAAATTTAAAGCTCGTTGAAAAGTGTGCAGATTTGGAGATCACATTTTCAGAACCTAAGGAGAAGGAAGAAGAATTCAAAGAATCAGAAGCTCCCGATTCTGAAATTTTTGTTGCTCCTTCTAATCTCCCATAACAAAGGAGAAGCATATGAGAACCTCTCATCCTGAAGATGTGATTATCGAAAACATATATGCTCCCATCATAACCAAATCAACCTTTAAACCTTTTGATGAAAGGCTTATGGGTTTGGTGTCTCTGATTAAGCCTACATCTATTGATGAAGCTCTTTTGGACAAATATTTTATGGAAATGGAAGAAGAATTAAATTAATTCTCAAATAATGATGTTTGGGATGTTATTCAGAAACCTAAAGGTGTCCACGTCTTCGAAACCAAATGGGTGTTTAGAAACACACGCAATGAGAAGGGTGAAGTTGTCAAAAACAAAGCACGAATGGTTGAACTAGGTTATAGTCCACAAGAAGTAATAGAATATATCAAAAAAGTATCTATTCGCCAGGTTAGAACCAATTCGTTTATTGATTTATTTTTCGTTAATCATAACATCATCCTTCATTAGATGGATGTTAAGAGTGCATTTCTGAATGGTTATATTTCTAAAGAAGTGTATGTTAAATAACCTTCTGGTTTGGAAAACTCTGAGAAATCAGATTATAGTTTTAAACTCAAGAATTCTCTTTATTGTCTTAATCAAGCTCCCACAGCTTGGTATGACAGATTAAGTAATTTTCTTTTAGAAAATAAACTCACCAATGGAAAAGTTGATACTACACACTTCTGTGAAATATTCAAAAATTACATTCTCATAGTTCAAATTTTTTGTTCATGATATTTCTGGTTCTAATAATCTATCTCTTTGCGAAGAATATTCAAAGTTGATGCAGGCTAATTTTTAGATGAGTTTGATGGGATAAGTGAAGTTCTTTTTGGGAATTCAGATGACCAAAAACTAGAATCTACTTACATTCATCAGAGTAAGAACACCAAAGAACTTATGAAGAAATTAAATTTGATGGACAATATATTAGTAAAGACTCTGATGTATGCAACATGCATTCTAGAGAAAGATGAGGTAAGAAAAAAGATATGTCAAAAGCTTTATCGTGGTATGATAGGCTCTATTCGTTATCTAACTGCTTCCAAATTTAATATTTCATCAAGCGTTCATCTTTGTGCTAGATTCCAATCTGATCCTAGAGAATCTCATTTAACCGATGTTAAGAGAATTCTAAGGTATCTTATCGAACAACTAACCTTGGTGTGATGTATCGAAAACATCGTACACTCTTTCGAGTTTCTATTATGCGATTACGTTGGAGATGACTAGAGAAGAGGATTAATTAAAAATTGTCAATTTCTTGGCAAGAATATGATTTATTGGTCAACCAAAAGGCCATCTACAATATCTCTTTCAATAAGTAGCATCTAACATTGTGCAAGACTGATGATGTGGATGAAGAATTAGCTAGAAGATTATTAGATTTATGAGAGTAACATTCCTATATTCTATAGTAATATTGTTGCTATTTGTTTAAGTAAAATCATATTTTACACTTTAGGGATAAACATATAGAAAATAAACATCATTTTATAAGAGATTATGTTCAAAAAGGGATTTTATATGTAAAATTTATAGATACAAACCATCAATGGATGATTTCTTTACAAAACCCTTAATCGAAGATAAATTTCTATACATTTCAAGCATCTCAAAATGGACTATTGTCCAGAATAAGATTTCATCAGAATCAGATCTGTATCATCATAATCTGGAGAAATAAGATTCTGATTTAAACAAAGAGTATTTCTTTTTAAGAACCGCAGTCATCAGAAGATGTTTAGGTCAGAAATGTCTCTAATTAGAAGGAAACCTTTTGGTTTTCAGACTATAAGGATAGTAAAATGTGTCACTTAATTAGAAGCTTGATTATTGTGTGTAACCTTTGGTTATAGTTAATCATTACCTATACTTAAGCTACACAATGAGCAATGTGTTTTATTGGAACTAATTAATCATCGTTACGTTCATTTATTATTTCCAATAATTATGTTTGCTTTTCTATGATTTTTTCTCTCTCTTCCAAACACGTTATACAATTCCACACACAAATTCACTTCACTTCCACACTTTTAGAAACCCTAAACGTCTCTCTCTCTCTCTCTCTCTCAACTGTTCATCAATCCTCCTTCGTGTTCATCTTCTTCATCAACAATATTTATCAAGTTCTTCGTTCATGTTAAACAACATCAACATGATGAATGCTCAACAACAAGAGTTGTCAAGTTCTCTAATGAGGTGGAACAAGTGTTGAATCCTTATGGGTGGTCTTATACAACTATTCCTCTATCTTTATAGACACTTACGCTTACTATTTCATCATCTCCTCCAATTATTGATGAAACCCACATATCAAATAATGCTCCTCAGGTTCATTGTATTTCCTTACCAGAAAATTTAGTGGTTCTCAAAGAACTTATGGTCGGCTTCAAGAATATCTATTTAAATGGTCACGATCTTAAGAAATAACTAAATATTCATGGATGGGAACACTATTTTATAAGGCTTCATGGTCTTGTTTATGAACCATTGGTCAAGGACTCCTAGAAACAAGTTGATTGCGACAATATACATATAGTTTCTCATGTGTTTGGTCAGAGGATAAAAATATTTGAAAATTCTATTACATGTCTTCTAGGGATGAGGTTTGTGGAAGATAAAAGAGTTTATGGAATGGATGGAAAATCCAAGTTTGTGAGGGAAACAATCAATAGTTCCATTTTCACGAACTACACTCCTGGGAAGACTGATTACAAAATCCAAGATCTACCCTAGACCTTCTACAAGTTATCCATATTACTTCAATTCTAGCTAGAAGTACATGATCTACTATCTTTTAACTCATCAGAAGATGTGTCTTCCTCCTATCTTGTTTTACTATTTGAGAGATTTAATTAGAAAGAAAAGAACCACCAATATTCCTAAGTAGAAGGTTCCAAATGATTCTCCCTTTGGACGTCTTCTATCATATATATTTGTGGAGAGTGGCTTAGTAAAGTGTGGTTGATGAAGCTCACTATACTGAAGATTCGACTGTTGATATTATATAATCCTTCAATGCAAGGAATCTAAAGAACATGGGACTGATAAGGAAGATTAGCGTAAGTCCTCTGTCGGTTCCTCTCGAAAGCATCATTCCTTAAAGGATTCCGTGGACAACTTTCCTCTATTCACTAAGGGAGATAATACATACGATATTGTTGCCTATGTTCAGATGATGAGAGAAGAAGGACATGATATGTCTAGCTTCAGATATGACGATTTGTCTACTGCTGTGGCGATTTGTCAGATTTGGAAGCTTATATAGAAAGGTCAAGTAAGTTTGTTACTACTTTACCTGTTTCTCAAGTTGTTTGAATTTTTTTATTTCATTGTCATCATCCACAAGCCTCTGAAGTACAGAAGGGTAGAAGACAACGTTAACGTGGTTTTTATACCCCAATTTTTGTCCTAGGGTTTTCCATCATTTCATCATCAGAATGTATCAGGATC